>JAPVLO010000566.1:600000-811009 GCA_027257055.1 Cephalopachus bancanus
CTCTGGGGACCTAGGATTGGAAATATCCAGTCCTAGAATCTAGGAAACACAAAAGGGAGGCAGTCAAGGGCACAACCTGATTTCCACCTGGAGAGAGTTTGGCTAGAATGATGGAGAGAAGAATTTTTTGCTTTTTTGATTCTGCTAATGCTGCCCCTTCACACATTACCCTTTCAGCAATCAAAATGCTCATTAGCCAAGGTGAGCTAGTTGCCTGAGCCCACAGGTTTGAGATCAGCCTGGGCCACTTGGCAAGACCTCATCTTTACCATAAATCAAAAAATTAGCTGGGTGTGGTGGTGCGTGTCTGTAGTTCCAGATACTTGGGAGGCTGAGGCGGAAGGATCACCTGACCCCAGAAGATCGAGGCTGCGATGACCATGAGTGTGCACCACTGCACTCCAGCCTGGTTGACAGAGTGAGACTCCAACTCAAAAAAAAAAGTGCCTATCAGAAGTGTCTGAATAGTTAAGCCACCTTCCAATAATGTCAGCTTTCTTGCAGCAAGAGAGTAAGGCGAATAGCTGTCCCACTTTGTTTCTGAAGTAAGAGATATTACTCTGCCTCCACCTATTTTGGTATTTCTGTCAAATGGTACTTACTCTGGGCACACACTGCTCTAACATATGCTTTGCATATATTAATTCATTTATTTTTACAACAACTCTCTTTGGCTGTTATTATTCTTTTCGTTTGTACCACAAAGAAACCGGGCACAGAAAGTTAATTCAATTGCCCCAAATCATACAGTAAATGGTAGAAATAGATCCTGAAGCTAAGCATTCGGGCTGCAAAATATGTGCTTTTCTCTGCTCATCCTTGACAAAGACAAGTGTTCAGAGGCTTAGAAGAAAAAGATAAGAGAAAACAACAAATCAAGGAACAAGTCAACAACCAACTGTTTGTTTTGTTTGATGATAAAATATGCACATTTTGTTTTTCTCTGTATTTTATGTGTGGCAAATTTATATACTTTTTATTGCAAAATTTAAAATTGTAATTTTGTTATAATGTTATACTTACAGAAGATTTACAAAGATAGTACAGACAGTTTTCACATATAGTCTTCACCCAGCTTCACCTAAGGTTTACATAACCACAGTACAAAGAGCAAAACAAAGAAATTAACACAGAGACATTTTTTTTTCCTTGAATTGGAGTCTCACTCTGTCGCCCAGACTGGAGTGCAGTGGCCACTCTTGGCCACTGCAGCCTCGACCTGCGATCCTTCCACCTCAGCCTTCCAAATAGCTGGAACTACAGGCGCGCGCAACCACACCCGGCTAATTTTTGATTTATTGTAGAGATGAGGTCTCGCCAAATTGCCCAGGCGGGTCTTGAACCCGCGGGCTCAGGCAATCCACTCACCTCAGCCTCCCAAGGCGCGGGATTACAGGCTGAACCACCGAGCCCGGCTGACATTTTTTAAACAAATGGCAGACTTCAATAATATTCCCCCAGTTTTTCTGTTAATATCCTGCTTTCTCTGTTTCAAAATTCAATTCAGGATCCCACATTGTGTTTACTTACCTTATCCTTTATCCCCTCCAATCTGTGACAATTCCTTTGTCTTTCTTGTCCTCTTATGATTTTTAAACTTTAGAAGAGTAATGGTGAGACATGTTTTGTAAGTCCTCCTTCAGTTGAACATTGTCTAATGTTTTCTTACGATTGAATTGAGGTTATTAATTAAGACTTTTTCAGTGTAATCTTTCAGGGGGTAATTGTTATGTCATATTACTGGTGATGTTAGTATTGATTACTCAGTTGACGTGGTTATTTGTCTATTTTAACTTTTTAAATTTAAATTTTTATATATTTTTGTTTAAAACTTTAGTTGGATTAACATGTTCAATACTTAGTAAATTTTATTCATTTTTTTACTTTCAACATAGCAAAACCTTAAACCCGTATAGGTTCCTGGACTACACCTGATGCTTTTTGCCTTTCAGCATCTAAGTTTCTGGGATTTAGAACTTAACATCTTCCTTAAAAATACATGTAACTAAATGCTTCATCTGATGTATAATAAGTTAAGTGAAAGATGAGTGGTCTACTGTGTCTGTGTTTTAGAGTAGACTCTATAGCCAAAGGCAATCCTTATTCTGATACCAAATGTATGACCCCACTGGGGAGTTGGTGAATTATAATCAAGTCTGTCTACTTGATGGGTATCCAGGCCATTTCTTTTGTTGTTTTTGAAAGTTATATTTGTTAGTAAGACCTTCAGGCCAGTTTGGCTATTAGCCTAGGTTTTATGATGCTGCTCATTTGAAACAATCCTGCATATGTAAAATTGTACATCTGTCTTTTGATATGAGCAGAATATGTGCCAAACTATGCCTAGGCAAACTATTGTTAAAGAAAACCATTTAGCAATTTTCTTCACATAAGCCCATGATCTTTTGTAATTTTGTGTTTCACTTATAACTGAAGGACATATTTAAAAAACAATATGATTTTATACTTTTGTGATGTTTATTTGTAATTGTTCCTTCATTGTTTGCACCCTTAGGAGTAGCATTTCATATTTCTGTATATTTGTTTTCTCTTGGAAATAAATGGAAACAGCTGTTTTGGGCCCCCAACAGATAGTGAAAATCATTAATGTTTGGTAAACCATTTGTTAACAAAATTAAATTTAGATGGTTGATTGCAGAGATCTGGCTAAGGGTAGGAAAATAATAAAATTACGAACTCTAAATAAGGCAGTGTTTAGAGTGTTACCATCCAGGCAATACTCGTAGATTTATCAAATGGGAACATAATAATACAGGTTATTAAGCATCTTATTCTATGCATTTTGCTTTTTAAAAAAAACTTATTTTTTAAAACTATCATCTGCTTAGTCATCGAATCATATAATTATTAGTTTTTTATCTCAACGCTTAGGCATTTAAAAAAGCATTTTAGTAACCTTAGTATTCAATTTAAGTTTGTTATACCATTACTCACAACAGTTTTATGAGTTTGCCACTGCAAGTAACTAATATGGAACCCTGGGTTTTAATCTTAACAACAATAGATAAGAAATCATAAAAATTAAAAATAACTGTTTACCTCCCAAGATATGACACAAATGATATGTCTACAAACCATTTCTTTTTTCTTTATTTTCTTTTTTCAGGTGGGTGATAGGGAAGTAGGGGAAGCCATTTGGCAGCAGGAAGCAGAATGCAAAAATGGATATTTTTATAGACACTTTTTTTTGTTTCTGATCAAAGAGCCCTCACTTGGAGAAAGCATGCAGCAGTGGTGTGATGGAGATGGCTTGTATCAGCTTGCAAGAATCAAATGTTAAATTATAATAACTTTTGTCAGTCAGTTATTAAATACAGCCATTGCTAAACATTAAATATGAAGAATCACAATTAAATAAGTACTATTTAAAAAGATAACAAAAACTCAAGACCTATCAGTTTCTAATTTTTTATTCATATGATAATTATTATTTACGTTCTTGAGGTTATTTACATCTGTTGTATCTGTGTTATTGAAATAATATATAGTGGTGTGCCACTGTGCACACAGGGAGCTCATGTTGGCAGCTTGCTAAGCTGATGATTAAAACTACAAATATGGGCAGGGCTCGTGCCTCACACCTGTAATCCCAGCATTTAGGAAGGCTGAGGCGGGAGGATCACTTGAGCCTAGAAGTTCAAAACCAGCTTAGGCAACATAGTAAGACCTCACCTCTACAAAAAAACCACAAAAACCAAAAAAAAAAAAAAAAAAACAACTAGCAAGTTATGGTGGCATGCAACTGTAGTCTCAGCTACATGGGAGGCTGAGTTCTAAGGAAGGATTGCCTGAACCTAGGAGGTCAAGGCCGTGGTAAGCTGTGATCATGTCACTGCATTCCAGCCTGAGCAACAACGTGAGACCATGCCTCTAAAACCAAACAAAAGTATGAGTATGTATTTTCTTAAAGAGAATAAAATTAAATATGGTGGGAGACCATGTGATTTAAAATCACAATTCTTTCATTACTGTCAGTCAAATCTACTGTATTCCTACCTGTCTCAAGGTATTTGAGTTTGCTATTCTCCTTACCTAGAAAACTTTTCCTTTTAATATACATTTGGTTATCTTTTTCCTGTCAAGATTTATGTGTTATTCTTTCAGATTGGATTTGTGTGATGATCCTATCAAAAGTATCCTACCAAACTCACTCTCTCTGACCTAGCCACCCTGTCATTCTTTCCCCTTTTCTTTATTTTTGTTATAGTACTTACTTTCACCTGAAAATAGTTTATTTGTTCACTTGTTTACTCTTTTTCTCTTCCCTGAGGAAAGGAATCTTCTGTGATCATTTTATTTCTGGTTTTTCAGAGCCAGGCACACAGTAGGTGACCAATCTAGGTTATATTAGTGAGAGCCATCTAAGTGAAAACAGGGGTTGAGAAATTGTTAAAGTAATTTGAATGTGAGAGAAAAGGGAGTTAACCAGGATACTACCACTTGAGAAAAGAGGCTCTAACATGCTGACATAAGCTATTCCAGGCAGAACACTGTGTGTGTGTGTGTGTGTGTGTGTGTGTGTGTGTGTGTGTGCGTGCGTGATTTGTAGAAATAAAAAGATGTTGAACTTGTATTAAGTTTCTTAGGGGGTGGAATTTTGGAATAGATTATGTCAAAATTCTAGTTGGAGATGAAATTTGTACATTGCCTTAATTATGCTGTACTCATCTGTGAAAATAATGCTTCTACAGCAACGCTAATTACATGAATGAAGAGGATTTTATTTTAAGGAACAGCAGCATATTCAGATTTTTGTGGCATTTCTCCAGCTACAGAAGCTAGCTGTCAAGAAGTACTTTCTTTCCCAGAAGTCGTTTATAAGGTGGAAGCTGAGGCTGCAATTCTATTCCAAGCAAAGCTTTGTACAATATGAGCAAATAAAATGCAAAAAAGCATTTCAGTAGCTTTGATGAGGATAGCTGTTTCTAATATTTAGGAACTTGGTCAGCTTTATTACTGACTTTTAAAAAATGTGATCTGGGGATTCTGATAGATTATCAATAATCCATAAAGTCCTGGAATGTATGGTGCATAAACTGAGGAATAGACACTAATGAAGATATTGCCTAAGAGGAGTGTAAACTGGTGTGAGGACTGGCAGCATTTGAGGAATATTTTTATTTGTTATTTCATTCATTTATTCAAAAAATATTTGTTAAGCTCTAATTAGGTTTCAGGCATTGTTTTAGGTGCTAGGGCTACAAATGAAAGAAATGCTCCCATTTTCAAGCAGTCTAATGGGGAAATAAAAACAAGTAGTTGTAGACTGTTGCAACACAGTGATAGGATAATGACATTCACTGTCTTCCAAGAATACACAAAAGAGACAAGTAGTCTGGATTTATGAAGTTTGAAAAGTTGATCACATGGTTGCAATTAGCCTTGTGGATTTAAAAAAAAAATCTCTGACCAGTATGTGAAGAATGAATTGGATTGCTAACAAATGTTTAAAAATTGGCTCTTCAGTGGGAGAAGAACTCTGATTTGTGGTGTCTGTCCATTTTTGTGGTGTAAATAGGTCCACCATGCTGATTTAACACTATCAGTATGATGTTGCTGAATGTGAAGACGAAAAGAGATGGTGACGTTGGTGCTCGTGAGCTGATGTGAGCAGGTTCCAGAACATCTCTGGTTGGAGAGGACAGAGTGAAGACTTAGAGACTAGTTAGAGGCAACTCTGTTCAATCAGGGAAGAAATGATGTGGTTTAAACTATCTGGTGAGATTTGAGCAATTTCCAGAAATATTGAAGAGAAAAAGAAGTAGTTTATAGTCATGGTTGAATTAACAGATACATGAAAAAAAAAGCTCAGCCCCACTAGTCATCAAAGAAATGCAAATTAAAATCACACTGAGATACCACCTAACTTCAGTAAGGATGGCCAGCAACAATAACTCAAAAAACAACAGATGCTGGAGAGGATGGAGGTGGGGGAAGGGGACACTTCTACATTGTTGGTCGGAGTGTAAACTAGTCCAACCTCTATGGAAAACAGTGTGACGATTTCATTTTATATATATATATATTTATTTATTATAAATATATATATATTTATTTATTATAAAGATGTAGGGTACAATTCAGGGTTAAGTATACAAACGTTGATTATGCAGGTACCCTTGTTGATGAGGTATGCTCCTCCCTCCCCTAGCAGTTTCCCTCAGCTGCCAATCCCACCCCCCTCCCCTGACAGTTTCCCACTACTGCCAACCCCTTTCTTATAGTATTATAATTGTTCAAGGTCCACTTATGAGTGAGATCATATGGTACTCTGTTCTTTGTTTCTGTGATAGTTCACTGAGTATGATTGACTCCAAATCTGTCCAAGTTGCTGTGAAGTCTGTACGTTTGTCTTTCTTTATGGCTGCATAATAACCCACTGTGTTTATGTACCACATTTTTTTTAATCCAATAGAAGATCTAAAAATAGACCTTCCATACGACCCCACAATCTCCCTAGTGGTAATATGCCCAGAGGAACTCAAATCACTCTATGAAAATGATACCTGCACACGCATGTTTATTGTAGCATTATTCACGATAGCAAAAACATGGGACCAACCGTGCTGTCCATCAAAAGAGGACTGTATTAAAAAATATGGTACATATACAACATGGAATATTATGTAGCCATAAAGAAGGACAAAATTATGAGCTTCGCAGCAACTTGGATGGGTTTAGAGTCGATCACACTCAGTGATCTATCACAGAAACAAAGAACTGAGTACCACATGTTCTCACTCATAAGTGGACCTTGAACAATTATTATAATACTATAAGAAAGGGATTGGCAGTAGTGGGAAACTGCCAGGGAAGGGAGGGGTGGGATTGGCAGTAGTGGGAAACTGCCAGGGATGCACACTTCATCAACAAAGGCATTGCATTATGAACACTTGTATACCTAAACCTGAATTGTACCCCACATCTTTAAATTTAAAAATTAAAAAAAAAGAGAGCTAAGACTACAGACTCAGATTCAGGCTTTGTATGCAAATCCTGGTGCTGCAACTTGACTAGCACTGTGATATGGGGCTTGTTATTAGCCTCTCAGGCTTCAGTGTCTCATTTCTAAATTGGTAATGACAATACTGGACACCCAGAGTTGTTATGAGGAATACACAGGAAGTGATTCAACTAGTGAAGAACACAGCAAATGTTATCTTCAGCAGTCAGAGGACATTTTGTTAATTAATGATTAGTGTGTTGGTGAGTGGGCAAGGAAGAGAAAGAGGAGTCAAGGATGACTTGTAGTTTTTTTAGACTGCCAAGCAGGTAGATAGGTGGGGATGTAATTTTGATAATCTCAGTGACGATAACTGATCTACCTTTGCCCTGTTCTGTCATAAGTGAATAAAGTATGTATTTTTTTTTCTTGTTAAACACTGTTTTAGGGCCTTTTTGTTATAGCAGCTTAGATTGTACTCTGGTGCAGACAGATTCTATGAATGATGAGAGCGAGCATTTTTAGGTCTACAAAGCCATATAGATGAGTACAATGGATTCAGAATGGGGAGGGGCAGAGAGGGGTTTGGGACAAAAAAACTCACCTACTGGGTACAATGTGCACTAGTGGGGTTGGTGAGTACATTTAAAGCCAGACTTCTTCACCCCTATACAATACATCAATGTAACCAAAATTTACTTGTTCCCCAATGCAACTGAAATAAAAACAATTTGAGAAAAGTCAGTGGGAAAGGACATAAGGTTTGAAAAGAGTGAATTTAGTTTGAGATAGCTAGTGGATGTGGGGTGGAACAGTAAGGACAGGTACTAGGAAAACAGAAATGTTGCGTGATAATCTTGAACTGTAACAACCTTGATTCCCAGAGAAAAGAAATAAATATGAATTAATTAATCTCAACAAAAAATAAAAAGACCTAACAGTTTGAATATGGGCCACAGATTTTCTACCAGAAATATTTACATTTTTTAGACTTAGAGTTAAAAAACATTTAATGACAATGACAACCAAAAGTATATTTTCAATGCTACAATACTTATTGAACAACCTAAGTATACTACTATAAGAATATATGAAGTTTAACCAGACATGGCTATATTCATGTACAGCTTATAAGCTTGTATGACTTCAAAGAAGTAAAACAGGCATTGAGTACCAGCAATATTTAATTGCCAAATCAAATATAAATAAAGTGCTGAGATCATTGAGATTAAATAAGATAGAACAAAGCTTTAACTTTATCATGGGAAGCTTTCTGAAGGAGATGACTTTTTAATTAAAATTTCATATATCTTTATACTTTGTGAACAACAGCCCATATTATTGATTCTATGTTTTTACTTCCATACATCTTTTCTAGTGGTAGTAAAACCATATTTGATTTTAGGATCTTTTAGGCTTGAACAGATATCACACTATGATGGTCTTTCATAGGGTAGTGAAACTTTCTCTGGTATTTGCTGTGTTTTGGGTCTTCCACATTGATAAAATGTGATTTTATATATAATGTTTCTGGCATGAGCCATGTAGAATCTGGGGTCACTCACTAGAAGTAGACTATGTCATAGCTTTGTCATAAATTTTACCTTTATAGCTGGGCTCAGTGGCTCAGCCTGTAATCCCGTGCCTTTGGGAGGCTGAGGTGAGTGGATTGCTTGAGCCCGCGGGTTCAAGACCCGCCTGGGCAGCAAGACCTCATCTCTAAAATAAATCAAAAAATCAGCCGGGCATGGTAGTGCGTGCCTGTAATTCCGGCTACTTGGAAGGCTGAGGAGGAAGGATCGCCAGAGCCCAGCGGGTCGAGGCTGCGGTGGCCGGAAGCGGCCACTGCACTCCAGTCTGGGTGACAGAGTGAGACTCCAACTCAAAAAAAAAAAAAAAAAAAAAGAAAGAAAATTTTACCTTTATTAAATCTGAAAGATTATATAGACTTTTTTGAGTTGTGACCTTCTTAACATTTTAGTAAGGAAACACCTAGTGACCCTACGTTTTACATAAAATTAGCTACAATCTTATTTCCTAAGTAGAGGAATAATAATTATTAATTATTGAGATAATGGTTTTCATGTTTTTGCTTACTTACCAGACAGTATAATTTGAAGGATTCTTACGAATCTTTTAAGATCAGAATTGGATGTTTATCCTGCAAAAAGACTGGCACATACTGCACAATTTAGTGACTGCACACAATTACTTGCTTTAATCAAGATCTTTCGTTTTGGTAAAGTGAAGAAAGTTTATTAATGCCAATAAAGCAGTTTTAAAGATGAGTAAGGTGTATTCGTATATGTAAAGCCTTAGAGAGTTCTTGTGTTCATGGGGAAAACGTTTTAATTTGGGAGACAGAGCCCTAAGCCAAATTCTTTATTATCCTCGATTTAATTGAGAAAATTGCTTAACCTCAGTCTTTCTGTCAAGTTTGATTGACAGATAATTACTAGCTGTGAGGTACACTGGAATGATGAGTACCTTAAAATATCTTGAGACTTCTTGAAGAGAGGGGATATGTCTATAACTGGGACTGAAATTATTCATGTGTGAGTAGATGCATTTTTCACTGCCTAACCAATTTACTATGTAGATCGGAGGAATTTTTCGAGCATGAACAATAGAATTAAGGATGGGTACCTGCATGGAGATATTGTCTTGAGAAAAAAAGTGAATAACAGGGGATAAAAAGGAAGAAGGAAAAGGAAAGTCCCATCAGGAGACACAAAAGAGGCTTGGGGAAAGGGTAGAAAGCGAGAGGTGAAAAAGCTGAGGGGTGGGGAAAATTGGCAAAAAATCGGAATGAAAAGAAAATTTTTAAAGAGTGGGTTGTTCGTCGAATCTCCTTTACTATTTTTCAAGAGGTGTAACTAGGAATTAGAATTTTTAGCTACTTCTGGTTGCTGGATTTTGTTTCTTTGACTATAATACTTGGTACTAGGTATTTGTATTTTATGGAAAAAAATCACAAAAATGAGAAACTAGCTCCCCATTCTGAAATACTTTAGATTAGTGTGGTATCAAAATCAAATATGGTAGAGGCAAATATT
This sequence comes from Cephalopachus bancanus, assembly GCA_027257055.1. Classification (NCBI taxonomy): domain Eukaryota; kingdom Metazoa; phylum Chordata; class Mammalia; order Primates; family Tarsiidae; genus Cephalopachus; species Cephalopachus bancanus. The sequence continues at coordinate 610,021 of JAPVLO010000566.1, forward strand.
TTCATTCAATGTTACTATCTGATATCTGAATCTCTAATTTGTATGAAAGTCTTGGGAGGTATTAACTTAATAGATATATCTTCAGCTAATATTCAAATTATTATAACTTAAACATTTTTTGTCTTAATACAAGTTCGGTTTGATAAGCACTCATGTTTTCTCCTTAATTTTCTGACTTATAATTTTTGTGAAATACAGCCTACCCTTTAACAGCTAAATCAATAAAATATACTTTAGAAAAATATTTTCCAAACTAGAATGTTTTCATAGGATTGACTTAGCACTAGACTATTATATTTTGATAAGTATCAGTAAAACGAGTAGCTCTCTAAACACTGAATTTCTAACTTGAAATTCAATATTCACCATGCTTAGAGTGCTAACGCTTTCTAATGTTGTTCTCTTCAAAATGTAAGGCACAAAACCTCTTGAACGTAACTAGTAACACAGCTATAAGAAAAAGCACCAACACTTTACCCCCTAAGTTATTTCAATGGAAAAGAGTATAAGGGAGAGGTATTAATAGAAAACAATGACAGAATGAACCAAAAATTGTGCATCCATCTGATTGAATTTAATCAGTATGGCTGTTTGATAATTGGAGAAGCAGAATTGAAAAGCAGATATGGATGCTACCAGGCAATTTATTTATGGTATTATGGTAAGTTAGACTTGGTGACTCTTGGTGGTGAATACATTTTTTGGAGCTAATAGGTACCACTACAAAATTTTGTACTGGTTTCTCCTAAAATATTTTTATTGACTCTTGTAAGATCATGAGCCAGTTAATAACTATGCACTAAAAGTAAAAATGAAATATGTTTGCTATTATTCCCCAGTTGATTTTATTTATGGGAGCTTGGAGAAGGATGAAGTTTGCACTGTTACTTTGAGAATTTTTGGATTTTACTAATAGATGTGGCTTTTCTGTTGGCTTTGTAAACTGCTCAGAACAATTGCCTTTCTTTTGTTGGACCTTGGGCAAGATAAAATTCTTCCCTCACACAGCTTTTGTTTTCTTTTTATTACATTGGAGCTGTGATTTCCCTAAAGCAAGAATGCTGATGTATATCTTACATGAAAAAGAAATTGCAGATTTAGAAAAATTTCAATAAAATGAGATACCATAATTAACTATATATATGGTATTAGTGTTTCCTTATTTTATTTTGCAGTATTTTAAAAAGTCCTGCAAAATAGCATTGTGGTATATTTATTAAAAAGAGGGCTGGTATCTGTGCCACAGACTTACTATCCAGGATGGGCAGCTGCATATTTTGCAGATGGCTGCTAATGTTGATGTCTGGGTAAAAGATCAAATCATTTGCCAAGTCTAGTGCATTTCAGAAGAACAGCCAATGATGTAATTAGCTTATCATGTATACAGACTCCAGCATGTGTGAGACCTTTCTGAGACCTCCATTAACTTGAGCTACGCAGCAAACAGCTCTGGAATAGGTAGAATTTGGTCATAAAACCAAATTTGACCATAGAACCATGTTTAGCCCACTTCTGTTTGGATCATTGTTGTATAGACAAGAGCTGTATTAAACAACAACAATAAAAAGGCTGACAAAATATAAAACAAAAGGATTCATTTTTAAGTTTTGATCTTAGGTATGGATTGTTTTTGTTTCTCAGCAAGTCTTTAACTAAAAACTTAATAATTACAATAAACTCATAAAAAACTCAACTTCTACTTTATACCATATAAAAGTTAATTTGAGATGGATTGCAGACTTAAACATATAAGCTATCATAAAACATTTTTAAAAAAGAATATATTTTCTAACTTGGGATAGACATAGACTTTGCAGAGAGGAATTAATTATAAAAGAAAAAATATGATAAATCAATCTTCATCAAAATATAAAGCTTCTGCTTGTCAAAGATTATGCTATAAAGATGCGAGGGAAAGCCACGTGCTGAGGAAATAGGTGCAGTAAAAAATCAGACAAAGGACTTGTTTTCAGAATACATTAAAAATATTCCTATGACTCAATAATGAAATGACAAATCTGTTAACCACAACAGCCCAAAGGAGGGATCGGCAGTTGCAGGATACTGCCAGGGGAGGAAGGAAGGGGGGTTATGTAACAACGCAAAGGGTCCCTGATCCTAAACCAGGGGAAGTGAAGACCAGTTGGAGGCCCAAACTTCACCTGCATATATATTACTTATGTACCTAATCCTGACTTGTACCCCACATCTTTATAATAAAATAAAGTAAAGAAAAAAAAAGAAAGAAAAATTGGGCAAAGGACTTGAACAGACACTTCACAGAAGTGATAGAAATGGTCCGCACCTTGTTTTTCAGCTTCATCTACAGTTCTAAGTAAAGACTTATAAATCAGTTTTGGCTTGTTTTATAAGTAAAATCTTATTTGGATAAGAAAGAAATGGTTGACATGGTTAATAAGGGCTTGAAAAGGAATCAGCATTACTAGGCATCAGAGACATATAAATGAAAACCACATGCAATACCATATTACAGCCACTAATGTCTAAAATTTAAAAATTGACCATAACAAATGTTCCTAGTGATGTGGAGCAGCTGGAGCTCATGTGTGTTGCCAGTAGGAGGATAAAATGGTGCAACCACTGTGGAAAGTAGTTTGGAAGTTTATTATTGATTGAACTATACCTACCTCTGCCTAGTGATTCAATTTCTAGATGTTTATTGATCAAGAGAAATGAAAGGATTTGTACATGGATGTTTATAGCAGCTTGCTTTATGATTGCCCCAAACTGAAAACAACTCAAAATTTCAACAGGTAAATGGATAAACAAACAGTGGTATATTTGTTCAGAGAAACACTACCCATTGATAAAAAGAATTAACTGTGGATGCAATCCACAATATTCATGAATCTCAAAAAACATAATTCTGAGAAAACTCAGCCAGGCATGAAAGAGAACTCATGGCATGATTCTGTTTTATAAAATTTAAGAGCAGATAAAACTAATCTATGGTGATAGAATTCAGAATGGTGGTTGCTTATGAGGTGTGGGATGGTCTAGAAAGGACATGGGAACACACTCTGGGGTGATAGAGAGGTTCTATATTTGTATTGGGATGGTGGTTACAAGGTGTATGTATGTATCAGAAATCATGACTAAATGTCTGTGCATTGCATTTTATGTTCATTTTACCTGATTAAGACTTTCAATTCTTAATTATTATATTGTACTCTAAATGGAGAAGGACAATGGGAACACCATCTTTATTTAAGCAGAATTTTGCAAAAAAAATTTTTGACTTATCTTCTGTTGTTTTATTAGGATGAGTTGATTATATAAGGCTTTGGGACATTTTAGTAATTGGATTTTCCTCCTTAATTGTGTGTCTTTTACAACTACCAGGATTATAGAAAATTTTTATTAATGTTCCATATACTTTTGCACACAAAATTCTAGTTACACTAGACTGTGGCAGTACTTTGCCTTTCAAAATTTTTGATTGAGATTGCAAAATTTGCAACAGTATTTTCCACATTTAAAAATAGTTCTCATTTGTTTTTTCATTTCTGTTTCCTGTTTTAGGCAAAAAATAAATACAAATTACCTCTCGAGGAATATGTTGAAATGTTGATTATTGTAAGTCAAACAAATTTCTTCATTTTCATGTGTCAGAATGCTGAAACATTTTTGAACAATTGAGCAACTTTTGAACTCAAATGTCTAGTTTGAATTAGAACATATTAGAATTTTGCATCCAATTTTTATTTCTAATGGATGTTCTAATAAATTAAATTGTGTAAGGCTTTCAAAATGCTTTGAATTTTTTGAAAATTACGTTAAGGTATTTAACCATAATATTTGTATTTTTTATTAAAATTGAAAATTTTCTGTTATAATAGATATAATATATTTAAAATACGTTTTCGAATTCTTGCACTGACTGTAATGCACAACAAATAGGAAAACAGTCTTACTATACCTTACTTTAAAAAATAAACGACTGTTTTGAAATTTTTAATTTAGGCCTGCTCACTGTTCAAATATCTTTTACTCAGAATTTTCTTATTAAATATCTTTATTACTGTTATACAGGAAACTTGCCATTATATTTCCTTAAGGGGTGACACAAAATATTGAATTTTATGTCATAGTGACTTATATTAGAATGGTATTTAATTGCTTTTTTATAATCTGTAATTTGTTATCTAGAAATTTATTGTTAAATGGGCTAAGTTTGGGTTTGGTTGAACAGGTGGGAGAAGAGTGATATGGTATTTGAGGTGGAAATGCTCTCCATATGAGAGAAGACCATGGGAGGAAAAAGAACAGGAATTAATAAACGAAGGGGCTGGATCGAGGTGAGAGGGTAGGTACAAAGATGCAGGAGCTTGAGGGCTGAGATGAGATGTATAGACTCTACGTGCTTATAGCACTCAAGCATTTTGTGGATTGAATTATTAAGACCTAGGAAGTCAGAGGAAGAACTTAAGCAGTGTGGTGAGGTAGTCATGGTGATAAAGAGGGAAGATTTTAGAAGATGCAATTTGAATTAACTGGAAGAAGAGATCTGAAGCAGTGAGTCTAGCAAAGAGAAATTTGAATTTGTCAAAATGACAGGAACCAAAAACATTAAGGAGTTTAGGCATATGTCATGATGACAGGGCAATGTACTCACTTTACAGGCTAATAGCTCGCTCTAATAGACTGCTGGTTCTAATAATTTATGTAGTTTAGGTTTATGAAGTGTGCAGAAGAGCAAAGGGAATATCTCATTGCACACAATCATTTGTTTGCTTATCCTTTTATCTCATAGTACAGCTATTTATTACTTTCATTTTCATATAGCCTCAATATTTTGAACACAGAAAGGTACATTTTAGTTATTCCAAAATGTTTGTAGACTTTATGAAGCCAGCCAAACAAATCATGGCCATTTATGTAATACCATGTACTGGGCACTATTCTAGACATGGGGAACAGAAGGGAAAACACCAAAGAAGTAGTTGCTTTCCTCAAGGAATTTATATTTTACTTCTAAGAGAGTGAAGGAGACAGACAGTTATAGGCAATTCAGTCATTTATATATTCATTCATTCACATACTGATAGATGCTATGAAGCATTAAAAAATGGGGCAATAGCTGGGCTCGGTGGCTCAGCCTGTAATCCCGCGCCTTTGGGAGGCTGAGGTGAGGGAATTGCCTGAGCCCGTGGGTTCGAGATCCGCCTGGGCAGTGAGACCTCATCTCTACAATAAATCAAAAAATCAGCCGGGCGTAGCGCATGCCTGTAATTCTGGCTACTCAGAAGGCTGAGGTGGAAGGATCGCCGGAGCCCAGCGGGTCGAGGCTGCGGTGGCCGGGAGCAGCCACTGCACTCCAGTCTGGGTGACAGAGTAAGACTCCAACTCAAAAAAAACCAACCAAACAAACAAACAAAAAAATGGGGCAATATATTAGAAAGGGACAGGAATGGACCAGGTCAGTTAGAACCTTCAAGAAAGGCATCTGGGAGAATGTGATACTTTGGTTAAGACTTGAATGGTGGAAGGCAGTCATATGAAGATCTGGAGGGAGTATTGAAAGACAAAGAAGCATCAATTGCACATAAACAGAAGTGGAGGTGAGCTCTGCATGTTGAGGAGGGAGAAAGAAGAACAGTGTGACTGGGTTACAGAGGATGGGAGGCATGAAACCTGACAGGCAGTGAGGACCACTGCTGCAGAGCCTGTGGATGTGGTGAGGACTTCAGATTCTATTTGTCACAATGGGAAGCCAGGGAACAGGGAGGTGATATGCTCTGATTTGAGCTTCAGAGTGGTCATTTTGGTTGCTGTGTGGACATTAAGATGGGGATAGAGAGCAACGAGGAGTTGCTTGCAAAAGTTCAGGCGTAAGATGATAGAAGTAGGAACTGGGCTGTGATAGTAAAGATGGCAAGAAGGTGGCATGACTTAGGATCTGTTTTGTGGTAGAGTGGGCACGACCTGCTGAAGAAGCGTATGTGGGGTATGAGGGGAAGATAGAATCCTAGGAGTACATGTAAGCTTTCCACCTGAGCAGCTTGGTGGATAGTAGAGCTATTTAAAGAGATGGCAAAAGTTCAGCAAAGAGAGCAATTCATTTGTGTGTACATGTGTGTACACATGTGCACATGTATGTGGCAATAGTTCCATGTTGGCCATGTTATTGCTCCAATGAATGGATTTCAATAAAAAGTTCCTAATCACATCCTGTGTTCCAGTCATTGGTCTAGATGCTGAGAAAATATAAAAAATAGAAAGACTTGCCTCTGTAGCATTTATACTGTAACAGAGACAAACAATAAATAAGTAAATGTATGCTTTAGTTTGTTAGGTGTTGATAAGATAAACAAGTGGCAATGTCAATGGATAAATATAAAAACAGAAGAGGAATGGAGAGTGGTGACGGTGGAGGTAGGTTTGATATTTTTCCTAAGTGTGATCATAGAAGGCTATTGTAATTAGGTGGCATTTGACCAGCAGTTTGAAGAAAGTGGGGCACTAGTCACGTGGGTATCTAGGAGAAAGAGGTCCAGACAGAGCAAAAAGTTTATTGGAGGAGCATTAAGGAGGTCTAAGTGAATGTATGGGGGTAGTGAGAGTGACTGCCCATGAAGCCAGGAGAGGCAGGGACTAGATGATGGAAGACAGTATCGACCATTGTAAGGAATTTGTCTTTTACTCTGGATGAGATGCTGATGGAAGATTTTGAGCAGAAGAATGTTTAAAAAAATATTTCTGTAGTTATTGCATTGTGTGTAAACTCTAAGAAGGGAAGAACTGAAGATGGGAGACCAATTAGGAGGCTATTTTGATAATGTAGGCCTGAAATATTGCTGATTTTGATCAGAACTGTAGCAGTGAAGGTGATGAAAGGTGGTTGGAGTCTGGATTTATAATGAAGTTGGAGCTGATAGGATCTGCTGACAGCTTAGATTTGGGGTATGAGAGAAAGAGAATCAGTGGCTCCAAGGTTTTGGACAGATGAGGCTGCTGTTTCATAAAACGAGAAAGACCTCAGGAGGGGTAGGTTTTTAGAAGATGAACAAGTATTAAGTTTCAGACCTTTTAATTTTGAAACACCTATTGGATATACATGGCAATATCTTGTGGAACAACATATTGTGGAATATGTTGTGGCACATATACAAATGTGTGCCACATATACACATGGCAATGTGCATATACAAATGGCAATGTGCACTTGTATATCTCTACATATTTAACAGCTGGCCCTTGAATAACACAAGTTTGAACTGTGCAGGTCCATCTATACGTGAGTTTTTTTCAACTAAACTCAGATGAAAAAGACAGTATTCACAGGATGCAAAACTTGCCTATAAGGAAGACTGACTTTTCCCATCTGTGGGTTCCAAGGGCAACTGTGGGACTTGGGTATGCATGGATTTGGGCCTTCATGGGGGTCCTGGAGCCAATCCCCCACATATACTGAGTGACAGCTACATATGTGTCTGTATGCATATATTCTGATATGTATGTCTGGAGTTCTGTGGACAAATTCCAGCTATAGATATGCATTTTAGAATGGTCTGAATTAGATTATATGCAAAGCCAGGAGATAACATAGGGAAGAAGGGGAGTCAAGGAAAGATCTGAGGACTGAGATCCAGGCACTTCAATATCATGAGATGAGGAGATTGAGGACAGACCAGGTAGGCAGAGAACCGAAAAAAACAAGCTAAGGAATTCTTTCAAGAAAGAAGGAATGATCAGCTGTGTTAGATACTACTGACAAGGCCAAATGTGTTTGGGGATTGAAATTTATTATTGAATGTGGCAACATGGAAGTTGATAAGAGCTGTTTGAGAGGGTGGTAAGGGGACAAGACTAACCACAATGAGTTCAAGAGAGAAGGGGATAAAAGAATTTGAAGACAACTAGTGTAGAGTTTTGTGAAAATAGGGAAAAGTAGATTCAGGGAAATGGGAGGGTAGTTAGAAGGGCAGCTGGGTTCAAGAGTTTTGGTTTTGTTCTGTTTTAAAGACGAGTGATATTGATGAGCATTTGTAATGCTGGAGAAAATAATTAGCAGGTATGAGAGCTTACTGTAGGAAAGGCTCCTGAGGAGATGAAAGAGTACAAGGGGAAGCAGCAGCACCACTTGCAGCAGAACAGAAGGAAAGGCAGAGAAGTGAGTAGACACTGGTGATGGAGAACTGAGGTAGTTCTTTGATTGTATCTATTGTCTTGAATTATGAGGTAAGTTTGTCAGGTGAGAGTAGGGCAGATGCAGTTTTTGGAGAATTGAGGAGTAGGTGTCATCAAGGAAATAGTCATCAATAGAACATTTTTGAGGGAAGAACCATGGAATGTTCTGGCAAACGCTGAGAAACGTGGACTTAAATTTGAAGTGAGAATAATTAGTATAGTTAGGATTTTCTCCAGCTGTGTTCATTTCTGATTCTGGTGAGAATAATTAGATAGTTGTTATTAACAGGGCCAGGGTTTCTCTGGGCAGATACCATGAAAGAAGACTCTTCCTCTATTTCAATAAATAGCAACTCCATCCTTCCAAAACTTTGGAGCCGTTACTGATTCTTCGCTCTTCTTTTTTTTTTCTTCTTCCCCAAATTCAATTAGTCAGAGAGTCAGAGGGTGATTGAATTCTGGGCTATGGATGAGATGCTGAATAAAAGGGAAGCAAAGTTATGAGGTAGAGGTGGAAAAGTAGTGAAAAGTAGTATAAGGACTGGACATCCTTTGTGAGGGTGGAAAAATATTGGTATGGATTACTAGATAAGTGATTTGGTTACACAAGAGATATTTTGAAGATCCTTTAATTATTGATTGCTAGATCTTGAGGGTACAACCATTTGAAGTTGGTGGAGAAAAAGTAATTAGAACTAAGGTAGTAAAGGAACTACAAGGCCTGCATAGTTGTTGGTGGATGTTGAGGCCATTGAGAATGATAATGGAACAGAAAGGAGGATGCGGTGGGTTTTTTGTTTGTTTTTTTGAGTTGATTCTCACTCTGTTGCCCAGACTGGAGTGCAGTGACACACTTATGTCCACTATAGCCTCTACCTGCTGGACTCAGGCAATCCTTCCTCAATTGCTGGAACCACAGGTGTGTGCCACCACACCTGGCTTATTTTTTGATTTATTGTAGAGATGAGGTCTCACCAAGCTGCCCAGACTGGTCTTGAACTCCTGGGTTCATACAATCCTCTCACCTCTGCCTCCCTAATGCTGGGACTATGGGCCTGACCCACAGTGCCTAGCTGTGATAGGTGTTATGTTCACCAATATAGGAAGAACAGTGACTGAGAGGTAGATTCATGGCACCAAAAAGAAATGAGCAAAAAAAGGCTAATGAAACAGACTTCAAATGATTTAGAATTTTGGAAAGATAAAGAGAAACTATTTGGAGAAAAAGAAGCAAACTAACTTTACTCTCAGACTCTGAGAAACATGGGGCATGAGATAAAAAACAAAAAGTGAAAACCGAAAAGTTCCTACCATTTGAGAACACAGTAAGGAGTTTATAAATAGAGCTTCATAGAGCACATACATATCTCTATTGATAAAGCCATATGTCAGTTAGAGCAAGAAGGTGAGAAATAATTTGAGGAGGCAGGTGGAGCGGTTTGCTAATGAAAGACTTTGAATTCTAGAGGGAAGGGTGGAAGAATTTAGGAGAACGGGGTCAGATTGGGGTATGTCCAAGGAAGTATAGGGACCTCATTGACAGAATAGATGATTTGGGAGGTTTGGACTTCTGATAGTGACTGAAGGAAACAGGAAGGTACAGGCAAGTTGGAAATGGTCCTGCAAGTCTCACAACAAGTAACATTTCAAGACTTCTGAGCAGTTGATCTTCTCCTTGAGAGAAGTGGGTCATAGGAATATACAGAGAATGAAGACCTTGGGATCGCTGGAGATACTAGTTAAAAAGAAAAGAATAATATAGAAATAGCTTCATATATGTGGCTTTTGACTCAGAGACTCTGTAGAATTTTTTTTTTTTGACTGTCTTTCTAAAAACTGAACAAGGGCAACTTTATTTTTCCAGAAAAAATCGAAACATTTGTGGAAAATCTGTGCTAAAATGGTAACTTCTGTGAGCTTTTCCATTTGGGACAGTATTTGTTTTGTAGCCATTAATTCATTTCCAAATGACTTCATATCATTTACATTTGAATTATGCACCTGTTAATTAGTTTCATCTAATCAGTCAGCATAGAAGCTTGGCCTGGAGACCGAAATGATCCAAACAGCTTGGCTCCTCAAATAAATCTGAAGTCTGATTTAAAAGAAGACACATAAATACATACCCATGTCACCAAGATGGATTAGATCAGGACTGAAATAAAAGAATATTATATTTGGCAGGTAAATGTTATATAATATCAGTATTATATAACAGACTACTGACTTCGTTGTTGCATTTTTAATATTTTGCACTATCTTAACCTGGTTGTTTAGGTGCAGATTTAGTAATCAATTTAAAACTCAAGAGGGTTAAATAAATTTGAGAGTTAAATCAATCGCAATGAAGCTTTTCCAAATCCAGGTTATGATTCACCAAGACATTATTGATACACACTAATCAGTCAGGGACCAAACATGTTTCAAATAGCTTCTTTTGTTATTTATTTGTTTTTATACAATTTGAATGGGTATTTGTATGATGTATACTAGTTGCTATACTCATTGACTTAGAATGCCAGGGAAAGCGGGAAATAACTGTTTGGCTTAGAAGATGCTACTTAACCTCTTTCCCAGACATCTCTGACATCACCAGCCTGTTTGTACAAGTGGACTAAGTGATAACACTCGAACTCTGTCTTTATTGCTAGTTACTGCTCTAACGGTTTTGCATATATTAATCCTTAATGGACTTTTATTGCTTCCATTTTACAGATGAGGAAACTGAAGTACTGATTGTATGCCAGCTTGCTGTATGTCAAAGTCTTACATCTATTAAGTAGCAGGCTAGCTTTTGAAAGCAGACTTCAACTTCAGAGCACCAAACCTTATTGACTGTGCTGTATTATTCCATATATCATGGGAGCTCTTAGCAATTTACATGCGGTAACTGGACCTCATTCTCCATTGACCAGATATCCATCCTGTCTTCCCCTGGTGTTTCTTACAACTAGTAAGATTTCAGGGAAATTCCCAAAAGTTCTTTGCATGTTCTCTTGAATATATCTGCCGAACAAGTTGACTGTATTTCTGCCAATTCTTCTTTTTTTGTTCTACCTTTTCCTTATCCAGATCTCTGTTTATGAAGCAGCTCTGCTGTTAGATGTGAAAATGCTGATGTCTGCGTTAAGGTGCTTTCCCGTGCTGCTCAGAAAGTCATTAGTCCTCAAGGTCAGAGCAGGCCTGGCATTCACGCAGAAGTGTGAATGAACCTTGTCCCAACACTGGGTGGCATGTTGTCGCCTTGACATTGAAGCAGCACTGCTTGTGGACAGTCTTTAAAAAAAAAAAAAAAGCTTAAAAATAGTTTCTGCAACCCCGCCACCAATGCAATTCTCAATTTATGCCCCACATGTCCTTAGGGGGTTGATGGGACCTTAAGCATTCTCCTATTCTTCACATCTCTTCTTCTTCAGTGCCCATATATGAGAAACAAACAAAATGAAATTTAAAAAAGCCCTTCCCTTTCTCTGTCATCAAAGCCAGTGCATTTCAATCTATATAAATGAATACCCAAAGAAGTCACCCACCAGTTCCACAGCCTAGTGGGCCACCTTGGGGTTTAATAGTGACATTGAATCTGTATATTTCATAAGAGCATTTTTATAAAGGCTGTTGGGCAAAGAAATGGTTTTGAACAGGCTCAGAATCCTAATATAAATTTCAGGATCATCAAAAACCAGGAGAAGGTGACATATTTTAGCAGTAAGAACCATTAATGATTTCTATTCAAGTCCTGAAGAGATGGGTGCAAGGTTAGTTTTAGGTACAAATGTGAATTCGATGATGTTTGTCTTCAAGGTTCTCAATCTTCTCTTTCTCCATCATTCATTTTATTTCTTGGTATAACCCTTTATCAGGATGAGGAAAAAACAAAAGCAAATTTAACTGTACATTTAAGTTTAATAACTTTGTCCATTTTAAACTTGTTATTCTGAGGTTCCTTATCAAAGGAGTTTCAGACATCATTGTGGGGAACTAGAAATAAAGAAAGGGGATTTAAAAAGTCCTTTCTAGAAGCCTTAGAAACCACCACTCACAACCTAATAACTATTCGGCCTATAAGGCTGATTCAGTCAGTAGGGCTATTTAAAGATTTGTCTAATGCATGCTGAGAAACTAAACTTCTAAACAGAAGTACCATGTCTCTTCTTGTTCTTGTGTGGTGTGAAATTCATTTGCCTTGGAAAGTTGTTTTACTCTTTGAATGTTTGCACTTTGAAAGACCATATTCTTAATTTGGAATGGCAACTGTGCCAGATATCTTGGCAACTTTACAAAAAAATAGCTTTAATGTTACAGGCAAGTTATATGCTATGATGGCTGTCGCAATATGTTGCATTGATAGGGAAAATAATGGAATTAACTTGGCATTTTCTTGTTAACTTCAAATTTCAAAATTAAAACACATTTAATAGAAGCAAGAAATAAAAGCTTCAGACATATAACTTTTCTGCTCTTTATATCTGTAGCAACCAGAAAATATAAAATATTTACTTTTCTCTTTGAGCAGTAATCATAATCAATAACTGTGATTGCTTGTTATTGTGAATTCATATAAGAGAAATAAGCAGTGAGAGATTTTGGCAGCTAAACAGAATTTTAATATCACTCCATATGGATGAATGGGCCTTTGGAAACCATTCCTTAGTTGGAATGTGTTTTATAATAGCTCTTGGATTACAATGATGTTATCAATAATAATACAATATACCACTATTTTTTAGCACAGATTATATGCCAAACATCAACATACATCATCTTTGGTGTTTATCAAATAGCTCACAGGAAAGGATAAGTCTTTTTCTTTCGAATTTGCAGAAGAAATAGAAGCTCAGGTTGTTTTGTAAACCAACTCAAGCATCAGTGAAGTGCTATAATTGAAACTAAAACCCTCATCTAGCTAGACCTAAAGCCTTTCCTCTTTCAACTATACCCTACTACATCCTAAAAGAGAAATTAACCTTTATTTTTTATGCCAGTATATGTGGTCATGGTTATAATGGCATGAACAGTTTGTTTGGACCAGGGATGGTATAAAAAGGTCTAGGAGTAGGGTAGGGTAAGTAAATATCAAGGGTTAGAGGTGATTCCACCTAGATTAGGTGAGGACAAGAAGTGCTTGTTATTAGACTTCTAGGAATAATAGAAGCACTGAGGGTGGGTTATGGCTGTTTTTTGAACCAGGTAGACTTATTAGGAGAAGGCAAATATATATTTGAATAATAGCAAAAGCAAAGGTGTTTCAGTAAGGCATTTAAAGAAACAGCATACTTGCATTTGAGGAATATCTAATAAAGGGTCTAATTTAAACCCAAGGACAGGGTGTAGAGAAATAGCAAGGGATAGCATGATCTTCTGGGGAAAGTATCAACAGGAAGCTGTTACCACTCATAAGCCTGAAGTGATGAGATATGGCGGTTCCTACTGGAGCTGATGGATAGTGCAGAGAAAACCATGCCACAGTGACTGTGACCTTTGCAACTATCCTAATTCACCACACAGGTAGGGAGTTAGAGAAATAAATACCACAACCTCTTTTGTCCCATTCTCCCTCTGATCTCTTATGGTGGCCATTGGCCCAATAGGAGGCTAGAGGGCAAGGCAGGCTGTTGGTAAGTTTCATGTTGCTCAACCTCTTGGACACAGAGTAGACTTGAGAAAGTTGGACAGGGGATGCAGAGGTATGAGGGGAAGTTAGCCAGTATGATGTGTTAGGTAGAAGATCAGTAAACGTGATTCAAAATCAAGGAGAGGGCAGAACTCTAGCCCCTGAGAAACTGGCTTTCAAGTGAGACTTGCAAGCTGAGGTTCTGGCTTCCTTGAGCCACTCTATTGGTGATAATCATTCATTAATTCACTCATTAATTAATTAATTTAACAAAACATTCTTCAGTTCTACTGTAGGCCAGACATCTGGTTGTTGAACTAGGTTCAGTGCACAGTATGATCCTGGTCATTAAGTGTGTTAAAAAAAGGCAACCAGAAAATTCCTGACTTGTTTAATTATTTATGTATTATTTTATTATCTACTATTATTCTAAACTCAGAAGGTAGAGCCAGGGTTTCTTTGTAGTTTGTCTTAGTCTGTCTTGTGCTGCTATAACAGAATACCAAAGATTGGGTAATTTATAAAGAACAGAGATTTATTTCTTACACTTCTGGAGTCTGGAAAGCCCAAGGTCAAGGGGACTGTAACTGGTGAGAGCCTTCTTATTGTGTCATCCTGGGTCTGAAGGCTAAAGGGGCAGAGAGTATGTAGGAGAGGGAGGAGGGAGGAAACTCACGCCTGTGGTAACCAATCCACTCCTACGATAACTGTATTAATTCATCGGTGAGGGCAGAGCCCTCATGACCTAAACACCCCTTAAAGGTCCTACCTCTCAACACTGTTGCATTGGGGAATTGCATTTCCAACATAAACCTTGGAGAACACATTCAAGCTGTTTGTAGTACATCATAGCACACACACAAAAATAGTTCTATTAAAAATTAGACTCTCAAGATTGTCATAAGTCACACATGGCATCAAATTCATTGAGAAGGATATGGAACAAGGACCCTAGTTGGCCAGCAGGAAGTGTCAGGTACTGGTCTTCTGTGGAACTATCCTTCACAGCAGTTCATGCTGAAGTCCATACTGCAGTACAAAAACTCTACTCTTTGGTTTCCCAGGTGACATCTCAGGTATGAAAGAATGAGTCTCAGAGAAGATGTAAAAGTTCCCCTGGCTTAAAAGCCTCATGTCCCATAGGAATCAATGTCTCTTGTAACAGCTCCATAGGCAGGACTTCTACGGTCTTTGCAAAAGTCATGTTCAGTTACAAGAGTCTAAGGCATAGTATCCCCATCAGATATTTATAGTCCATTTAGAATTTTTCCCACTCCACATGCAATTAACCAATCAGATTATTTTTACCCTAAACAATCCTGCCTGGTGGTATAGTGGATAAACCTCCTTTATCAGGTTGTCAAGGGAACAGATCTAGAAAGGAAATTGAACATCGAACTCTAAGAGAGAAAGGGAAAATATTTGTTAACCCTTTACTCGTACACATTATGCTTCTAATTGGTGACTTGTTGGATCAAACAGAACTGGAGAAAGGCATAAAAAGGGCATGGGACCTTTTTAGTTGCTAACTGAGCTAAGTGTTTGGCCATCTACAGACAAATTCAGCTCCTGTTACAAAAAGGAAAACCCAGATTCCATTTTGCACTAGCAAACGATTTTAAATTGCTGCAGTGACCTAACAGGATTTCCAAAGCTGATCCATGAAAATGTGAAGAATTGTTGTTGAAACTGTTATTATCATGAAGGAAAATGAGCTAGATTTAGTTCTGTATTCAGTTAGTTCTTGAAATTAGCTGATAGGTTTTCTGTGTCATGAAAAAGGTATTACCATGACCATTCAAACATGTGTCAAATATCTCAGTAGTTCATTTCTTCTCTTATGTCCTTTTTATAGCATATTCTGTTATCATTTTGTATTATACTTTTGGTTAAAAAAATTGATCAAAAAATTGAAAAAAAAATTCTCCTTACTGGACTTTAAACCCTCTGAGGATAATAATCCTGTGTGTCTCATCATTGCATCTGAAGTGCATTATGCAATGTCTGGCATAGTAAATATCCAATAAAATTTGTGAATGGATAAATAAAAGAATGTAACCACAATTCACATTATAGTGGATTCAAACTTTGGACAGATTTTTTTCTCCTTAGGAGATTAAATGTATTTGTAAATGGCATTAAAATCTGATCTCCCTAGAATTTTATTTTTAATAGAAAGTCAATCAATAGGTTTCCTTTTAAGGATGACATATGAAGACTGGTCCATTAATTATTAGATAATGCAGACAGCTTTTGAGTTGCAGTATATTTTTCTATAGTGTACCACTTTGGAAAATATTTGCCAGGATCTAAAAGGTCCTTCCTGAATTTCAGTGGATTTTTAAGGTTATCTTCAAGGTCCCTATAGAGCCGTTTTTTAGACTCAAAAATGAAATTCAATTCAGAATATGCACCACGACAAGGAAATAGATTCTCAAATCCATTTAGGGAGTGATACACTACAAATCCAAAATAAAGAGAGAAATCGCTGCTTTATCAATTTACAAGACTAATAATTCTATATGTTGTATTTAACAATGATTTTAAATTTGCAATTTTATGTGCTATTTTAATTAAAACCCTATTTTAGAGATAACACTCCTATTTTATAAATGGCAAAGCCTCGAATATTTCACACCCAAGCTCTAGAGTCAAACAACTTGGGTCTGAAATGAAACGGAAAGATCTTGGGTAAATTATTTTGCTTCTAAACTCTTCAGTGTCTTCATCTGGAAATGGGGAAACACGGATTGTTTTATAGGATTGTTGTAAGAACTATAAAATGCAACACTTTTAGAAGAATGAATGGCTATTTATTAACCTGCTTGAAGCCAAACAATTAAGGAGCAGTGAAGTGAAACTTGAACCTAGGTTGCCAGTTTTCAATGTTAGTGTTCTTTTCACTATATCGCACTATATGTGTAATATTTATTTAGATCTGTGCATGGTTTTTCCCATGTCATGCTTTTTCTGGCATTTGGAGATAGCACTGTTTAGTTACAGATGTATAGTTTGTTATGAACTGTGATCATCTTGGTTATATTTATTAGATAATGGCTGCTAGTCAGTGGTTTTCAATTGCAGGTGCATATGACTTGGAGGATAATGTTTTTAATTCTACCTTTATATATTTTTTTACAGAAAATTTAGTGATTATTCAAAGTTATAGAAAAAGTATCACTAAGGGATAAAAGCAAAGCCTTCCTTGATCTACTCATAAAAATCTCACTTTCATGCTATTAGGAACAAGTATCTTGATGTGGCTTGCATGCTTCTCGGTTATGCATTCATTTTCACATTCACAGTATCATTTTCACCTCTATCAGGAGCTGTTAGGTAAAATATTGAACTTAACCCAGAAACAGTACTTTACAGAAGACATACAAATACAAATCATGTTATAACCATGTTAGTGAAGGGTTATGGTAGGTTGGAGGACAAAATCATCAGAAGAGAGTTTGGATATGTTACTTTTGTGTTCTTTCTGGGAACTGTAAGTGTAGATTTTTAGGAAGCAGTTACGTATATGGGTTTAGAGTTTAGGAGAAAGATTTGAATTGGAAATTTAGATATTTCAGCTAACATGAAGGAGATAGTTCAAATCATTATAGTGGCTGATATCTCTCAAAGAGAATATGAAGAATCTACAAACGGATACTTGGAGAACATTAAAAGTTAAGGGGCGCATAGAGGAAGAAGCAAAGGACACAGAGCAAGAAAAATCCAAGAGCAGGAGAAAAGCCCAGAGAGACTGGCTGGAAACCAAGAGATCCAATCTCTTGACAAACATTTTTTAAAGCAATTATTTATATAAGATGTTAGGACATATCAGTAAAAACAGCAGATTGACTTTATACTACTGAGACAAGACTATCAAACATAAAATAATATTTATAGATATTTTCTTAAAGGATGATAAATACAATGGAATATAATAAAGTAGTGTAAGAGAGACTGACAGTGCAGGAGTCAGTGTTGCAGTTTTAAATGACAGCTCAAGAAGGTGGCATTTTAGCAAAGACCTGATGGAGGTAAAGGGAGAGAGGTATAAATCATTTCAAAAAGGATGCAGTAGTCCACATGTTTTGGAAGGGTTAGATAAGATATGGATTGAAAGTTTCTATTTGACTTTGGAAATTTGGAGTCAATGCTGACCTAGACAAAAAGACAAAAGCAGATTTGGTGGCATGGGGTGAGGATTGAAAGAAGAATGCATTGGATATAGGAGTGAATGTAAGGTAGAGAAGAAAGGACAGCAAGTATGGACTATTCTTTCTGCCAGCATATAAAGGGAAAAGGGGGAAAAATAATGTGTTATCTAGAGGGGACAGAGATTCATAAAGGTTTGCTCCATTTTCTTATTAGATGGAAGAGACTTGAACACAATTATAGACATATAGGGAGAAATCTAGCATAGAACCCAGTTAAAAATCAAGGTATTAACAGGAGGATATTAATTTATAGGAGGACACATCTGAGGACAAAGGAAATGAGGAAGAGACAGTGGTACATAAATGGAGAAAGAACTCTACTTGGGCAAAAGAATGAATAAGGAAGTTGAGTCGGTTATACGTAATCTAGTGTAGGGAAGAGACTAACGATGACTTTTATTTTATCTAGGAAGTAAGAGGTTAAGACTATTTATTAAAAATGATAAAATAGATAATGAGGGTGGAGGGCCTGAGATCAATTTGTGTGGCTACTGTGGGACAAAGAATAAGGAAAGACTAGAACTGCAGGACAGTTTTGAGGGTCCCGTTGAAGCCAGAATCCCTTCTCATGAATTTTTCAACCATTCATCTTGATAATTGTACATTGTGATTTTTCTCTAGGACTTCTTACAAGTCTAGGCATGGACGAGGAATGAATAGACAGCTGAGTTGATCCAGGCCTGAAGTTTTGCCTGGTGCATGTGATGAACTCATTGGGAACACGGAAGTTAAGGGATTCAGCAAGAGTATGTGTTTGAAATGCTACTTAGATTAGTTGTAGAAAAGAAAGAGAATGAATAAGAGTGCACCAATGAACTGGGAGCAAGTGGAAAGATGAAAGGTCAGAGAAGGACAAGGAGGGAATGTGAAGAACTAATATAAGAGGATGTGGTTCAATTAATTTGGTCTTGGCACTTAAGATTTCAAAAACGGGGCAGTTCTGGGTGTTATAAAGCCTAAGATAAGGATGTCTGAAGTCAAGTGGAGGTGGGTCATTAATGAAACTGAGGACTAAGAGCGGTGAGGTAAAACTACTGAACTGGTCAACCAGGCTAGGATTGAATTCATGGAGCATGATGGCCAGGATTAAGAGGGAGACCAGGAGCTGGGGTGAAGTTATTGTGGAGTCAGTGGAAGGTACAAATGAGGAAGAGGGAGGCAATAAATGGATCGCATGAGCCCCAAAGGAAAAGTTAGTAAAGCTTAAGATATTCTCTTAGACTCAGGAAAACTGCCTAGGAAATTCACTCTGAGTAGATATGGGGCATAGATTCAGTATTTGTTCTTTTTAATGGCAATTAAGTTAAATGTATCATGGTTACTAATTTATAATAACCCAACCCAATCTAAGCTGCTATCTTGATTAACTGGACTTCCACTTCTTTCAACTATGCTTTTTGGATGGAGCAAATCACAGTAAAATAAGTTAATACTAGGGATCAGTAAAAATGCCCACTTGGTCATATTTGGTTGAGGATATATTTATGCCAGTGTCCTAAATTTTTTCCATTTTCTTCTTTAAGATGGCATAGTAAAAAATGACATTTGAAACAAAGACAAAGGAATTGAGACAGTATGGCCAGTCACCAGTTATAAAAGACCACTGCCACCTTTAAAAATGGAAGGAAATACATAATTTTTCACCTCTGACATATATTTGAAAATAAGTGTGATTTCAGTTTGTCTATGAAGTGGTTATTTGCTCAGAAAAACAATCTAAGTACTTACTGAATACATGGAAATATTTGCTCTTTTTGAAATATTTATCTTATTTCTATGAAGGTCTGAAAAAGATTTTTTTTCCTCTAATTTTAATGGAACTCTCAGTTCTCAGAATAAGCAAAAGAGAAACATAATGTTGGCAATTTTGACTAATTTCAAAACAAACACATTTAAGGAATGGAAACTTTAATAAAACAACTTTATAGCTATGATTTTCTCATTGTAGCTGTGACTCTGCAGGTTTTGACTGTGAACAATTAAAATAAGTAGACCAATTTTAGTTCAAGTTATATTTCCACTATTCTCTGGAGAGGATAAGCAAGCTACTGACATATTCATGCACTGTGGCACAAGCACTGATTCAGTCAAGTATGAGATTGTAGAGACAAAAGCCACTGACAATGTTGTTTTATGCAAAATACAATAAAAATTACTTGTGGGGAAAATGGGAAAATATCTTGATTCCAGTGTCCTTGCTATACATGAGGTTCCTAAATATAGAAGCTTGTCTGGTGCCTATACCTGCTTCCTTCAGTAACACTGCACGTGTCTGACACTTGTTTTCTTTTTTCTACGTTTTTAACTTTTAGTTTTCTTATTTTAATTTTTAATTTTTTAAATTTTTTTATTTTTATGCAGGGTTAAGTATACAAATGTTCATTATGAGGTACCCTTGTTGATGAGGTGACATTTGTTTTCATTGATCTTCTTTTTCATTTATCATCCTTTCCATTTATCTTCTCCAGTTTTCTTTGCTTTTTTGTATTTTTTTGCATCCTCCCACACCTATTTAATTGAACAATTCTATTTTAGGTACTAAGTACATGCCAGGGACTGTTTGATGCTGTGAATACATGGGTAACTTATGTTCTCCATCTTTAAAAAGCCTACATTTGATTAGGGAGAAAATTAAAACAAAGATAGATCAAAGATGAACCACATACTTTTTCTAAGTCTCAAGGCTGTGCTAGATTACTCAAGAGACAGATTTTAATTTGTGTTTGGGGACTTGACAAACCAGGGAGAGAACTCTCTCACTTCAATTCCCAGGAAAAGAAAACTTGATTTCGATAAACTTTTCTAAAATTTTACAATCAGAAAAAACTTAAAGAGAATCTTTACTTTGAAAAATATTCAATATAGATGTTAAATTTGACATTCAAAATAAAATTGTAAGCTTGAGTTAGATATACAGACAGGACAGTCTCTAAAGACCCTTGCCTGGCATGGCTTAAGTGCAGACTGAATGGAACACGTATGATCAGGACAGCATATATGTCTTGAAAAGGTAGGTAGTGGAGCTCTTCCACTTGGGAATGTCTTCTGTCGACTCAGTACCCTATCATAAAAGGAGCATCGAGGAAGAAGAGTTGAGAGAAAGAGAGAGCCACGTCACACACAGATAATCTTCATACCAGATTCCATCCAGGCTCTTTATTCATGGACACCTGGAAATACACTTAAAAAAACAAACTCTATACAGCACATTAAAAAGGGCAGTTGAATTTATTTTGAAGCCCACAGTGAACTGCTGTCAGTAAACTGGAAGAGTAGTAGTAATTCCCAGGCAAGATGGAAACAGGAGGGCTTTCTCCATTTCCCTGCTCTTCACCCACCCCTGCTCTATCCTACCAGGGTGCCATTTTAGTCTTTTTTTTTTTTTATGAGAATATATTTCTCATTTCTTCCCCCAGAAAATAGAATTCCAAGAATATTTTACTCTGAGTAAGCAGATTGGTCATCTTGTTTATGTCACTCTTATGTTACATTCTTTGCAAAGGACATGCATTTTGATACATTTTCTGTTGAAAAATAAAGGTGAAAGTTGAATGTTTATCTTCTGTTGAAAATAAGGGTGGCAAGTGTTTTTGTATTTCTGAGAATATTTACAAAAAGAGACAGTTTTAAGCCATTAAAAAAAAAGGTGTTTTATTTAACATTGGGAAAGGAGATTGTAATCTTCCCTCAATGATTTTAAGAACCAGCGTATTTTTTACTTTTCTAATGTGGGGGTGGGACACTATCTTTTGCGATTGGCAGTTCCTTTGCTTCTCTGGATTGCTCCCTGAAGTTTTATTTTGGTGAGAAAATTATTGGCCAGTTGGTTCAAAACAACACTTTAACTGCATGATTGAGCTTACCTCTTCCCGGCAATGATTTCAACAGTTACAACATTGGCCACAGAGGAAAAATAATAGTTTTCTCCTACAGTCAATCTGTCATGTCCCCTGGCTGTGTTGTGGCTCATGACCATTGGTGAAATTAATCAGTTTGGCTCTTTGAGAACATGTTTCCTTGACAGTAGTACATTGTTAAGGCCCCAGGAAGCGCTGTCCATTACTTGTTTACAGCAAAGGCTGAATTTCCAGAAACTGTGTGATTTACTTTTTTCCTCTTTCTTTACCACTTTCTTTATTCCATAATAATTAATTTAAGGCAATCAGGAAATACTAGATGACTCTTCCATGAAATTGAGACATAATATAATTAAATTTTCAGAGATAACTTGGTTCCTTAACTTCAAAGTTGGGTAAATGCTGCCTCTTTGTAAATTTTTTTTAACTCCAAATTTCTCTAGATTTTCAGTCAATATTAATAGCAGAAGCACAGTTCAATGGGAATAAGAGCTATTTTTATGATATACTGAACTTGAGGATGTAGAATCTCCTTCTGTTGTTTAAAATATAATAAAGCCAATCAGTGTGGGATGTTTTAAAACCTCTGAATGGGTACTTAACATGACCATAAATACAGTACAAGGATCACTTTGAAATCAGCCACTAACCTCTGTGATTCCTGAAGATAAATGTTCACTTCAAAATCTTTAGTAGCTCAAGACAAACAGATTTATTTAATCAATGATCATAGCTTCTTAGATGTGTTCAACTTCCTGCAAAAGTCAGTAAAGATCAGCATTCCTGTGAGCCTGGCTGTACCATTTGATATGAAAAGACCTCAAATGTCACTTAATCCAAAGGCAAATTATGAAACACAGTTCTAGATGATCTATTTTTGGACTCTGATACCCATCCTTACCTCATGCTATTTGCCCCCTTTGAGGCATAAGGCTTTTGTCGTTCAATCACTTAGCATTGCTATTTAACATTCTCATGATCACTTTTATCAAATGAAGGTTACATAGTCAGGATTGAGGTTTGTTTAGACAATCATGAAGTTTCTTTGGTTTGCTTCCTTAGGTATAATCATCTTGACTGCAGTTGTCATTAGGGTGCCCTCCTGGCCCAAAAATCTATCTTCAAAATACTTAAAAAGACTCTACATTATGGAATCCAATATAATAACAATATATTCACCAATTGTTAGCAATGATGAAACCTGCTACATGGACCAAAAAACTATATCCCGTCTACTGACCAGCTTGCTGTATCCTGCAAACACCGATAGACCTGGTTCTGACTGCCCCCAAGTCACTTCCAAACCCTCTTCTTTCCTGCCTTCTTCCACTACAGAGTCTGGAAAGTTTTTTTTTTAATTCTCATTTTAGCCTTCTCTGCTGAAAAAAGGTGGTTCTACCTTCTACAAATAGAAGTCTGCTGGGACAGAGTCTGAGAAAATTTCACTTTCAAATTAACAGGGATGATTTGGTGGGTACACATTCACTCAGGCTTGTTTTTAGCAGCTATTGAGGATATGATGCCTAGAGTTACAGCAGCCATCTTGTGATGATGAGGGCACCTGCACGGGAGAATTGCAGAGCTACTGGCCTTATATAACTGAGCCACTAAGTCAATGCCAGTAGCCGCCCACCTCCAGATGTCTTTTGAAGTAATAAAAATAAACTCCTATTTATTTTAACCACTGTTAGGGTTCATTATATGTATCTGAAAGCATATGGTGTGTGTGTGTGGTGTGTGTGTAATAAAATTTTGGTTTTAGTCATCAGTTTCTCCTCACTAGGGAGTTGATAGAAGCTGGAGGTTGAAATGGCCAAGGGAATTTACTTGAGTCTATTTAGATTTCTTCTTTGTAATTTTGGTTTGTTGATTCAGATTATACTTTTTTGAAATTATTATACTTTTATAGTATTATACATTTTGAAACTATTTCAGAGCTTCTAAGTCTTTCAGAATTTGTTCAAAATTTGGATTTCCAATTGCATCTTTATTGATAACACTTCTATATTCTCACTGTTACAATACTGAGACTTATAGTTTGTTTTTCTTTGCAACATTTAAAAGATTTTGAATTCAGCAGCTCTTTATTCTAGAGGCAATAGCATCACTGCTTGTTGGGGTTTCCAATATTCTTTTCTATGTCTCTGTCTTTAGGAGTAAATCTTTGCTTCCGTGTTATGGTAGGAGATCTTATATTCTGATTTTTCATTTAGGTGAATAAGAAGAGTTATTTGGTAGAGTCTGACCTGAGAAAGAATCTTCTTTGATGGAGTTAAAAGTCCTATGAGACATTCCCTGTGGTATCATAATATCATTTTCTGGCTGTAGCCATTTGAGATTTTATTATATAGCCATTTCATATCCACTAAATTCTAGGCTGCATTCTCATAAAATTTCCAGTGCTTATAATATGCATATGGTAGATGCGCAGTAAAGGTATATTGTTTAAATGTTAGATAATGAATTGAGATTAAAAAAAAAACTTCATCGAAGTCTCTTAAATTTTCTGGACTGTCTGGGTTAAAATACAGTTTGTATCTGAAATAAAGTGGCCAGCTGGCTTTACAGGAAGATGTTAACAAAATAATTTAACATTTTAATTTAAATAGTTACTAATTTTCAAATGATAATAAAAATAATTGGAAAAATAATTTTCCAAAAAAGCCGATTGTGAAAAGTAAGTTTAGAAAAATTAATGAGATGACAGTGAAGCACTGAAAAATTACATGATTGTTGAGAAAGTAACCACAGGATTTTACAAATACCAAGATCTCATATATACAATATGGCAGTTAAGTCCCTCTCTCCAGCTTTTTGCTTTTGATCTTAGGTAGAGAAAGAGAAAAGTCAAAGAAACACAGCTTGGATTCTTTATTTAGCTCTGGTAACACAACAGAAGTTGATAGTGGCTGAAGAAAAGTGTCAAGCTGCTTGATATACAAGAACAAAAAACTAGATAGACTTTTGAGATTGATCAGGCTTGGAATGCTATAATGTCTCTTCCTGAAGCATATCATTACTTGGATCTTTCCACCATCCCCAAACATTCCCAGCACTTCATAGTTCTATGCTGCCGACCTGTTTTTCCCATTGCCTAGAATGTGTGCTCTCTACTATAAAACTCCTTGTCATCCTTCAAGACCCAAATAAATTGTCACCTCCTCTGTGAAGCATTCATTAAGTGTTCCAACATGTCTTAGAAATACCGTTTTCTGTATTCTCAGAGGACCTACACAAAACACACACACGCATGCACATACACACTCAGAGTCTTTATATATTATAGCACCATCACATATTTTGGTAATTTGCTGATTTGCATGTCTTTCTCCCTTCCTAGACTTTAATTCTGTGAAAGTAGGGGCTATGACTCATTTATCTCACTAAATCAGGGCATAACAATGCCTGATACAGAGTAAATGCTCAACAAATCGCTGTCACCTGAATGAGTCTCCTGGAAAAGAAATGACTCAGCAGTAAAGACTTCATTGAGAGTTAACACAAATGCATTATGACAGGCCTGGGATCAGGGCAGAGAGAAAACAAGGGTTAAATTAAACAATTATTGTTAACGATTTAGGATTTGTAAATATGGTGCTTGATTATACTTGTATTTGTCAGGATGTTTTTGAGTATAGGAAAGAGACACTCTGATTTAAGTTGGCTTAAATAATAAGGGCATTTGTTATCTAACATAGAGGAAAATAGAGACAGGGTAGCCCATGGAAACAGTAAAACAGGAGTTCTAGTTTATCACCTGAATGATTATTTTGCTTTTCCCTCTTCGTTTCATGTTAGCTTTGACCTCAGATTGGGTTCCTTCATGATTGGTAGACAGACTGCTGTTGACAGAGCCAGCAGTAACATGTGCCCTTGTTCTATCCAGCTGAAGTTGGAGTAAACCTTTCTCCCCTCCAAGAAGGAAACATCCTTACCTGTAATAGGACTTAGGGTGTATACTGTTGTGGCACACCATGGGTATTGAGGGACACTATTGAATGACTGGTAGGGTGGCTGGGATGATCAGGATTGGCATACTAACCAAGAGACTCTCTTGAAGCTGTAGGGAATTAACTTTGCACACCAAACAGGCTGAATGTGGGAAGAGTGGAATGGTTGAGAGCACAGACTCTGGTTCTCCACTGCCGTCCTTCCAACCCCTCTTCTGTTCACTTGCTCTGTGAATTTGGGAAAGCTAACTCTGTTTCCTCATTTGTAGTGGGGTTGGTGACAGTACTTATATCATAAGGTTTCCATGAGGTTTAAGTGAGTTATTGAATGTAAACTACTAAGAACACATGGGAAGTGCTATTGAAGTGTTAGCTTTCACTCTTTAATTTTTTTTTTTAATCAAAATCGATGTTGTGTTCAAAAGACAATAGTGGGGAATAGATTCTATGTAAACAACCAAAACTCTTCTTTACATAAGGTTTTGTTTTCTTTATCAAATTGATTTTAGGGTTATCCACTTTACTTTTGAATGTTTAGCACAGTGATGATGAGTTTCAAATTTTAGATGGAAGGATAAATGGAAGAATAATAGAGTAGAAAATCATGTGATTAACTGTCTGTTAATCATGTCTGGAAAGTAAGAAACAACATTGGCCTATGTATTCCAAGAATGCATATGCTGCCAACTTGATAGCCCCACAAACCAATTACAGATACATGTCTAGAAAATAATTTAGACTAATATATTTGGGGGCTTAATTAGATTCTTAAACATCATCTACTTTGCCCTTTCATTTTACATATAAGAAAATTGGACCACAAGGAATTAAGCAAACTTGCCCCAAGTTGTACAGTTGGCAGCAGAACTGGCTTTAGAGGCAATGGTTTTAAATTTCATTCATATATTTTTTTTTTTTTTTTTTTTTGAGTTGGAGTCTCACGCTGTCGCCCAGACTGGAGTGCAGTGGCTGCTCCCGGCCACCGCAGCCTCGACCTGCTAGGCTCCGGCGATCCTTCCGCCTCAGCCTTCCAAGTAGCCGGAATTACAGGTATGCGCTACCACGCCCGGCTGATTTTTTGATTTATTGTAGAGATGAGGTCTCGCTGCCCAGGCGGGTCTCGAACCCACGGGCTCAGGCAATCCACTCACCTCAACCTCCCAAAGGCGCGGGATTACAGGCTGAGCCACTGAGCCAGGCTTCATATATTGTTTTACTGGCCCATAGAACGTTCCTCTTGACTGTAAGCCAACACACTTAAATAGTTAAAGATAGAGATATGTTCTCCTTATTAAGAACTGCTACTTGTGCTAGTGTGTGCTGTATAATTTGCAGAATAGAACCATGCACAAATTTGAACTCAGCAAATCAATGTCTTCAAAGCACTTGAATATATGCTGTATGAAGAGCTCTTACAGTCAGTATCATAACACTTATGTGGGGTTAGAAGAGACAGGCTACTCAGGCTATTGAATATGATTTATATAAGTCATATTTTTTTAGGAAATTGATTGCAAATACTAGTTCAAATTTCTAGGTATATGAAATAACATAGAATATCAAACAGATTTCCACGGATAAATATATTAATTTTTTAAACTTTATTTTATTATAGAGATGTGGGATACAAGTCAGGATTAGGTGCATAAGTAACATATGTGCAGGTAAAGCTTGGGCCTCCATCTGGCCCTCAAGTCCCCTGGTTTAGGACCCTTTGTGTTGTCACGTACCCCCACTTCACCCCCAGGCAGTGTCCTGTGACTGCTGATCCTTCCCTTGTGCTATTGTGATTAATGTCCATGTCTCACTTCTGAGCGCAAACATGTGATATTCAGTTCTTTGATTCTGTGATAGATCACTAAGTATGATGGTCTCCAATATATTAATGTTTATAAAGAAGATAGCAAATGCATATCTAGACCACATATTGGGACCAATTCCCAAATATTACATATTGCAAAGTGTGAAATAGAAAATATTGTGTCAGGATGGGGGAACAACCTAGAGCTTTCCAAATCTCACAGTAGAGTTCTAAAGAAAAAATTTCTCAGATGCAAAGAGATCACATGTTGCAATTCAAAATAAAAAAGGCATGGACACCTAAGAAGCTCAGCCCTTTGATTATTCCTCTTAAAGCTGCTTTTAAAATTGTTTGCTAACATTTTATTGCCTTACAACATACTTTCTAGGAATCACAAAATGCACATACACACTGTGTGACACTTTATGTTCCTGCTTGGATATTCACTGGAAGCACAGTGAGCCACTTTACGATTCCTACAGGACTCTGTTTTTATTAGGGTTCCTTCTCAACTGGCAGTTCACTTATTCATGCTGAAGAATGTTATTAAGAACAATTGTGAATGGAGACTCTGGAGCTGGCCCTTCCTTTGATGCACCATTAGAGACATAAGATCAAACAAGTGTTAATAAGCAGTGGTGTATGTTAAATCTATTGTAAACATTACAGGTATCTGAAATGCAAGAAACTTTACCTTTCATATATTTCCTGTTGCATAGGTTTTACACAACTTAGAATATCCTCTGGTTTTATGTTATTATTAATTTAAATCGATGCTATAATTTCACAAATTATTAAGAGGCACAATGTGGTTATGCTGTATTCTAAGTTTTATTTCCTTTTTAGTACCTAAACCCTTTGCTTCTCTTGTTCATATAGACTTTCTCTCTCCTCCCATTTTGTACTTCTTTAGTTTCAACCTAAGAGCTTTAAAAACATCCAGAAAAGTGTAAATACCCATGGAACTGTGAATGTGCCCATGCCAGTACCCATTTACATGACTCTTGAGTTGGTGCTCCCATTTGGACTTCTTTCCTGCTCTCCAGCACCAATCGTGAAACAAATATTTATTGAGTTGCTATTAGTTTTTGAAGTGTTCCACATGGAGCAGCAAATCAAAAGTTGACGTTCCTTGCCATTGTGGAACTTATGTTCTAGTGGGTGGGGGAGGAGGTTGGGAAGGCAAGGCAGCACAAACAATAAACAAATAAAATAAAGTGTAGGTTTGCAGAGAAAGTGCTATGGACAGACTGAAGCAGGAAGAGAGATTCAGAGTGCTAAGACTGGAGTGGTGGGTGGGAGGTGGGTACAGTTTTAAATAGGGTGGTCAGGGGAAACACCATCGAGAACATGATGTTTGAGTTCAGCCCTACAGCAAGTCAGGGAAGGAGATACATGGGTATCTGGATAAGAGGACATCAGGCAGAGGAAGGAACACATTCATGGGCCCTGAAGTGTGGATGTGCTGTGTCACAAAAGCTGCATGCCAGTGTGATTGGATTGGAATTGATGAAGCAAGAAAAGTGGAGAGCAAGTTCAGAGGGGTTGGGGTGCTTGATTGCATAGCCTAGGAGGCCACTGCGAGGGCTTTGGATTTTACTCTGATTGAGATTAGAACCACATGTGGTTTTGACCAGTAAAAGGACACATGATCAGACACTTTAAAAAGCTCCTATGTATGTATCAGACACTTTAAAAAGTTCCTAGGTAGTCATGTGTAGAATAGACCAATGCATATGATCAATAACCAAACATCCCCACAATTAAGGCATCCAATCACCCCAAACTCAACATGTCCAAAGTAGAACCTGTCATCTTCAATCTCTTGCTCCCTCCTATTCTTAGAAACTCAGTTTTGGTTGATGGAGCCACTCTTCACTTTCACCCCTTGTTTCACTCACATCCTTATCTCTGTTAAATATGTTGCCTACATATCTCTTCAGCCAGGGTCTGTCTTTTTATCTGTTTAGTTCAGATTCTCTGCCTGAACCACCATAATAGACTATTGCTTTTTTCCCTCTTTCAGTCTTCTTCTGAATCCCTCTAAGTCTAGATTATACATATTATCAAATATAATTTTTAAAATACACATCATGTCATACTACTCTTATGCTTAAAATCCTTCTGTGGTTCATTTTGGAGCATGAACTTCTTAGCTTGACATTATTAATGACTTTTTAATCTGACCTACATTTCTATCTAGACTTGTCAAAGTGTGGGACTCAAAAGTCTGGTTCCTTCTTCCTTTCATATCCTTTTTCTCTTGTCTAATTAACTAATATCTACTCATCTTTCAGAACATGTAGTAGTAGACTGAATAATGTCTCCCTCACTGCCCCCTCCAAAGATCCACATCTTAATTTCCAGAATCTGTGAATATGTTACCTTACATGGTAAAGAGAGACTTTGCAGAAGTGATTACATTAAGAATCTTGACATAGGGGATATTATCCTGGATTATTGAAGTGGGCCCAATATAAGTACAAGGGTTCTTATACAAGGGAGGCAGAAGGGTCAGAGTCAGCAGAAGAAACGTGATGACCAAAGCAGAGAAGGGGGGGGGAGGGAGAAAGTGAGGAAGGGAGGAAGAAAGAGCGATGGAGATTTTAAGATGCTACACTGTTGGCCTTGAAGATAGAGGAAGGAGCTACGATTCAAGGAATGCAAGAGGACTCTAGAATCTGGAAGAGCCAAGGAAATACATTCTCTCTTAGAGTCTCCAGGGGAATCTGTTCCTGCTAACACATTGACTTTAGCCCAGTAGCATTGATTTTGGACTTCTGATTCCAGGAACTGTAAGGTAATACATTTATGTTGTTTTAAGCCACTAAGATTGTGGTAATTTGTTGCAGCAGCAATGCAAAACTAATAGAAGACTTGAATCAAGTGTCTTCTTTTTTTTTGAAACTTCATCTCTGCACATTCTTCACTTCTACCCCAGTCAACTCAGGTACTGGGTCTCAGGAACTCTTTTCTATTTGCTGTTGTGACTTTGATCATAGTACTGTCACTATTTACTTGTCTGCCAGATGCTTGAGAGCATAGATTTTTACCTCATTTATCTTCACATTATCAGTATAATGCCAGGCAAGTTGGAGGTGCTCAAAAAAAGATGGGTGACTTTCCACTATTATGTGATATATTTCAATTACAACTGGAAAGAAAAATTGAAAGCATTTTTTTCAGTCTTAAGTCAGAGTCTCTGTCACCCAGCCTGGAGTGTAGTGGCATGCTAATGGCTACTGCAGCCTCGACCTGCTGGGTTCAAGCAATCCTTCTGCCTCAGTCTTCCAAGCAGCTGGAACCACAGGTACACACCTCCATGCCTGGCTAAGTTTTTATTATATAGATGAGATCTCACCAAGCTGCCTGAGCTGGTCTTGAACCCCTGGGCTCAGGCAATCCTCTTGCCTTGGCCTCCCAAAAATGTTGGGATTACAGGCGTGAGCCACCACACATGGGTTGAAAGCATCTTATTACATTCTATTGAAGTATAATGTATATACAGAAAAGTGAACAAAGCATAAGCCTGCAACTCAATGAATTTTCACACTGTGAATACACCTGCGTAACCAACACCCAGACCAGGATACAGAACATTATGGGGACCCCACAAGCCTTCCTTGTGCCCCCTCCCTGCTAGAGAAGTCCTGACTTCAAACTCCCAGGAACATGTATACACAATGTCCACTTTTTGGTAAGAATTAGGAATTCCAAATTCAAAATGAATCCCCATTTTGATGGGTAAGAGTGATCAACAGGAAGGTGTGGGACTCAGATAAAAATCTCCCATTGGGAGCCACTGTTCCCTTGTCTGGAAAATGAGAACACATTCAGTTCCTAAGTTCGTCTCAGTGTATGAGTCTAGGACCTGGTTCTGTGATACATGGGATAATTTCACTGTACAGGAAACACAGATTTGATGGTCAAAGTTTCTATATTACTAATTTAAATTATATAAATGATATGATTTACCTAATACTCTGGAGAATGAATGTAGTACCAGGGAAAATAAGAGGTGATCTGGTAAAATTTTCTTTAAATTCTTCTCTTTCCATCTAATTTCTTACTGCATGGCTTTCAGGAAATGTGTGAGAATATCTGCCCACTTTATCAAGTCAACAAAATGAAGGGGATTGCCTCAGCTATTTTGCTTTCCTTACAAGGAGAAAACTTCCTTACAAGGAGATGTACTTCCTAAAAAACTCTTAAAGATTGTTGGTTTAAGTCTAATATTGAAGGTTTCCCCTGAATTTACAGGGATAATGTTTCTGTTCTATTATAAACTTTGGAAACTAGAGGGTTGACTCTGGGATGTTTAAGTAAAAATTCATATTAATAAGATAATTGATGATGATTTTAAATGGAAAAAGCTGACTTATTGTTCAATTTCTTGGAAAAGAAAACTATTTCTCCTACTTGTTAATACATTTCATTTGTCAAAAGGTAGGCCATTTATTTTAGAGTTTATTGTTGAAAAATTTGGCCACGAAGTCCATTTTTTTTTTCTTTATAGTTGCATAATATTCCATTGTGTATATGTATCACATTTTTTTAATCCTTTGAGTATATTCCCAATAAGGGGATTGCTGGGTCATATGGAAGGTCAATTTCTATTTCTTTCAGAAATTGCCACTCTGTCTTCCAAAGAGATTGCACTAGCTTGCATTCCCACCAGCAGTATAGAAGCATTCCTTTTTCTCCACATCCTCGCCAGCCTCTGTTTGTTTAATTAATGATGGCCATTTTTACTGGGGTTAGGTGGTATCTCAATGTGGTTTTGATTTGCATTTCTCTGATGATTAGTGAGGTTGAGCACTTTTTCAGGTGTTTGTTGGTTGCCCGTATTTCTTCTTTTGAGAAGTGTCTCTTCATGTCTTTTGCCCACTTTTTAATGGGACTGTTTTTTCCTTTTGACACATTTTAGTTCCTTGTAGATGTTAGGCCTTTGTCAGATGTACAGTTGGCAAATATTTTTTTCTATTCTGTGGGCTGTTTTCCCACTCTCTTAATGGCTTCTTTTGCTTTGCAGAAACTTGTCAGTTTGATGAAGTCCCACTTATCTATCTTATTTCTTATGGTGTGGGCACTTGGGGTTTTGATCAGGAATTGGCTGCCAGTTCCAATTTCCATAAGGGTGTCTCCTGCATTTTCTAAGATTCTTATAGTTTGAGGTTTTATGTTTAGGTCTTTGGTCCATTTAAAGTTAATTTTTATGTATGGTGATAGGGAGGGGTCCTGTTTCAATTTTCTGCGTGTGACCAGCCAGTTTTCCCAGCACCATTTATTGAATAGATTAGCCTTTCCCCAGTGGTTGTTTTTGGAGGTTTTGTCAAAGATGAGTTGGTTGAGAAATTGAGACTTTGCTTCCGGAATCTCTATCCTGTTCCGCTGGTCCATATGCCTATTCTTGTACCAATACCAGGCTGTTTTGATTATTTGAAGTCTGAAAGTGTGATACCTCCTGCTTTGTTTCTTTTGCTAAGGATTGTTTTGGCTATTCGTGGTTGTTTATGTTTCCATATGAATTTCTGTATTATCATTTCCAGGTCTGAGAAGAATGATGTTGGTAATTTAATAGGTATTGCATTGAGTCTGTAGATTGCCTTTAGTAGGATGTACATCTTAATGTTGGAAGGATTTCGAGTCCATCATACTCAGTAATCTACCACAGAAACAAAGAACAGAGTACTATATGTTCTCACTCATAAGCAGACCTTGAACAATTATCATAATACTATAAGAAAGGGATTGGCAGTAGTGGGAAACTGCCAGAGGAAGGGAGTGGGATGCGATTGGCAATTGAGGGAAACTTCCAGGGGAGAGGGGCACACCTCATCAACAAGGGCCTGCATAATGAACACTTGTATACCTAACCTTGAATTGTACCCCACATCTTTAAAATAAAAAATTTGAAAAAAGTAAATAAAATAAAATAGAAAAAAAGAAAAATTTAGCCTAGATATTAACTGATTAGATAAAAGTGCCTGAGATAGCATAGTAAGTAAATAAAAGTGAAAATAAAATACCTAATAAAGAAACAGAACAGACACTGTTCATATTTTATAAGTAGTATTATATTAATTACACTAAACACAATTACGAATTTTGAATATATTTTGAATTTTGACATACATTTTTGTAAGAGACAAAATGCATTTTTACTCAAAAATTATAACCCCAAAGTACTATTGATTAAACATATAATGCATTTTAGAATATTTACATTCTTTTTTGGCTTTAGGACTCCATACATCGGCCCCCAATTTTTTTTTTTTTTTTTTTTGAGTTGGAGTCTTACTTTATCACCCAGACTGGAGTGCAGTGGCCGCTCCTGGCCACCGCAGCCTCGACCTGCTGGGCTCTGGAGATCCTTTGCCTCAGCCTTCAGAGTAGCTGAAATTACAGGCGCGCGCTACCACACCCGGCTGATTTTTTGATTTGTTGTAGAGATGAGGTCTCGCTGCCCAGGCAGGTCTCGCGGGCTCAGGCAATCCGCTCACCTCAGCCTCCCAAAGGCGCGGGATTACAGGCTGAGCCACCGAGACCAGCTCCAATTTCTTTTCTTGAGATTTTATCTTACATATAAAGTGATAGAAGAGAGATTAAGTTCAAGTCTCATTGCTAATACATTTTGGAGTCTGTATTTGAGTCCAGATACACTGACTTAAAGTTTAATTTTCTTTTCATCAAACCAGGCAACCTCACTCAGATTCATATTATGGTTGAGAGGACAGTCATTTTGCATATTCTTCTTAATTTAAGGAAAGGTCTTAACTGATAATCCTTTTTATTTTCCTTCCATTGCAAGTTCTATCTGAAATCAGTGTCATGTTAGAATGCAGAAGGAAGATATACACTCTGAAAGACACAATGCCATATCCTGGAATTCTTGCCTAATGCTCTACTGTTGCCATTTTGAAATCACTGTTGAAAAGAGGCTCTGCCACAAGGAAGGACAAATTTATGGACTTTGCAGCAAGTTGGATGGATTTAGAGTCTATTATATTCGGTGATCTATCACAGAAACAAAGAACTGAGTATCACATGTTCTCACTCATAAGTGGACCCTGAACATTTATCATAATACTACAAGAAAGGGATTGGCAGTAGTGGGACATTGCCAGGGGAGGGAGGCAGCGCATAACAGCAATAAGGGTACCTGATCCTAAACCAGGTGAAGTGATGACCAATGGGAGGCCCAAATGTCACCTGTATGTAGACCATTGATGTACCCAATCCTGACTTGTACCCCACGTTCTAAAATTTAATTTTTAAAGTAAAATTAAAAAAAAGAAAAAAGGCCCTGTATTTTTATTTTGCATGAAGTCCCACACATTATGCAGTTGGTCTAGTCTAAGCACATATATTTCGCAACATTTAGAGATCAAGGTTTTCTTTAATACGAATGTGAAGGAAAATGGTTGTACTTCTATATGGGTTGCCAGATTTAGCAAATAAAAATGCACAATGTCTAGTTAAATGTGGATTTTAAATAAACAGTAAAAATTTTTTTAGTATAAGTATGCCCCAAAATGTATTTTGTCTAACAACTCAACTTCTACACAACTGGTAAAAGCTAGGAGTAATAATAAGTTATGCACCTTAAATATCTACAGTGTAATTATAGGACATACTGCAGAAATTAGTTTAATAACCAAGACTATTAAAAATTTCCTCCTCACTTTTTCACTTTCTTGTTAGCATTGGTCTTGGCTAGAGTTGCTGAAGCTTATCAATTCATATTTTCTGGTGAAATGTTCAAATGGAACGAAAATTGGATATTCCTTCAGGCTTCCTTTTCTAGATATCAAGGTCTAGATTTTTAGATCACTTTTCCCAGAGTTGTTAAACTGCCATTTCTATCTGAGCAGATAAAAAAGGTCATTAATAAAACAAAAAGCAGACTGAGCAAGTATTTAAAGGTGCAGAGACTTTATAATTGCCAATAAAACTAGGTGATAAAAGTGTTGACTAGATGTTGTTATATGATATTTGGGGATTTAAAACATTGAAGCAGTAAGATTTTGCTGAAACTTAAATTGCATAGAAATAAAGGTGAATAAATCAAGGAAAATTTTAAGGAAATAATTTATAAATTAAATCTATCTTATGGAAATTAATAAAATGAGCTTGTGCAAGTACATTTCCCTAGTACAGAGATAACACTTAATTTTTATGTATTTAGTTAAATGTTATACTGATGAATGATATAGATCAATAATTCCAATAATTCATCCTCATGGTTTCTCTCATGTAAGCAGAATATTCACACAAATATATTTCTGAGTTAAATAAGTACAGGTAGTCTATTTTTAAAATTAGTAAAAAAATGGTAGGCTCTCAGGATATGTTTAGGTATTTCCTATTCTTTTGTATTTTTCCTTCGAGAGGGGTATGCAAAACCTCTCTCTGTGTTATGTGCTATTTTCATTAAGTAGTACAATTTAAAGTCATATGATAATTCATACACTGACAGGTCACATGCTTAGTTTCTCATTTAAAAATTGAATTAATAACCTTCATAAAGTGACATAGTACTCAATGGGAGATATATTTTGTAATCAACCAACTGTATAAATTTAGCTTTTCTATAATCGCTTGAAGATTAAAACTAGCAAGTGCTATTTTCTAAACTATAACTGGTTATTTTCAGTTCTGACAATTCAGAAGTAGTCTTTGAACATGTCATTTTAGTTTTGATATGAAAAGTGTACTAGTTATCTTATTTTTCATGAAAGAAAATTCTAAATAGTTGCATTTCTCATTTTATAAAGGACAAAATAAGAGATTCTTATATATTTAATTTTTAAAATCATGCTTACAATTAGAGCCAGTTGTTTCTCTGTATTTTAATGAACCTGTAAGAATGTTAATTTATTTTATAACAGAGACTATATCAGCTTATCCTACTATAGAATGTATATCTTTTGGATAGAGACAAGCACTAGAAAAAAGAGTGTGGATTCTTATAGGGTTTATAAGTTATTTCTATGTGATTGATACTTGATAAACATTAACATAGAGCCTGTTGTTTCTCTGCATTTTAATGAACCTGTAAGAATATTAATTTATTTTATAGTAGAGACTATATCAGCTTATCCTACTATAAAATGTATAGCTTTTGGATAGAGACAAGCACTAGAAAAAAGAGTGTGGATTCTTATAGGTTTATAAGTTATTTCTATGTGATGATACTTGACAAAATATAACAGGGCATAATCTAGATTCATCTTAAGGACTCCACACGTATTGCTGCCATATGATCTTTTCACCCTGGCAACTTTATTATTTTATTATAACCAAATTTTAGCTCATTGAACATATTTTAATGACCTGTAATTGATATATTTGGGAGTGTGGGCATTATAATATTTTAATGGTGCATGATTGCTGTATTTGGAAGTATGAAAAAACTTCACATAGATCCTGAAATGTGACTTGCTCTTCCCACTGGGATTTATTTAGGATCTTTACGTCTAAACTTACCAAAAGTTCAATGGGGTGTTGATGGGCAGCCTTTAGTTGCTTTGAAAATTCATAGTGAAGGTTGAAGATTTCAATATATGGAGCATGTGTTTAAACTTTTGATTCTTGTTTTTCCCGAAAGACAATAAATTTATAGAGCCCGTAGCACTGTAATTGGATGTTGCTATGTTTTGAACTATGCATATAATCTTGTTATTTAATAAAATTAGTGTAGTTGAAATATAGACATATTATATCCTATAGTCATTGCTGCTCAAGAACTCAAACTAAGACATAAAGTTAGGTTGAGAGAAACCATAGCTTACCTGAGAGTCTGCCCTTCATTTATTTAACAAATATTTATTTAATATCTACCATGTGCCTGGCACTCTGTAAGGTGCTAGGGACACAAACATGAATAAATGATAATCCCTTCCTGAAGAATTTCATTGGTTGGTGAGTAATAGTCATTAGACAAAAAGGGTGATAGAGGTATGCCTACAGTGTCTTGGGAATACCCTGGAGTGGTAATTTCCCAGTCTAGAGCCAACAAAAGTTACCTGATGAGGCTTCTGAGATAAATGTATCTCTCAACAGAGGCTTAAAATATGAAAATAAGTTAAGAAGTAGAAGTAAATGAGAGAAGGATTTCACTTAGAGGAAACTGTATGGGGAAAAGGGAAGGAAGAAAGAACATGATATCATGATATACTACATTTACTATATTTTCTGTGATCTTGATGCTTTGGTATTTGGGGACTCAACCTTGGAGATACTATTGTCCCTAAGGCTAGCTAAGTGCTAGAGATAGCAGATGATGTCCTTGCAAATACACTTTTTATATACACACAAACCAACCCATCCAGAGCCCATGCCTTCAACCATTTTCTTCATCAAACTCTTGCACACCTACCCAATATTTCCACCCCAGGGCCAGGTACCAGACAATTAGGGACAGTCCTAATAGTCCAGAGTCTTACAAAATTATTCAAACTATTCAATCCTGAGCTCATTCAGTGTACCTACCTTGCCTTGCCCATTTCCTTCCACAAAAGTCTAATTAGGCTTCAGGCCATGCTGTCTCCTCTCGCCTCCGACCAACCTGGCCATTCCCCACGCTGCCCTGCAGAGCAGGCTGTGTTTCGTGTTCTTAGGGATCTGTGAGTATGACCTTCTTCCTTTATGACAGTCATTTCCAAGTTGGTGTGACTTATCATACCTGATGAAAACACATCCTGGGTACATTTTTAGACTAGACATTGTAGGGAATCTAGGGTTAAAACAAAGTGTGAGGTAAGA
The DNA here is from genome assembly GCA_027257055.1 of Cephalopachus bancanus. Lineage (NCBI taxonomy): Eukaryota > Metazoa > Chordata > Mammalia > Primates > Tarsiidae > Cephalopachus > Cephalopachus bancanus. Next base: position 648,369 of record JAPVLO010000566.1, read on the forward strand.
ACAGGAAAGAGATGGGACTGGAGACCAGGCAGAGGTCAGAGAGTGCATGACAGAGAAACTTGATCTGATGTTAGGTGGGCAGATCCATATCAGTGCTGCCCTTCCTTCCTTCCTTCCTTCCTTCCTTCCTTCCTTCCTTCCTTCCTTCCTTCCTTCCTTCCTTCCTTTTTGCTTCTGTATAATGCCATTATTTGAACATCCCTGAAGATTTTAGTTTGATCACACATAATCCCTAAGGCTGGTCTAAATGTCTTCCCAGACAAACCCTATCTTGTAATGGATGTTGCTGCAGATGAGCAAATATTCATATAGACTTGAGAATAATACCATCTATATGTCTTTTTCAAATTTCTTTTATATTCTGCAAAGGAGATATTATACTTCTGTCACCCTCAGGAGAAGAAACATATGGAGATCTGTGTGAGAGAGTCCTTTCTTTTTCTGGTTTATCAGGGACTCTGTGTTACCCTGACCGACAAGACAAATTGTGACCTTCACAGTAAGTTATTATTGGACATAAAACCATGTTTCTCAAAAATCAGAAAAAGCAATTCATCAAATCCAATGAAAATATGTTACCAAGTGAAGCCAGGTAAATTAGATTTTCAGAGCCTTGGGAGTATACATTTCTCACGTGGAGGACCTATAATCATTTGAAATGATATTGGCAAATACTCAGGGACAACTGTATTGGACTCCAGGAATTTGTTCTCACTATGGAAATAGCTTTCAGACCTACTTGTAATATAGAACATAGAACTCTTCAGTAGATTGTCCTAACATGGAATAGAAATTAAATTCTGGGTACATCTGTCACTTTTATTTTCTGAAACTATCTTTAAAATTCTTGAGGAAAAATTAAGGTGATGAATTCCTCTTGGAATTCATTGTTGTATAGATTATTCAGAAACTGATTAAAATAGTATGCAATTCAAAAGTGTTGAATTAAAATCTTTTAGAAGGATAATATATTCAAGGTTTAATGCTTTTTTTTTCTTACCATATGAGCTTGTGTCTTATAGGAATTTCAAAATATCTTTAAACTCTAATATAATGTCCTGACCACTGTGATACTAGTCACCAAAATTAATGATATTTTAGTCAGTCACTAAAAATATGTTAAATTTTCTTTTATTTTTTTACATGCCCTACTTTATTTGACATCATCTAAAGATTTTAAAATGCACTATGGTCTTGAACTACAACTTTCCACTTGAAGTCTGGTAATGTCTGGCTTAAAAAAGGAGACTAAGCATAGGATATTTAGACACCCAGGTGATAGTTCAGAAACTCTCCTCTTAGCTGTCATGCAAACCCCTCATCAACTTCGATTTATTTTCTATAAAATCATGCCTGCCAAGCTCACTTCAATGAGGACTGAGTGTGTGAGCACATGCTGAAAGTCAGAAATCCCTATGCAATGGAAAATATTTTTAACTTTTTACAAATGAAATTCCATATTTAATTAGCATGATACAAAGACTGAATTACCCTACATGCTATAATAATCAAAAGATTTTTCTTGATCTCTTTGGAGATAACTCTATTAAACATCTCTCTACTTTTTCTTTCTAAATGGATATGCATGTGAATGTTCATGTCTATATGTATATCTATATCTACATATCTATTAGGGAAAATACCCTTGAAAACATTTACAGAGAATGTATAGGAGAGAAACTTAACATTGAAGCTTGTATCAGTGGACACCAAGAATAGATTGCCTTCTGGAAATATTCCCTATTATTTCAAAATATGACTAGGTAATTAATATGTTAATATATTATTAATAACTATTAAGCATAAAACTTTTCAAATGGCAATAAATGATATATTCACTCCCTCATTACTTTACTGATAAAATATGGAAAATGTGTCGGGGGATCACCACTACCACCACCAGGTTTGGTGATTTGTTACAAGGACTTACAGGACTCAAAATATAGTCATACACACAACTATGATGTATTCCAGTGAAAAGATACAAAGCAAATTAGCAAAAGGAGAGGGCCCATAGGATGAAACCTGAAGGCAATCAGACATAAGCTTCCAAGAGTCCTCTCCCAGCAGAGTTACACAGGACTTGCCTAATTCCTACAGCAACAAATTGTGACAACATGTCTACCTTGAAGCTCACTAAATACTCAGAGTTCAAAGTATTTGTTGATAGATAGTCAGGTAGGCACCCCATGATTGCATGTACCAAAATTTGAGACTTGCAGGAGGAAGTAGATGCTCAAGTGTAAACCACATTGTTTGTATGAACAATTTGGGCATTCTCGTCAGTTCTGACCATGGTGGGAGTCCTCCCCAAATACAAGTTCCTATACTCTAGCCAAGGGCCAACCATGGAAGCAGACTTTTCTAGGGATAGCAGCCTCAGGCTTGCCATTAACTATTTTCTGCACAAAAAGCAAATATATTGAACTATTTAGATTTTTACACGGGTAGTAAAATTATGTTTTTCTAGGATACTCTAGCAGTTACATTTGCACACTATTTAAGAGTAGTTAACTTCAAGGTTTCTTTAGGCCAACTAAACATCTGCTGTCTAGAAATTTTAAACTAATGCAAAGTAAATGAGATTTAATTTTCATTGCAATAGAGAATTGTATTTAAGATGTTATTTCTGTAAATGGATAATAAGGCTAGTCTCATTCATTTTGGGTAATATTTTTAAACTTCCATTTCAGCAAATAAAATTCTTGGACCTTATGTCTCAATTTTGGGAAAGAACATAAGATTTATTCAGTCTTATGCCATGGTTATATTCTCTTAAATTAGGTGGACAAAGAAAGGGAAGAAATACATATGCTTGTAATTTAAATCAATAGTATTGATATTGGGTTATTGGTTTTGATCTTCAATTGATCTACCTTCTTCAATTCATTCTTCATACTGACCCAGTGTAATCATTAAAACACAAATCTGACAATGTCGTGCTTAGCCTGAAGTCCTTCAATAGTAATGGCTGCTCTAACTTTGCTTCTCACATTTCTCTGTGCTTCCTCTGCCGTCGTGGTTTGCATGTGCTGGTCCTGCTGCCTGGAGTTCTCTTCCCTAGTTCATGTTTACTAATTCTTCAGTTTCCTTAATATTCCTGACTGTCCAGGACTGATCTCATTAGGATAGATATGTCCATATAACATAATATGCTTTTCTGTCCTGGTATTTTGACACAGTTGAAAATGGTCATTTCTTAAAACAATAAATGTGTTCTAATAGTGTGCTGTAGGGTGGTGAGGAGGACAGTGTCTTGTATCACTTAGAACAATTTACAGCCATTATAGATCATCCAGATATTTCAAGAGACATGAGAGGAGGTTTCTAAGGTGAAGAAATCTTGGGAGAGGGGTTACCCCTAGTGGGAGTGCCTGTTGTATTGCAATTTAGACAGATTCTATAGTTTTCTGTTTTGGGGGCCTCCTTAAAAGTGGACTGATTTGTAACACCATAATGGGTTTGCATAAAATTTGTAAATGAGGAATATATTTCCTCCAGTATCCAAAAAGGTCTAAAATACGTTGGACTTGTGACTGCTGCAACAGCTGATTCATGACAGTGTCGGGGGTGTAATGACCTTTGGCTTGCTAAACAATTTTGAGGAATGCAACCAAGATGGTGAGGTCTTGAACTATGTGATGGTCAATGGCCCCTCACCTCTTTGTGACATCATTTGTAAATGCTTGTATGTCTTGAGTAAGGAAGTCAACTGAATCTCCTTGGAAGAGGATGCTGTCAGTGTGATGCAATACCCATGCTCCTGGACAAAGCTGGAAGAAGTTTAGAATCTGCCTTCAAAGATTATGTGTCATGGCAGGGCTGTTGAAGTAACCTCTAGGTAACCAGGTAAAGGGGTATTATGTCTTTCGAAGATGGAGGCAAACTGTGACTGAGATGCTGGTGAAATAGACATCGACAAGAACATATTAACCTAATCTATAATAGCAGAATATTTACTAATTGCTGATTAGAGTCAATAATTTCAATAATATTGGGTGTAATGGTCCAAATGGGTGGGACCATGATGCTAAGGTTATTGTCATCCACCAAGAGATGTCATTCATTCTTTAAAGTTTAAGAAATGGCCAAATTGGGCTGTTAATGAAGGAATACTGGTGACAATGACCCCTTCCTTAAATAGGTCTTATAGCAATTCTTGAGGAGAAAGGTCCATGCAATCTCTTTTTGACAAGCCAATTTCAAGTATCAGGGACTTAAGTTAATTTTAATCCAGTCATGGGTCAGAATGCCTATGACTACTTTAGGATATTTTAGGGCAATAGATGCCATGACTATGAATAATTTAGAAAAGGCAATAGTTCTTGTGTTTAAGCTGAGGCCTAACCGTTTGTCTCTATTTTATATCTTGTAACTCTCCTAAGAATAAAAAGAATACCCTGTTTAAATCTCGGGGAATTCACTAGGATAACTGTTATGTGAACTCTGGTATTGATCGAGGTCATAAAAGCTTGACAGTTTGTACATTTCAATGGATGTTAAAGCTAATTCAGAACTTATGTTGTAGAGGCACAAAAGCTAATCAGTTCCTCTTTTCTTTTGTTGTATACGTTCTTTAAGTAAAATTTGGATTTCTAGGTGGGTCAAAGTATAAACCAATCTGTGTTTCAGTTTTTGTTTCTATCTTCTGTATCAGATTTTGATTTTGCTACTGTTTGTTATTGATGATGTGTTTGTGGGAAGGAGATCTTCTCTACTCTGCTCATTTAATAGCTGTGTTATTTCAGAGAGCCTCAAATTGGCATATTAAGGATTAGGGGCCTCCCCCATTTCCATGGTTACTTTATAGGGCTTAAGGATCCCAAATGTACGTTGGGTTTAAATTAACCCCTTGGTTATATCATAGTAGGGCCATGGACACCTTTTCCTATAATTATCAGGGTCAAGATCTTTGTTAGTGACAGAGGTATAGGCAGCAGTATCAGCAAAAACATTTTGTAGTACCCTAGTGAGCCATCTGCTTTTAAGAGTGTGACTTCAGTATATACCACATGGTGACTGTTCTTCCTTCACACAAGAGACCAACCAATAGGCCCATATGTTGCACAGGATATTAGCCTTTCTCCTAACCACTCAATAGAAAGAGAACAATGCCTGGTTGAAACATATACCCAACTGTCACAGGGAGAGCCTTCCCACTGAGCCTAGTGTCAATGGTAGCTTATCTTGGAATCTGAGACAGAGGGGTCCAGGCCAATATGCACAGCCCAGGGCCACATTAAGGAGGGGCCCAATCCATACTTCTGTCCTTCAATGTCAAATAGTGAAACCACTGACATAAATCAGTTAAATCAATATCAGACGCTTGAGAGGACTCAGCAAATGTGGTACAAAGTCATACAGCTCAAAGCACAAGCTAGCCAGCAGGCAATAGTTCCAAGTATGTGCTCTCTAGCAGGCAGCAGGGCCAGTTAACAAGCCAGAGCTAGAGAAGAAAGACCCTATGGTGGTGGTTATTGTCTAGACAACCTGCTTGTGGCACCAATTATGATCATCCTGCAGAGGGGAGATATCCCCTCTCCCCAAATTAGCTTCTGATGACAGAACTGATGAGGTCATACACACACTATGAGAATGTGGAAAGGCTAATTACTACGAGGTCTGACAAGTTCGTGAACAATGCTAGAAAAAGTGCGACATACCTCATTGCTGAATATCGCTATGGTCACCTTCGAAGTACTCCCCTTGGGAAGCTATACATTGATACCAGCGCCTAAACACCCGTCAAATTTTCAAAGTTGCTTTGACGGGTGGGCTAGGTGCTGGCATCGGTGCACAACTTTCTGAGGGAAGTACTTCGCAGGCGACCTTAGTGATATTCAGCAATGAGGTATGTCGCACTTTTTCTAGGATGAGTTCATGATCTTAATAGCTGGACCTCATATAATGCGGCTTTCTGGGGAGAGAAGAACAGGTTTCTAAGCAGGTAAAAAATGGCTTGAGAGCAAGGAAAGGAGACTGGCTTGGGATTTCACTGTGATTAGAAAAGGGGCTGGATGAAGGTTCCTGTGTATATGAGTCAAGCCTTGATTGTTTGAACTTTTACTACCATTTCCAAAGGAGGGATCAGGAGGGAGCGTCTGGGCTTTCTCATCAGCTTGCCCAGATGTTGTATTGCATTCATTTGACCCAGATGTGGGGCAGGATGGGGGAAGGATTGAAAGCTGCCAGCAATCAAACATCAGAAGTGGAATCACACTCTATGACAAGACTGGAAAGAACTGCATGTATATTTCTGAGTAGCCTATTTGGGTGTTTGAGGTTTGTTCATTTATAGAAAATTTGGGTATCTTGTTCTTATGTAAGTGATCCTTTTAATTGCGATTAAAAGCCATGCTTGGGATAAACTTTCTTGCTCTTTTTTTAATCCTCAAATTTATATTATCCGATAGAAAGATTCACTATATTACTGATTTACTGAATTTGTTATTAGCATTACAGACCTTAATTCCTATTCTATGAATCTAGTTCAAAATAATGAATTCTAGCTGAATTTTATTGTGTTCTCCTACAGAATTCATCTAGGAAGTCAGTTGATCAGAATGGACATGAGTAAATAAGCTCCCCATTTTGGATCGTCATTATAAGTTATGACTTTATTTACGACAACAGATGTAACTAGTTCTTTAAAAGGTCAAGTGTAAACTCAGCCAGTGGGCCCATTTTCTGAGTTCACATAGGAGTTCTCTTTTTCAATTATGTGGACATGCTTATCAGCTCTGTATGTGTCGTTTGAATTTGTGGGTTGGCACCATTCTACTAGAAGTTACCTATTGAAATAGACCTTCTAGAACATAGAAATAATAGAAAATAGACCTTCTAGAACATAGAAATAGAACATAGAAATAATAGAAAACAGACCTTCTAGAACATAGAAATAGATCTTCTAGAATGAAATTTAATATATTTTCTAGGTTGCCTGCTCTCAATAGAATGTAAATGTAATGAGGGCAGGAATTCTTTTTATGTTTTGTTCATCGCTATATCTTTGGTGTCTAAAACAATGCGAAAACAACTACCGAATATTTGTAATTGCATTCCTAGACAAGAGATGCTTTTTACACCTTTGATCATTAAAAATGATAAATTATAGTTTTGATAACTATAAGTCTATTTTTTTTCTTTTTTAATTTATATTTTATTTTAAAGATATGTGGTACAATTCAAGATTAGGTATACAAGTAGACCTCATACACGTAAAGTTTGGGCTTCCCTTTGGTCACGCCTAAATTCAACTTCAGAATCTTGGTATTCCTCAAACAGAAAGTACCATGGTGATTGTTTAAATTTAAATATAAGTAATTAGAAACTGCAAGCTACTAGAAATTTTAGAAGGGCTGATAGGTGAAACAGTTTATTAATCCTGTAAGTGTATACATATTATTATATTTATATGGCATATTTGGTTTTGAAAATATAGTAATTTAATATAAACCTCCAAACAGTATGTATATTATAGTCAGTCTTCAAGGGAACTGGATATGTAAGATTCTTATTTCAGATTCTTCTTTTTCTGGGAACGGTGCAATCTTATGGTTTTTCTTAGTTTCCATTTTTCCTTATCACTGGTAATTCTATGTAGAGGATAACAATAAGAACTAGGAAGTCAGATTGTGAGGAGTTGAGTCCTAGTTTTAAACTAATATCTGATGTTGGGCAATTTATTTATCCTCTCTGTGACTCAGTTTCTTGATCTGTAAAATGTGGCTAATAAGAGTATCCATAGGAGTGCTGTAAAGATTAAGTATGATAGTACATATAAAGCATTTATCATAGTTTTGAGCATGTGGGGTATTTGATAAGTTCAGTGATGCCTGTTATTGCTGTTCTTGCATATAGCTTTCCTCTTGCATTTCCATAGCCTATTTTAGAAACAGAACTTATTCCTTCATTTTACTCATGTGGTGTCTTCGTTTTCCAATTACAAATTCCAAAGAAAGAAATATGTACCCATATCACAGTTTTGAACCAGAGATTATAGTTGTCCTTGGGTCTGCATTGTCCAATTAGCTGTGACAGCCAGGGGTAGGGATATGGCTGAGATGATACAAAATCTGGCAGCTTAGACACTCAGGGCTTTGGGGCCAAGGACCAATGTCTCTAGTTCAATAACGTTACATATGCAATAATGCAATATCTTCAAATACACATGTACAAGCACTGCTTGTTTTAAGTGATTGCCTGACTCTACAATCAAATAACATAATAGCAATTAAACTATTCTATTAGTGGAAATTATTTTAAGACCAGTGACTTTAAAATCTGCTTACACAATTGTTTCACTTAAAATTTTTGTTTATGTATGTTTTTCTCTCCATTTAGTTTTTTTAAAGAATTTCAAAATTGAAATAGTATTTGGACTACTAGGGGTTATTTGAAATTTAATTGGAAACATTTTATGTTATAAAAATAATTCATTGACATAGAGTTTAACAAACAAAAAGCAAATTAAATAAGAGATTAAATGTGGCTTAAAGTGAGGAGGCGGCTCTGAAAATGTTGGTTTTGCTTTAGCAAATCAGGCTAGCGTTCTTAACTGTTGGATCTGTGATGAAATGCATTTCTAGGGAAATTTTATTCTGTATTTTGCAGCTAAAATTTTTCATATGTTGGCATCTTAGTCTAATAGCCTCTAGCCTAGGACTATTTATGTTGAATTAAAAATCTCAGATAGCTGGGCGTGGTAGTGTGTGCTTGTCGTTTTAGCTTCTTGGAAAGCTGAGGTGGAAGGATTGCTTGAGCCCAGCAGGTCGAGGTTGCGGTGACCGTGAGGTTGCGGTGACCGTGAGCTTGCTACAGCACGCCAGCCTGGGTGACAAAGTGAGTCTCCAACTGAAAAAAAAAAAAAAATCTTCTCAGAACAGGTAAAGGATAGCTTCTCTTGTATTTTCTAGGTTTATCCATCTGGATAACATAATAATGATTTCAATTGTCTAGTCCAAACATTTTATGTGTGTGTGGGGGGGGAAACCTATGTAGCTTTTTCAACTCAGGATATTATAAAGATGATAACAGAATTTGCTGAGAATGTCAATCCAATTTTCCTAACAAGATCAACATACAATTGAATAATAAAGGAGTAATGGGTTCTGGTAGTAATCTCTGGTTTCTCCTCATTAAAGAACTAGTGATAATCTTTAACTATCAACTGAGAAAAGCCTTTGTATTGATTCTAACTGGATCTTCTCTGGGTCCTAAGTGGTTCTTGCTCTATATAGACTTTGCAAAGTGTTCTTTCTTGCTTTTGGTAGGTTAAGCAGCAAGAAATTTAGTAAAAGGGAAGGTGCATATGTCTTCTGGATGGTTGGAGGAGCAGTCAAGACCCAAAGTGGCAAGAAATATGCAAAAGCCTAAAGAAAGGAATCACCTTGGCTTCTGCTGTTACTGGACACCATTACTGCTCAGTCCCCTACCCACTGCTGCTACTGCAGTGGTCTCCAAATGACCTACAGCTTTGAATCACTTCCTCAAGATGAAGATATCTTGGGCAGTCACATCTGACTAGCTGTACTTATGTCATCAAACAGATTTTTCCTTTCAGGAGGCAGGGAAAAGACATTCCTTTCCTTTCACTTCATAGGAAGAGGCTAGACCCTGCGTCCCACGTATTTTGTGATAAAGATTTTGTTTTGTTTTTGTTTTTTACTGGCTCACAAAAGCTACAAATGCAAGCTCTACTGTATTATGAAGTCTTAGTATTTGCATAGGCACTGTGCAAAGGCACATATTCTGCTTGGCCAAAGCATGGTTTTTTGAGTATTTTGTTTTTCTTGCTAATTTGTCCTTATAATGGCTTTTTAATGTCATAGCTAAGCTTTTTATTTAACCTGAAACATGTACTTTGTCTCCCTAAGAACAGTGACAAAGAATGTCTTTAGTCTTTAGTGGTAAGGACATTCTTTCTCCTTGGAGTAACACATAAAAAAAATACAAAAACTTATTTTAAATAGAATTTTTAAAAGTCTTATGTTTATATCCTATTTGTTTGCATTTCTTGGCACTAATAATCAGAGACAAATTAAATTTTATTAGAGCTACTCTTCAATTTACAGAATTCAGCAACTAAAAACTAGTAAAAAATTGTATTAAAGTACTTTCAGAGAGCATTGCAATCAGAAAATCACTCTATCTTTTTTTTAACTTTAAAATTTTTTATTTAAAATTGTGGGGTACGGTTCAGGGTTAGGTATACAAATATTCATTGTGCAGGTACCACTTTATCTTAATTTATTTTTTTAAACACTAAATTTTGGTTTTATTGATCTATTAATTACTGGGATAGGAATGTTGAATCATTCTGCAGTTTTTATGGATTTATCACTTTCTCCTTGTATTTAAGTTCATTTTAATTTTCTATATACCAAGACTATGTTAAATGATGTGTATAAATGTAGCTTTATCTCCCCGATAAATTCTATGTCTTATCATTATGCATTATTTTCTTAAGTTCTATTTGTTTCTGAAATTACTATAGGCATGCAAAATTTCTTTTTTTTTTTTTTTTTTTGAGTTGGAGTCTCACTCTGTTGCTCAGACTGGAGTGCAGTGGCCGCTCCCGGCCACGGCAGCCTCTACCTGCTGGGCTCCGGCGATCCTTCTGCCTCAGTCTTCCAAGTAGCCGGAATTACAGGCATGCACTCCCACGCCTGGCTGATTTTTTTATTTATTGTAGAGATGAGGTCTCGCTGCCCAGGCGGGTCTCGAACCCGCGGGCTCAGGCAATCCACTCACCTCAGCCTCTCAAAGGCGCGGGATTACAGGCTGAGCCACCGAGCCCGGTTGGCATGCAAAATTTCTTAGTATTCTCTTAATAAATCTCTTTGATTAAGTAAATCACTATATCAAAAAACTAAGCACCACATGTTCTTATTTATGTGGGAGGTAAATGGCCACAAAATAATTGGAAATAATAGACACTGGGAACAATAAAAAGGGAGAGCAGGAAGGGGAATTGGAGTTCAGAAGTTATTGATCAGACACAACTTTCACTCTCTGAGGAATGGGCCACCTGAAGACTATCCCCACCAGTTTGCAATCTGTACATGTAACAATCATGCACTTGTACCTCTGAATCTAAAATTTAAAAATTCACTTTATCTTTATTTTTTTCTTAAAAACAAAGTTTTAGCCGGGCTCGGTGGCTCAGCCTGTAATCCCGCGCCTTTGGGAGGCTGAGGTGAGTGGATTACCTGAGCCCGCGGGTTCGAGACCTGCCTGGGCAGCAAGACCTCATCTCTACAATAAATAAAAAAATCAGCTGGGCGTGGTAGCGCATGCCTGTAATTCTGGCTACTTGGAAGGCTGAGGTGGAAGGATCACCGGAGCCCAGCAGGTCGAGGCTGCGGTGGCTGGGAGCGGCCACTGCACTCCAGTCTGGGCGACAGAGTGAGACTCCAACTCAAAAAAAAAAAAAAAGTTTTGTCAATATATGGATCCTCAGAGATTGTCTTGTATTAGGCTTAGAGCTCCACGAAGGCCACAGTCATGTTAACCTTGATAAACTGCTTGTCTTCAGTACTCAGCACAAGGATTGGCACATAGATGGTACACAATATAAATACATGTTGATTGAACAGTGAGTGAAAAATTTTAAACATATGAATTGTCATATTACTATTGAACTGATGTATTGAAATATAACTTTTTCCATTACATTTGTATATAGAATGTTCAAATATGTAACTATAAATATATGTGTGTATATATGTATACTGCAATCTTGTAGATGTTCAGAGATCCCAGTTTGAGAAATCCTGGGTTTATTGACTCATTTTGCATGTTGCAAAGCAAAATTGAAAATCCTTTTTCAAACAATCTATATACAAACAAATGGTGAGAAATGTGCGTGTGTGTGTGTGTGTATATATATATATATTCCACACATATATAGTTACGAGTCACTTAATGATGGGATACATTCTGAGAAAGGTGTTGTTAGGTGATTCTGTCATTGTGCAAGCATCATAGAGTGTACTTGAACAAACAAGATGGTGTAGCCTGCTATATACCTAGGTTATTTGTTACAGTTATTGCCTTTGGCTACAAAACTGTACAGCATGTTACTATACTGAATACTGTAGGCATTATAATACTGTAGTGGTTGTGTATCTGAACATAAAAAGGTATAGTAAAAATATGGCATTATAATCCTATGTGACCACCAACACATATGCAGTTTGTTATTGACCAAAATATCCATATGTGGCACATGACTCTGTGTGTGTGTGTGTGTGTGTGTGTGTGTGTGTGTGTGTGAATTTGTGATCTGAAAACTCCCTCTTAGTAAGACAAAACTTATAGTAATATTTCCTTCTGAAAATTTCTTCCTAATGTAATATAGTAAGTCTTCACATAATGTTGCTGATAGGTTCCTGGAAAATACAACTTTAAGCAAGACAACATAGAAGAAAACCAATTTTTTTTCCCTCCTTAGCATTGAAAGGAAAAAGGAAGCAATGTTATTTATTTTGATTAAAGTCACAGTTTCCAAGAACCTATTGACAATGTTAAGTGAGTACTCACAATATGACTGTTTCATTCTATGACACACTCTTGCATTTTGCTAAGATGTCAGTAAAGCAAACAGAAAAATTATTGGACATTTAATAAAGGTATTATTGAGGCCAAAATTATTGAATAAATAATGAATAGCCTTTTAATGATTCATCTCTTATCAGGTCACTTTTAAAGAAAATTCTTAGTAATTGATTAGCCTGAAGATACTATGTCAGCTTCATTTTTTCCTGGATGTTATTGTTTTTATTTTATTTTACTTTATTTTTATTTTTATTTTTAGAGTTGGAATCTCACTTTGTCGCCCAGACTGGAGTGCAGTGGCCGCTCCCGGCCACCGCAGCCTCGACCTGCTGGGCTCCGGCGATCCTGCCTCAGCCTTCCAAGTAGCCGTAATTACAGGCATGCGCTACCACGCCCAGCTGGTATTTTGGTTTATTGTAGAGATGAGGTCTCGCTGCCCAGGCGGGTCTCGAACCCGCGGGCTCAGGCAATCCACTCACCTCAGCCTCCCAAAGGCGCGGGATTACAGGCTGAGCCACCGAGCTCGGTTTGGACGTTATTGTTAAAGACCCTTGTCCTAAAAGATAATATTAGCGAGTCATTTTAGTTTAGAACCCCAGATCCGAAGAGTTTAATTTCTATGCTACAATTGATAGACAAGCGCAAGTGTACAGAACAACATACGTACCAGATTCTTTTTTATAATATCCAACTTATCTGAATGGAGATGATGAAAGCAAGCCTTGAAACATTCTCCTAGAGTGGAGAACTAATTCCTGTTGTTGAACTTGCAGTGACACATTAATCCAAGGGTTCCCAATCCCCTGGCTGCAGACTAGTACTAGTCTGTGATCTGTTAGGAACAGGCATTTTAAGCAACATGTTTATTATTATATCTGTCATCTTAGAGAAAGTGTTACTTTTCTCTTTATTACAACTATTCATTCATTCATTCATTCATTCATTCATTCATTCAGAGTCTCACTCTGTTGCCCAGGCTGGAGTACAGTCGCACGCTCATGGCCATTGCAGCCTTGACCTGTTGGGCTCAGGCGATTCTTCTGTCTCAGCCTCCCAAGGGACTAATGGCACATGCCCCCACATCTGCCATTTTTTGATTGTGTGTGTGTGTGTGTGTGTGTGTGTGTGTGTGTGTGTGTGTGTGTGTGTAGATACGAGGCTTCATCAAGTTACCCAGGCTGGTCTCAAACCCCTGGGCTCAGGCAATTCTCTCGCCTTGGCCTCCCCAAATGCTGTGATTACAGGTGTGAGCCACCACGTCCAGCCAACTCAACTTTATATTTCATAAAGAACCCAAGAGCACAACATTATTGAGCATTTACTAAGTGCCAGGCACTAGATTGCCCTTCTACTTAACTCCTGCCTCTGATGATACTCTGCTCTTTCTAGCTGTAGGAAATGAGTATTTGTGTATATGCTACCAAGAAGCTCCTGTGACTTTCATGCTAAGTAATTACCTGGTGATTAATTTCTCTCAGCTTTTCATTGTTTTCCCAATGAACTGATATTTCTTAGCCTTCTGGTTCTATAGTATTTTTAAAAACATTAAATACATTTTTTTGTTTTAGAGTTATAGAAAGTTGCAAGATAGTATAGAGAATTCCTGTATATCCCTGACTCAGTTTACCTTGTGTTAGCATCCTACTTCACCATGACACATCTGTCATGTTTAGTCATCATCTCCCTAGCCTCCTCTGGTCTATGATAGTTTCTCAGACCTTTCTTGTTCTTGACAACCTTGGCAGCTTTGAGGGACACTGGTCACGTTTTTTACAGATCATCCCTCAATTTGTGTTTGTCTGATGTTTCTCTCATAAGCAGGCAGGGGTCACAGGTTTGGGCAGAAGAGCACAAAGATGAAGTGTTATTCTTATCACATTAAAATACATGTCACTGATGGTTTAACTGTGATCACCTATTGAGGTGATGCTAGCTATGTTTCGCTACTGTAAAATTAGTCCCCTCCTCACTTCTATACTCTTTGGATACAAGTCACCCATGGAGCTCACCCTAGCGGCAGGGGGAGGGGTTGGTGGCGGGGTGAGAGGGTGAGGCAATAGGTTAGAAGTTAAATTCGACCTCCTGGAAAGTGGAATAACAACATAAGTTAATTGGAGTCCTCTGTCTGGAGATTTGTCTCTTCATTTTCATTTATTTATGTAATCATTTACTTATATAAATATGGACTCACAGACATTTATTTTGTATGTTGGGTTATAATCCAATACTACATTCCTTATTTTGTTGCTCAAGTTATTCTACCTTTGGCCTTGGGGAACTCTTTCAGGTTGACTCTTGTGTCTTTTTGACATGTTCTTATTTATAGAACTTTTAATTACTACTTCACTTTAACCTCTTAGGTGCATAAGATATTACACCTGCCAGTTCATCCCAGCTCAGTGCATATAATACTTATTCCACTATTGTGTGCTACGTCTTATTACTTTTCTACCAGTTATGGTATCTTCATTGCTAGATAGGCTATTTAGCTCTAAAATTTCATCTTAAAGTTGGCTTCCCAGGACTATTTCTGGCATTGACTTTCCAAACTTGGATTCCCTGAAAAACATTCTAAGCAAAAGAATGATTTCGTGGGGAGTACTTTTTAGAAAAACACCTATAAAAAAGTGAAGAAAGCAGCATGGGCAGATGCCAAACCACAATGCAATTGCAATGGAAACCTCAGCTGACTCCAAGGGTGTCTGTGAAGGTGGAATGACCCTACAGAGATGTCCCAAGTAAAGGCAAAAGGTGGGGGTGGGGTGGGGGTAAGGGCTTTATACCTTTCATTGTAGAGTCATTGGAGAAGGGGAGTAATTCGGGGGTGGGAGACTTGTTTAAGCAGAGGGCGATTTTTAGGAATGGGCTCAGCTGTTGTGCTGTCACCAGGCAAATCTAGCAGCTGCAGAAATGAGTGCCTCAGTTTAGAAGGGGGCTCTGGGTGTCATACAACAGCATCTTCTATAAAGAATGTACCTGTTTTGTTATCTATAAATATGCTTGACTACTGCAATTTCTACACTGCCTTGTTTGCTGCATAAGATAAATTAGCAGATTAGCCATCCAATGTTGCTTTGTCCTCCCACATTTTGAATTGCTCCTGTCAAGCCACTGACCTGTGAAAGCCAGTCGTGACATGCTGGATGGCATTTTCTCGAGACAATGGCTCAGAATTTACACCTCCACACTCCTCCTGTTTAGTTTTTTCCCAACCTGGATCTTGATTTTTGTTTCTCTGGCTTCAATCTGGATTTTCTACATTTCTAGACTTTCCCTTGGGAGTTTGGACCCTGACTGTCCCAGGGGACTGGCATTTCCCAATCACCTTTGACTCAGTAGACTCTGTGGGCTAGCTTAGAGGGTTAGCCTAAGGGAGCTTTAAGTTGGGGAAAAGGCGAGATTCCCCCAACATGCTCATTGGAGAGAAAAATGATTCAAAAAATAAAAAATGGCCGGGCTCAGTGGCTCAGCCTGTAATCCCGCGCCTTTGGGAGGCTGAGGTGAGTGGATTGCCTGAGCCTGCGGGTTCGAGACCCGCCTGGGCAGTGAGACCTCATCTCTACAATAAATCAAAAAATCAGCCGGGCGTGGTAGCACAGGCCTGTAATTCCGGCTACTTGGAAGGCTGAGGAGGAAGGATCGCCGGAGCCCAGCAGGGCGAGGCTGCGGTGGCGGGGAGCGGCCACTGCATTTCAGTCTGGGCGACAGAGTGAGACTCCAACTCAAAAAAAAAAAAAAAAAAAAAAAAAAAAAAAGGTGGTTCTCTGGCATAGTCAAAACATTCCTTCTAAAGCCCCTCATGTTGTGAAGCAATTAAGATACAACCAAGACTACTAAACATATTTAAAGGTTGTAGACAGCCTAGAGATTGGGAGAGAAATAAATAAGATGAAATAAGCAAAAAAAGAGATACTTGTCTTGATCCAGATGCTAAAACACTAGATAGAAATGCCATAAAGTATAATATTAGACTAGATAAGTCATTTGAAGAAACCTAAAATATTGTGTTTACTGTTTAAAAAATACTTGTAAAATTTTGAACTTGCTTTTCTAACTCTAAATGCAAGTGGAATTCAATGTAATTTGTATATATTTTCTTCCAAATACCAACCAGTGAATTACATGTGTATGTAAATGGAGAAAACAATCCTCTCTCTCTCTCTTTATCTTAATACTAAATATAATTAAGAAAGAGATACTCATGACGACATGACTCCCTCTTTCCTACCTCCATCCAATCTACTTAACAAAATGTCAAGCCTTTGTTATTATTTTCAAAAAGAGATGAACATGATTCATGATTCTTACATTATTTTGAAATCATGTTATTCCTATACTAGTCTTATATTTTTTTCAACATTACTGACTATTTAATTCACAATGTGTAGAGGTAAAAACTTTAGTATATTATCAACTTTTTTTTAAACTGTGGATGAAGCATTTGCATGAGTTACACTTGTAAGTGATGGTTAAATACAAGCCAGTCATCTAATGCTTTATTTCAACTTTATTTTTGTTGTTGTTGTGACATTTCAACTAATCATGAAATGTACAGAAGAAATTAGATCCAACTTAGATTATATAGCATAACATTTTTTTGAGTCTTGGGCCATATTAAAATGCCATTGTCAGTTTATACCGTTTTTTTTTTTTGCAATTAGTTTTATAATAGACATTTGTGGAGGGCACATTTTAAAATAGGTTTTACAAATGTAACTCAATATGTCATACTTAGATTGGATGTGGATATAATTTTTAAATGTATGTGTTACAAAAGTGTGTGCAGTTTTATGTTGTAAAATGAGGCAATATCTTGTAACTAATGTACACATTTCTGGAGAAGGAAATAAAACAATTTATTTACAAAACTCTTAGCAGAGTCTTATCTGTAGATGGTTTTTGGCAAATGGTTGTTCCCTACTCCTTACCCCAGCCCATAATCTATAACTTGCTTTGGCTTACACTAGCAGGTATTAAAGTCAATTGAGTGCAAAAATATTAATATTAGGTACCCTAAAGATAAAAAATATTTTTTTCCTATAAAATACTTAATTACCTAAAAAACTGCTCAAAGTTGTCTTTTGATTTATGCTATTACTAAATAAACTTCCTCTAAAAGATTAAGCGTTACTTAGTAGCCTTTTAAATTACTTCAGAACAATACGAGTATATTTCCATAATTTCTGAAATAATAACATTTTCTTATACAAAATATTCTTTAAAAATAGCCACTACAAGAAAGCTAAAAGAATAAATTAATCAAGCATTGATCTTATGAGAATTTGTGGCTTATTCTGCTTGAAGTATTGGATTGTGATATGAATTTGCATGGTCAGTATCCCAAATATCTTCCTTTTCTTCCTTTGTTTTACATAATATTAGCGATTTTTTTTAAAAGCCCTTCATACTGCTAAGTAAAATGTTTGCACCTGTGATTGCACCTGTGATTGCACCTGTGATTCATGTTTGTTGTAACATGCTTTCCTCTAGAATTTAAAAGGGTTTGGTTGTGTGAGAGAGTATGTGTGCTAATTATGCTTGCAGAAAGGGAGGTGAGAAATCTGCCCCCAAAACCAGGAGGCTAAAAAAAACAAACAAACCATGAAGGAGACAGTGAGAGAGGGTCTAGGTTTGCCTGTGTGCTCGTGAAGTTTATCAGTAGAAGGAGTAAGATGTGGGGAACAGAGAGATGTGTGGATGAAAACGCCGAGAGGTAAATCTTGTATCTGGGCTTTTGTGTGATGATGCATTCCTCCCTATCAGAAGGGTTGGCTTGAAGCCCTGGAAGCCCTGCTTCCATTTCCAGTCTCCTTTTCAATTATCTCTACGACTGAGTTTATGGTTAATTATTTTTACAAATCATTTCCCTCCTGCTCTCTTCGCTACAATTCAGTTGCTAAGTGACTGGAAGATAAAGTGACCTCTGAATTTATTCTGCTCATTATATTGTTAGATTTTTCCACATCACTTAGGGGATGGATTTGTTCATGTAAGTTCAGCACCTCTCCAGGATTCAAGTTGACATTTCACCTAATTAGTGGCCCCTATTGGCCTAGTTATTCCGAGGATGCATAATTAAAGCCCTAATACTACTTGTTCAAAGGAATTAAACTTTCATTTTGCCTTTTAAATTAATTTCCCAAAGTTTTCTTTCTTTTTCTTTTTGCTTAAGGCTTATTACTATGTCCATCTGCATTATAACAAACATTTTTAAAAGTCTATCCTTAGAAAAATAAAAAAGTCACTCTAATAGAACATTTTGAGCTTTTAGGATTTAACAATAAACCTGTATGCATATAAAATATTTTAACGTAATGGGAATTCCAAAGGTACTAATTTTGGCTTTTTTATCTTTGAGTTGGCCTTTTTTGTCCATGGAATACCCAGTGTAGTTCCTCATTCACAATGGATACTAATAGATATTTATGGCGTGAATATATGCTCTTCATTGAATCAATGTGGTGGAAATTTGAGAAATTTTAAAAAATAAGGTTAATATTAAACATGATTATAAATATAGATAATTCTACTCTTCATAAATAATTCTAAATGCAAATCAAAATGATTTTATGAACAAATTCCTTTGCTATTTGTAGTTTGGGACTTACAGTCAAAATGTATTTATCCTCTGTGATAGGAAATGTTACTTATCTATCAAATTGTATATGTAAAAGCACATATACAGCATTTATTATATACAAGATAATGTATCTGATGCCTTATATTCTTTTATTAAGGGAATTATACCTTTTGATAGATATAATGAAAAAATGTATTGAGAAATGTTGAAGAAATAAATATAACTAGACAAAGAATAATAATTTGGATACTTCACTTGGGTAAATTATTTTTGTGTTTAATAGTGAGATCTGAACTGATGGTATCTTTTGAACTGGTTAGAACCAATTCAAGAAATATTTTGTTAATCTTACAAATTAGAAGGATGCTGAAAAAAAATCTTATTTCTCTATGTTAATATACTTCTGTACAGTATGTTTTAGAAAAATAAGTAAAATACTTGTGTCCAGTTTCAGTAAATGATTAAGAGCAACCAAGGGAGGGAAAAAAAATCAATTCCTAAGAGGCAATTTTGAATATATTTAAAATTTTTGCTGGCCAAGTTTTGGTAAGAAATTTAATCTATGTTGAACGAATAGCATTGGGGACATTTAGGACTAGGCCCTTATTGCCTCACTGAAGAGATGTGTGAATTTTGAGGTTTTCCTAACTGCTCACCCTCACCACTTAGACCTCTACTTTCTCATCTGTGAAAAGTAGTTACTCAGATGTTTACTATGTTTTCTTTTTGTTCAAAAAAAAAATCTGAATTTGTTATTCTTTTATATGTTGTTGAAGACTGTCCTTTCCTGCTGAAGGGTCTTGGCATCCTGGTCAAAAATTATTTGACCATTTATGCAAAGGTTTAATTCTGGGCTCTCTGTTCTATTCCATTGACCTTTGCCAGTCTTTATGCCAGTACCAGACTGTTTTGGGTATTGTAACTTTTTAGTAAGTTTTGAAACTGGAAAGTATGAATCCTTTAGTTTTATTTTTGAAGATTGTTCTGACCCTTTAAAGTTCCTTGAGAATCTGTATGCATTTTAGGATGGATTTCTCTAATTTTTTTTACAAAAAACAACTATGGTTTTGATAGGAATAGCTTTGAATCTATAGATTGTTTGTCTAGTATTGACATCTCAACAATATTACCTTTTTTATTTCATGGACAAGAGATGTCTTTCCATTTATTCATAACTTTAGAAGTATATTTCAGCAATGCTTTTTAGTTTTCATTGCACATGTCTTTTATCTCCTTAGTTAAGTCAATTTCCAAGTATTTCATTCTTTTTAATGTACTCGTGCCCCAGCCTCCCAAAGTGCTGGGATTATGGGCGTAAGCCACAGCGCCCAGCTGGAAATGATTTTTTTTTGAGTTGGAGTCTCACTCTGTCACCCAGGTTGGAGTGCAGTGGCACACGCATAGTCACTGCAGCCTCGAACTGCTGGACTCAGGCAATCCCTCTGCCTCAGCCTTCCAAGTAGCTGGAACTATAGGCACAAGTTACCACGTCCGGCTTATCTTTTGATCTTTTGATTTATTGTAGAGATGAGGTCTCACCAAGTTGCCAAGGCTGGTCTCATACCCCTGAGCTTAGGCAATCCTCTCACCTTAGCCTTCCAAAGTGCTGGGATTACAGACATGAGCCACGGTACCCAGTTAGAAATGATTTTCAATGTTTTAAAGGTCTCCCTCCATTTGGCCATGTCAAACTTTAAGTTTGTTTTAAGTAATAGTGGACCAATTAATTAAATTAAATAATACTTAAATGATATAATCTCACATGGTCCAATGTGCTGGAAATAATCCTGAAGAAATATATATATATATATACATATATAATTTTTTTTTTGAGTTGGAGTCTTAGTCTCTCACCTAGGCTAGAGTGCAGTAACTGCACGCTTGACCTGCTGGGCTTAGATGATCCTTCCGTCTCAGCCTTCTAAGTAGCTAGAACCTAAAGGCACTCACCACCATGCCCATCTAATTTTTGATTTATTGTAGAGATGAGGTCTCGTCAAGTTGCCCAGGCTGGTCTCGAACTCCTGGGCTCAGGCAATCCTCTTGCCTCTTCCTCCCAAAGTGCTGGGATAACAGGCATGAGCCATTGTACTCAGCACGTCTCCTTTCTTTTATCTTAGTCAATATAGCTAGAGATGTATTTGTCAATGTTAACATTTTCAAAAAACTAAATTTTGGTTTTGTCAATTTTCCCTATTATTTTTCTATGCTTAATTTTGCTGAGCTCACATCTTTATTATTTTCTTCCACCTGCTAGTTTTGAGTTTTAGTTTGTTCTTTTTCGAGTTCTTTAAGTTGTACAGTTAGGTTGTTATTTAGGATCTTTCTTTTTTATTGTATTGTAAGCATTTCCAGCTCTAAATTTCTCTCAGAATTGCTTTTGCTGTGTGAGCAGGTAAAAGTTTTGATATGCTGTGTTTTCATTTTCATTCATCTTCTAGTATTTTATGACTTCTTTTGTGATTGCTTATTTGATCTATTAATTGTTTAAATGTTTTGTTTAATTGCCATAAGTTTGTAAAACTTTTCGCTTTTCTCTGTTATTGATTTCTAACTTCATTCTGTTGTGACCAGGAAAGATACTATGTATAATATCTTGGACTAACATATAGCCTATCCTAGAATATGTCCCATGTGCACTTGAGAAGAGTGTGTATTCTGTTTTTGTTGAGTAGACTGTTCCGTATATGTCTGTTAGATACAGTTGGCTTATTGTGCTGTTTAAGGTTTCTATATCTTCAGATATTTCTTCTTTTCTATTTCTTTTGTCTGGTTGTTATATTTACTATTGACAAAAGGGTATTGAAGTTTCCCACTACTACTGTAGCTTTGTCTCTTTCACCCTTCAATCTGCTTCCTATATTTGATAATCTGTTATCAGGTGAATAAATGTTTATATTTTATACATCTTCTTGTATATTGACTCTTTTGTTAATAAAATGGCCTTCTTTGTCTCTTTGTAAGCATTTTTTGATTCGAAGTATATTATATCTGATATTAGTATACCCACCACTATTCTCTTTTGATTACTGTTTGCATAGAGAATCTTTTTCCATTCTCTCACTTTCAACCTGTTTGTGTCTTTGGATCTAAAGTGAGTCTCTTGTAGATAGCACATAGTTGGATCATGTTTTCCTAGTTCATTCTGCCAATCTCTACTTTTTGATAAAATAATTTAATCTACTTACATTTAAAGTAATTCCTGAGAAGGAGGGACTTCTGATATTTTGGTGTTTGTTTTCTCTATGTCTTATAGCTTTTTTTTTTGTCCCCCATTTCCTGCATTACTCTCTTCTTTTCTGTTCAGCTGATTTTTTTGCAGTGAAATATTTTAATTTTCTTCTCATTTTCTTTTATGTAGATTCTGTAACTTTTTTGTCTGTGTTTATCATGGAGATTACATTTAATATCTTGAAGTTGTGACACTTTGATTTAAATTTATACCAACTTAACTTCAATAACATACAAAATTCTGCTTTTTTCCAGTTCTGTTCTCACCCTCTTTATTTAATTAATGATGTTATAAATTACATTTTATATATGTGTCCAAAAACAAACAATTTTTTAGTGTATTAGGCTTTTAAATTATGCAGAAAGCAAAAGTGGAGTTGCAAATCATTGTTAAAATAAGACTTTTATAATTAATCATGTATTTTCTTTTACTGAGATCCTTTACTTTTATTTCTTCTTATGGCTTTGAGTTATTGTATAGTGTTTCTTTTATTTTAACCTGCAGAATTTTGTTGAGCTCTTCTTGCAGTGCAGGTTCTTCAACTTTTGTTCATCTGGAAATGTCTTGATTTCTTTCCTAATTTTGAAGGACAGTTTTGCTGAATATTAGATGTTTGGTTAACAGGCTTTTTTTTTCTTTTAGGACTTTGAATGTATTAGTATTAATATTAGCCTTCTGCCTTCCAAAGTTTCTGATTAGAAATCTGCTGATAATTTTACTGAGTTTCTCTTTTTTTTTTTTTTTTTTTTTTGAGTTGGAGTCTCACTCTGTCACCCAGACTGGAGTGCAGTGGCCGCTCCTGGCCACTGCAGCCTCGACCTGCTGGGCTCCGGCGATCCTTCTGCCTCAGCCTTCCAAGTAGCTGGAATTACAGGCATGCGCTACCACGCCCAGCTGATTTTTTGATTTATTGTAGAGATGAGGTCTCACTGCCCAGGCGGGTCTCGAACCCACCCACTCAGGCAATCCACTCACCTCAGCCTCCCAAAGGTGCAGGATTACAGGCTGAGCCACCTAGCCTGGCGAATTTCTCTTTTATGTAATGAGTCACTTCTTTCTGCTTTCAATATTCTTTCTTTGTCTTTCAACAGTTTTAATGGTGTCAATTTATCTCAGTGTGGGTCTTTTTGATTCATCTAACTTGGAGCTTGTTGAACTTCTTGGAAGTTTATATTCATGACTTTCACCAAACTTGATTAGTTTTGGGTCAATATTTCTTAAAATAATCTCTCTACTCCTTTCTCTTTTCTTTTGAAACCCCGCAATACATGAGTTAGCTCACCTGATGGTGTTACAGCTATCCCTTAGGCTCTGTTCACTCTTTGTTAGTCTTTATTTTTCCTGTTCCTCAGGCTCAATAGTCTCCACTTTTTTGTCTTCAAGTTCACTGATTCTTTGCCTGCTCAGATATTCCTAAGTTTGCATAGTGATTTTAAAAAATTTCACTGGTACTTTTCAGCTCTAGAATTCTTTTTTTTTCTTTTTTAGGGTTTCTTTAAAAATTTTTTTTTTTTTAAAGATGTGTGGTACAATTCAGGGTTAGGTGTATAAATGTTCATTATGCAGGTACCCTTGCCCCTCCTTTCCCTGGCAGTTTCCCCCTGCTGCCAATCCCTTTCTTATAGTATTATGATAATTGTTCAAGGTCCGCTTATGAGTGAGAACATATGGTACTCTGTTTTTTGTTTCTGTGATAGATCACCTGAGTATGCTAGACTCCAAATCCATCCAAGTTGCTGCAAAGTCCATATGTTTTTCCTCCAATGGAAGTCACCGACGATTTGGCCCCACGATATGACAATGATTAGGGAATGGATTTTTAGGGTTTCTTTATTTTCTTTATGTATTTATATGTTGTTTCCTTGGTTTTTTCTATGTCTTTCTCTAATTCTTTGATCATCTTTATATTAGTTGTTTTAGAGTCTTTGTCTAATAGTTCTACCATCTAACCTTTCTCAGAGACTATTTTCTTGTTTTTTTCCTTCTTTGAATAAGCCATATTTTCCTGTTCTTTGTATGTCTTGTGACTTTTGTTGAAAACGGAACATATAAATATAATAATGTGATAACCTTGGAAATCAGATTCTTTTTCTGCTTTATGCTTTGCTAAATTTTTAAATTTTTGTCTTGTGTTGTTTTTAATTGTTGTGGGCTGTCTCCGTACTGACGATTAGCCTAGAAGCTGCAAGCCTGCAATAGACTTTAGAGTTCCAAAATAGTCATATCAGGAAGTTTGGTTTTTAATTGTATATAAATGCATACATCAATACTGTCATTTTAATGTGATTTTTTTTAGCATTGCTTTTGAAATGTATCCACATTGTTACATTTAGATCCAGGTTATTCACTTCAAGTTTTGTATTTTTATTCATGAATAAATTATTCCCATGGTAGAGTTTTTCATTATTAAAAATTGAAGGATAATAAACATTATCCCTCCTTGCATATTGTGTCAAGTTTCTTAGTATACAGCCATAGAAGTGATACTGTTGGGTTGTTTAGTATATATGACTTCAACTTTACCAACTATTGTCAGTTTTCTCTTTAATACTGTTGTTGTATAGGAATTAGCAATTATTGTCTTATATACTAGCTATAGTATTAGACTTCTTTTTTTTATTAATATTTTTTATTATGATGTTGTGGGGTACAGTTAAGGGTTAGGTATACAATTACGTTTCATTCAGGCACCCTGTTGATAAGAGGTGTTTCCCCGTCCCCAGACAGATATTTGCTACTGTTAATCTCATCTTCCTCCCCTCCCATAGTTTCCCAGTACTGTCAGTCATTTTCTTATAGTATTACATTGGATGTTTGAGGTCTATTATATGAGTGAGAACATGTGATACTCAGATCTTTGTTTCTGTGAGAGATCACTCAGTATTATAGACTCTAGTTCCATCCAGGTTGCTGCGAAATTCATGATTTTGTTCTTTTTTTATGACTGCATAGTATTCCATCATGTATATGTACCACATTTTTTAAATCCAGTCCTCTTTTGATGGGCAGCATGGTTGTTTCCAGGTTCTTGCTATTGTGAACAATGCTGCGATAAACATACATGTGCAGGTATCTTTTTTATAGAGTGATTTGAGTTCTTCAGGATATATTCCCAGTAGGGGGATTGTGGTGTCATATGAGAGGTTGATATTTAGAGCTTTTAGGAATTGCTACACTGCTTTCCACAGAGGTTGCAATAGTTTACACTCCCACCAACAGTGTAGAAGTGTTCCCTATTCGCCACACCCTCTCCAGCCGCTGTTATTTTTTGAGTTGTTGATAATTGCCATTCTGACTGGAGTTAGGTAGTATCTCAGTGTGGTTTTGATTTGCATCTCCCTGATGATTAGTGAGGTTGAACATTTCTTCATGTGTCTGTTGGCTGCTCGGATGTCTTCCTTTGTGAAGTGTCTGTTCATATCTTTTGCCCATTTTATAATGGAGTTGTTTGTTTTTTTCTTTTCAGAACGTTTGAGTTCCTTGTAGATCCAGGATGTTAAGCCTTTGTCAGACCTGGTGTTGGCAAACACTTTTTCCCAGTCTATAGGCTATCTCTCTGCTCTCTTGATGGTTTCTTTGGCTTTGCAGAAGCTTGTCAGTTTAATAAGGTCCCACTTGTCTATCTTCTCTCTTATAACCTGTGGGTTTCGGGTTTTGTTTAGGAATTGGAGGCCAGTTCTGATTTCCATGAGGGTATTGCCTTCATTTTCTAAGGTTCTTATGGTTTGAGGTTTTACATTTAGGTCTCTGATCCATATGGAGCTAACCTTTGTGCATGGGGATAGATAGGGGTCCTGTTTCAATCTTCTGCATGTGGTCAGCCAGTTTTCCCAGCACCATTTACTGAACAGGTTCTCCTCTCCCCAGGAGTAGGTGGTGGAGGCTTTGTTGAAGATGAGTTGGTTGAGAAATTGAGGTTTTGCTTCTGGAATCTCAATTCTATTCCATTGATCTATATGCCTGTTCCTATACCAATATCAAGCTGTTTTTTTGATTGTAGCTTTATAGTAAAGTTTGAAGTCTGGTAGCGTGATACCAACTGCTTTTTTTTTTTTTTTTTTTTTTTGCTGAGGATTGTTCTGGTTATTCTTGGACGTTTGTGTTTCCATATGAATTCCTGTGTTGTTTTTTCCAGGTCTGAGAAGAATGTTGCTGGTAATTTGATGGATATTGCATTGAATTTGTAGATTGCCTTCGGTAAATGGACAAATTCACAATGTTGATTCTCCCAATCCATGAGCATGGGATATTTTCCACTCGTTTGTGTCATCTTTGATTCATTTGAGCAGTGTTTTGTAATTTTCATTGTAAAGGTCTTTCACGTCTCTGGTTAGGAAGATGCCAAGGTATTTCATTTTTTTTGTGGCTATTGTGAATGGAATAGTGTTTTTTATTTGGGTTTCTGTTTGTTTATTATTGGTGTAGAGAAATGCGATTGTCTTTTGTACATTTATTTTGTATCCTGAGACTTTGCCAAAGGCCTTTATCAGTGTAAGGAGGTTTTTGACAGATTCTCTTGGGTTTTCAAGGTACACGATCATATCATCTGCAAAGAGAGATAACTTGACTTCCTCTTTTCCTATTTGGATACCCCTGATTGCCTTCTCTTCTCTGATTGCTCGAGCCAGGACTTCCAATACTATGTTGAACAGGAGGGGTGAGAGTGGGCATCCTTGTCTTGTTCCAGTTTTCAGGGGAAATGGTTTCAGTTTTTGTCCATTTAGGAGTATGCTGGCTGTGGGTTTCTCGTAGATGGCTTTTACTATTTTGAGGTATGTTCCCCGTATGCCTAGATGTTCAAGGTTTCTTATCAAGAAGGGGTGCTGGATTATATCAAAAGCTTTTTCTGCATCTAATGATATAATCATGTGGTTTTTGTTTTGACATCTGTTGATGTATTTAATTACATTTATGGTTTTATGAATGTTGAACCAGCCTTGCATCCCAGGAATGAAGCCTACTTGGTCATGATGGATGATTTTTGAGATGTATTGCTGAATCTGGTTTGCTAGGATCTTGTTGAGAATTTTAGCATCTATGTTCATCAATGTTATTGGCCTGTAGTTCTCTTTCTTTGTTGGATCTTTACCTGGCATCAATGTGATGTTGGCT
Source organism: Cephalopachus bancanus (assembly GCA_027257055.1). Taxonomy (NCBI): domain Eukaryota; kingdom Metazoa; phylum Chordata; class Mammalia; order Primates; family Tarsiidae; genus Cephalopachus; species Cephalopachus bancanus. The sequence goes on from JAPVLO010000566.1 coordinate 675,851, forward strand.
TCTTAAAATGATTTGAAGAGAGTTTCATCTTTTTCGATCGCCTGGAATACCTTCAATAGGATTAGTAACAGCTCCTCCTTAAATGTCTTGTAGAATTCTGCTGGAAAGCCATCTGAACCAGGGTTTTTTTTTTGTTGGAAGTTTTCTTATTATGTAGTCAATTTCCTTGATTGTTATTGGTCTATTTAGGGTCTCAATTTCTTCTTGTTCCAACCTAGGTAGGTTGTGTGATGTCAGAAACTCCTCCATTTCCTTAAGGTTTTCAAGTTTGTTTCCATACAAGTGTACACAGTAGTCTCTAATGATCTTTTGTATTTCTTCATGGTCAGATGTGACTTCATCTTTTGTGTTTCTGATTGTGCTTATTTGGGTTTTTTCTCATTTTTTTCTTGGTCAGTCTAGCTAGGGGAGTATCGATCTTGTTTATCCTTTCGAAGAACCAGCTTTTTGTTTCATTGATTTTTTTGTATTATCTTTTTGTCTTCTATGTCCTGGATTTCGGCTTTTATTTTGGTGATCTGGATTCTTCTGCTGAAATTAGGGTTTTTGCTTTTCCAGCTTCTTTAGGTGGCTTGTTAGGTTGTGAATTTCTGTTCCTTCCATTTTCTTCATGTGTGTTTGTAGGGATATAAATTCCCCTCTTACTACAGCTTTCAAGGCGTCCCAGAGATTTTGGTAAGATGTTTCTTCATTTTCATTTGTTTCCAGGTATCTTTTGATCTCTGTTTTGATTTCATCATTGACCCAGGAGTTCTTTAGCATCATGCTGTTTAGTGTCCATGTCTTTGTGGGTTTTGGGGGGACCTTGGTGGTGTCAATGTTTATTTTTATTCCACTGTGGTCCGAGAAGGTGCATGGTAGAATTTCAGTCCTTTTAAATTTGCTTATGCTTGATTTGTGTCCAATTATGTGGTCAATCTTAGAATATGTTCCATGTAGTGATGAGTAGAATGTGTATTCTGTGGTCTTTGGATGGAGTGTTCTGTAGGTATCAATTAACTCCATTTGGTCCAGAGTCTCATTGAGGTTCCGGATCTCCTTGCTGATTTTTTGTCCTGATGATCTGTCTAGGGTTGTGAGTGGGGTATTAAAGTCCCCAGTTATGATGGTGTTAGAGGCAATATCTTTCTTTAGTTTTCCTAGAAGTTGCTTTATGAAAGTTGGCGCACCTATGTTGGGTGCATATATGTTTAGGATAGAAATTTCCTGTTGATGGATTGAGCCTTTTATCATTATGTAGAGGCCCTCTGTATCTTTTTAAATTTTTGATAGCTTAAATGGTATTTTGTCTGAAATTAGGATTGCGACTCCTCCTTTCTTTTGTGTTCCATTCGCCTGAAAATTTGTTTTCCATCCTCCTACTTTGAGTCTGTGATGTCCTTTCTAGTGAGATGGGTCTCTTGAAGGCAGTATATTGTTGCCTGGTGATATTTTATCCATTTTGCCATTTTATGTCTTTTCTTTTGCCATTTTATGCGTTTAGTCCATTCACATTCAGGCTAATTATTGAAATGTGAAAGTTCGTCCCTATCATAGAGTTCTTATATAGTTGTTTTTCTTCCACTTGGGTTTTTTTTTTTTTTTTTTTTTTTTTGTCTTTCTTTTTGGTTTTGGGGTTGGTTCATGTATATTTTATTCTTTTTTCTGTACTCTTGTGAAGAACGTTGTTCTTTTTTCCTTTTCTTCTGTGTTTAGTACTTTCTTAAGTGTTTCATGTTGAGATGGTTTGGTGGCAGCATAAGTTCTTAGGGATTGAATATCTGGGAAAGATTTTAATTCTTCCTCACTGATGAAGCTTAGCGTGGCCGAGTAGGTTATTCTTGGTTGAAATTGTTTATCTTTTAGGATTTTGAAGATAGAGCTCCAAGCTGTCCTAGCCTGGAGGGTTTCTGTAGATAAATCTGCTGCTATTCTGATTGGTCTTCCATGGTAGGTGATCTGGCCTTTTTCTCTTGCTGCCTTCAGGTTTTTTTCTTTTATGCCTACTTGTTTAGGCAAATTATTATGTGTCTAGGAGTTAGTCTTCTCATTTGTTGTCTTGCAGAGGTTCTCTGAATCTCTTGTGTTTGAATTTTTGCATCACTGATTAGATAAGGGACGTTTTCTTGAATGATCTTATGGAAAGTTTGTTCCAATGTGGTCTCTGAGTATTAGACTTCTTATTTCTCTACATCCTTGCCAACATTAGATGTTAGCAGAAATTAATTATTTGTATCAAGGAATCCTATTTAATTATTTCATTCATTGAAATAAGTATGGTTGCTATTGTAATGCCTATCTAAATAATCATGTTGTCTTAGTGGAGAAGAGTTTCTTCCTTCTCACTTCTTATGCCATTTTGTTTTATTTTCTTTAATTTCCAGGGTACTACTGAGTAGAAACATTGATAACAGATATTTTTATCTCTTTTGAAATTTGAGAAAATATGCCTCCCTTTTATTTTTCATCATTGAATATGATGCTTGCTATAAACTGTTGTTAGATAACTCTTACCTAATTATGAAAATTTCCTTTTTTTTTTTCTTGTTGGCACAATAGGTTTTAACCACAAACAGATTGAAAATGGTATTTGATTCTTTTCTGTATCTATTGAGTGATCACAAGTGTTCTTTTAATGAATTAATATAGTTAATAATGTTACTAGATTTTCTAATGCTATATCTTTGTGCATTTGGGATATCTATTTGGTTTTTGCATTATTTTTTCTTAACATGTAATTTTGATTGATGAATTTTTTTTGATTTTTCATCTGTATGTTTATAAGATTAAACTATAATTTTCTTTTCCTATAATGTTTTTGTATGATAGTTTATAAACCTTAACAAATGAAGAAAAGAATTTCTTGCCTTTTCGTAATTCTATAGCTGTTTGTATAAAAAGCAAGAGATATTTATACTTCTATATACTGTTCTTAAGATTCTTTTGTGCCTGGTTTATCCATTACTGAGGGAGATATGTTAAAATCTTTCGCTATGATGGTAGATTTTCCAATTTTCTTTGGTAGTCTAATACTGTTAATATTTGCTTCACACATTTTAAGGTAATGCTGTTAGGTGCATATAAGTACAGGACTATTATATTTTCTTGGTGAATTTCTCTTTTACCATTAAATAATAACTATTGCAATTTCTAATAATGTTTTTTTTTGCCTGAAAGACTATTGTGTCAATATTAATATAGGATACCAGTTTTCTTTGGTATAAGTTTGCTTGATCCCCAGCACTTAAAAAAGTCCTTTCAATTCCCCTGTGTCCTGGTCTAGTTGTGACAGTTCACTGCTGGATCTTTTATTCCATTTAATATGATATTCACAGACTTCTGACTTTTATTGCTTTTCACTGCCTTTTGGCTTTTATTGTTGTTGTAGTGTAGATTGTGTTGACTGTCTGTTGTATTTCATCTCAGCAGTTCTGATTTTCAAAAATAATGGCAAGAACAACAAAACAAATTAATTTCAAGGACAAAATTTAAGAGTGCTGCTATCTCAGTCTCAGGTCCACTCACACAGACCAGACCACAACTAGTGTGGCCCACTGCCTTTTTTCAGCCTACATATTAAGCCATGCATAAGTGTCTAATGTTTAGTAGAAAGATGAAGGGCTGTGAGATTACTTTAAGATGATTTCTTAACTAGAATAATTTCATTAGAGTTGGAAGAAGGAAAACAACAAACACAACCAACTCTCTGTAGTGCCCCAGACATTCTCAAACAAACATGGCTGGATTTACAAACTGAAACCTCCTTTCTGAAGTACCTCTTTTGTTTTTATTCAGATTTCCACATGCTTTGTGTGCTTTCTGTGTCTATGCTCACGGTATTACTGAATCATTACAACATTAGGAATAATTTGTTGTACTAATTACCTTGTTTGGTGTCTGTGTCTCTTCTTGGTGATAACTAATGTTAACTAGTTTTCTTCCAATTGAATGAAAATCATAATATTTTGTCATCAAAACTAGAATTCTTAGCCGGGCTCGGTGGCTCAGCCTGTAATCCCGCGCCTTTGGGAGGCTGAGGTGAGTGGATTGCCTGAGCCCGCGGGTTCGAGACCCGCCTGGGCAGCGAGACCTCACCTCTACAATAAATAAAAAAATCAGCCGGGCGTGGTAGCGCATGCCTGTAATTCTAGCTACTTGGAAGACTGAGGTGGAAGGATCGCCGGAGCCCAGCAGGTCGAGGTTGCGGTGGCCGGAAGCGGCCACTGCACTCCAGTCTGGGCGACAGAGTGAGACTCCAACTCAAAAACAACAACAACAACAACAACAAAAAACTAGAATTCTTTTCACTAAAATTAGAGAATTTTACTTTTATCTTGTTACATGAACAATATGTTGAGATATATCTAAGTTTTAGGTTTAAAACTGTGGGTATATTATTTTTGAGATATTAGATGTTATTTTTAGAAAGTATTTTGTGAATTTATTTACTTATGGTTGAAGTCAAATTATTTTGGCCTTTATATTGAGGTTAATGATGTGTTTCTGGATCTTTGCTGGTTAGAGTGGTCTAAATCAGAGGTTGGCAAACTTCTTCTATATAGGACCAGCTAGTAAATATCTTGGGCTTTACGGGCCATACAGTTTCTGCCACAGTTACTCAGTTCTTCTACTGTAGGATGAAAGTAGCCATAGGCAACTTATAAGCTAATGGATGGCTGCATTCTAATAAAGTTTTATTTATAAAAACAGGTGATGAACTTAGTTTTACTGATGGATGATAGTTTGTTGTCCCATGCTATAAATGATAATGTCAATGAAATCTTAAAGTGAGATATGCACAATTCTTAATAGAAAATTAAATTTAATTCTGTTTCCTATATCAGCCCTTGAAGATAAAACTATGAGTTTCAAGACATACTTTTAACTTCTCATTTGGTCTTTTGCATATTACAGGGAGAATCCTTTTGAACATGGAAGAGACAGCGTGTTTTCTTATAATTTACAAGGACTTTATCTTCTTATACATATGCTTACTGTCTGTTGTAAGAGTCATTTATTATAAATCTAATATGTAATAAATAAAATATTATTTATAAATAACCTAAAAACTGCTTGGAACCTATTTTTTTAAAACAATAATTAGTTAATTGGTTTTTTCTTGCATGTATTACATTTCAGGGACCAACCATGGACCCTGGAACTGCCCAGGACAATTTGATTTTTGCATTTGTAAAGCTTCTTAAACGTCCTGTGGGTTAGTTGGCACATCTCGTATACACAGAATATAATAAGCTATTAAAACACATTATAGTTACATTAACTTATAGCAGGTGCCATGCTCCAGTTCAACCCAATAAATTCTTAAGTGTACCTCATTCATACAACCTGACCTCTTGCTTTGCTCAGAGTAACTAGTAACTGGTATAGGCACACTAATAAGGAAAATTCAGTAAAGTGCACAGCAAGGAATGCACATACGGGGCTTTTCCCAGAATAACAACTAACGATTGAAAGCACAAAACTCCCCAAATTACCATCTCTTTTCATTTCAAATTACTCACAGGTCCTAAACTGCACCAAGATAGTATCACTAATTCCACTTTAGAATAATATGGAAATAATGCCTGACTATTTATGTTGTTTCTTTGCAATGGTGCCAAATGCTTTCTGTCATGCTGTTAGGAAATGTAATTAGTAGACAAATTTTCTATAGTTCACTGGGATTATTATAGTAAATGTTCTTTTTCTTTTAACATCCCTTTGTGAAACAAGAAAGTTATGAAGTGACTAGATGGCATCACACAGCTATGGTGCTATACTAAAGTCTTTGTAATGCAAACTAGTAAAGGTCAGGATGCCTGCTTTTCATAGCAAGATTATTCATTCATTAAAAATTAAAACACATTGTTCATTTTGAGGGGGAGTGGATGTTATTATTTCCCACATGCCCACTTTAGCAGTACAGAACTAAAAAGCCCTGCTGAACTGCTATCTGTGCTCATCTGCTTGGACACTTTTTTTCATACTTTTACTACTGTGAACTACTCATTCTTAATTTGTTAGCATCAAGTTTGTTGAAAATTCACAGGTTTCAATATGAGATCATGTAAAAACTTAGATTTGTGCTTTTAAAATTTAGTTCTTTCATTCAATAAACATTTTCTTAACGTTAGCTATATACAAAGAATAGTGCTGGGCCTTAGGACTGTGGGCATGAATAAAACATAGCCATTTTTCTTGAGACAGTGGTAATGTAGTCTGGAACAGACATCGAAACAAACAGTTATTCTATGATATGATAATCATAAGAGAAGTGTGAAAAAAGTGCTGTGAGGAGACTGAGATCAGAATGATGGGGAGAAGACTTTCCTGTTTAATGCATGCTACCAGACAATGGAACAACAATGAAGCAAAATATTTTGAATGCTGAAAATAAGCATTTTGAAAATGAAATAAAATAAAAATATCATTCACAATAACATCAAAACCCATGAATGATTAAAAATAAATTTTAAAAAGATAATAAACACTATGCACAAAATATGTGAGTAATTATTTAAAGCAAAAATAATAGTGATATGTTATAGGGGTTCTAATATATAATATATGTATAAGTAAAATATTAATAAAATACATCAATAGCTCAAGAAATAGAGAGGAAAACTCTATTGTAAGTTTCTTAAACAATATGTGAAATGGAATAATATTATTTGAAGCTAGATTATTACAAATTAAAAATATAGACTGTTAACTCTAGAACTACTAGCCAAAAAAAAAAAAAAGGGAGAAAAAGACAATTTAAAGATTCAAAAAAGAAAATGTGGGAGAATATCTTCATGAACCTGGAGTCAGGCAAAGATACTTTGACAAAACCAAGAAATTAATCAAAAAAATAAAATTAATGGAAAAGTATGTATCATAAACAATAAAAGTTGTGGTCTACTTTTTAAAACTCATTATTATGCCTTTTCAAAACCAGAAATGATTAATTTTAATATCATTTATTTGATCAATAGTTTTCTTTAAAGCTTAGCAGATTTATCTACTATTTATTATGTATTTCTGAGACATATTCAACTACATTTCCTTCTATACTATTTAAAGTTTGGCCTTTCTTGAAGTTTTTAATATAGCTGGAATTTTTTTGTGTGTACAGTGTAAGGTAGGGATTGTTAAGAACTCTGGGGAGACTCAGATGTACTCTGCTTGCAAACTCGCAAATTAACCGGCCATCTTTTCATGGACATGTCAGAAGACACAAGATTCCTGGATCAGATGCAAAGGTCTTTATTACTCACAGCAATCACAGCAGCTAGAGTGTGAACATTCACCTCAGTTCTTTGGGCCTTAATTTTCACTGAGTGAGACAACGAAGGTCAGGTGACTTCTGCACAGTGGGTTGCATTATTGAAGGGAAACCTCGAGCTTAGGAAACCCCAATCTTTTATTATAATAAGTGTGTCTGATCTTTGCCTCAGAGAGATAATTTATTATACTGGAGAGCAATCAAATCCATCCTTTACTCCAAACAGAGTTGCTGTCTCTATCTTTCAAGGTTGTCTACTGTATACCATCCTCTAGTAGATAGTCTGGAACAACGGCGGTGGCTAGTGCTTCTGTTTGTAAAACGTGCAGACATGTGAAAGTCCCACAGAGAATTGTCTCCCTATAGGGATCTGCTTTGTTCCCCCTCCCATATAAATGACCAATTGTCTCAGCATGACTTAAAGTATAGATTCTTCTTTCCTCAAATGGCTGCAATATGTAGACATTAATGTAATCAGATTTCCATGTATTTGTGTGTCTGTTTCTGGACTCTCTGTTTTATTAATTCACAGTTTATCTCTGCTTCAATCCTGCATATATTTACTTATTACTACTTTATAATAGTTCCTGATCTCTGGTACAGCAATTCCTTATCCCACCCTAGGCAAACGCCTGCCTTGTTCTTCATCTGGAATGTCTTATATATCCTTATTCTTTCATTCTTCCTTACATTTAAAAAATCTATTCATGAAGTTCCAATGCAACACATTATTTTTTCTTGCAATTCAGACCTACCTTCTGGGATTATTTTGCTTCTTCCTGAAGTTTGTTTTAAACTTCCTGTGTAGTAGGCTCTATTTCAGTGTTTCCAACATAACTTTCTACTATAGTCTTAAGTCTTGCTTCCTGGACTCTGTATGTCACCCTTTAGGAACTGACGTTCTAGGCATCAGAGATCAGCAGATGGCCCGGGACAAGCAGCAGCTTCAGCTCATTGACTTCTCTGCCTGTACCCTTTCACATCGTTTTCAGTTTCTCGGTACTTTTCTTGGGACCTCAGCTATGCATTTTAAAAGATGTTTTGTATAGTTCATCTAACATTTTCAGGAGTTTTGCATTGAGAGTGATTTTCAGGATGCCTAACCAATCATATTGCCAGAAACAGAAGTCTTATGTCAATAGTGGTTTTAAAATAGTTTAATTTCACAGAATACTACAATAAGCATTCAACAAAGTGAGTTTAATTGAACTGAATACAATTTAGCCGCGTTTCTTTGATTCTGCTGCATCACTCTCAAATAACCCAGTACCTAATTTGGCATTCCCAGCATTAAATGACTTTTTCCTCTTCTTTAAGCTTTGCAAGATTATAGAATACTTCGAACATACAGAAAATAATATAATTCAAAAGTTTGTACTTACCATCAAGAATAAACAGATGTTGATATAGTACCCATTTTGTTTTCACTCTATGGTTCTATGTACTTAAAACAATGTATATTATCATTTTTGTATATGTTAAACATTTACACTAATATAGTGATCTTTATAGTGATCTTTAAAAACTTAATTTTTTCCCACTAAATATCATGTTTGAAAAATTTATCTATACTGACATGCTAAGCACTAATCTAATTATTCCAAGTCCTATATATAATTATATTATAAATTACATTTTATTTAATAGTGCCTGTATTCTATAGTAAATATCATAAATATATATTTCTCCTCTGGAGCATACGTTTGAGGTTTTTAAAAATTAGACATGTAGAACTGAAAGTGCTATATAATAGGATATATTCACTTTAACTTATAAAGTATATCTGATTTCTTATATCTAATCTTTATGATTGTGATGGCATTCATTGATCATTAAAAAAGATAAAACATTTACAACTTATTTTGTATGTAGTAATTTCATAATTCAGTTATTGCTAATGTTAATTATAGTGTAATTGTTAAAATATATACTGTTAAAGTAAGCCGGGCTCGGTGGCTCAGCCTGTAATCCCGTGCTTTGGGAGGCTGAGGTGAATGAATTGCCTGAGCTTGCAGTTTCGAGACCTGCCAGGGCAACTTGGCAAGACCTCATCTTCACAATAAATCAAAAATTAGCTGGGCGTGGTAGCGTGCGCCTGTAGTTTCAGCTATTTGGAAGGCTGAGATGGAAGGATCGCTGGAGCCCAGCAGGTCGAGGCTGCGGTGGCCGGGAGAGGCCACCTGCACTCCAGGCTGGGCGACAGAGTGAGACTCCAACTCAAAAAAAAAAAAAAAAAAAGTAATGAAAAATTAGTGATTTGGAAATTTATACTCTATTTTTTTTTCCTGCAGGTATTTATGAGCCTCCATTTCTTATACTACTGCAGTGAACCAACCTTGGATGTGAAAATTGCCTTTTGTCAGGTGTGTGTTCCTTACAGGTAAAACAAGGTACAGTATATTCCCTTGTATTTCCATTTTGCCATCTCATTTGCATATATTCCACACTAAAGTTAGTATTTATGTAGTAGTAAAAGTAGCTTAGGAAGTAGAAGTGGACACTTAGAATTTTTTTCAGTTCATTTAAGTTAGAATAGAAATAAAGATAATTTTGAAAAGAAACAGAGATAACTTTTTGAAAAATATTGTAAAGTGATTTTTTAGTAGATTACATTTATCTTACCAGATTCTTATTGGGTTGCATTTATACTTATATTCTAGTATTTCATTTCATCTTAAAGCTCCTTTTAAATGAGGCCTTAATAACCAAAATGGCTGAAGTCTGTATAGTAGATCCTGCTTACTGTGATTTCACCTTCCTTGGTTTCAGTTATCTATGGTCACCTGTGGTCTGAAAATATTAAGTGGAACATTCCAGAAATAAACAGTTCATAAGTTTTAAATTGTGCACTTTTTGAGTGGTATGATGAAATCTCACGCCATCCTGCTGCATGCAGCCACATCGGGAATCATCCCTCTGTTCCGCATATACATGCTATGATGCTACCTGCCTGTTGGTCACTCGGTAGCCATCTTGGTTACCAGCTGGACTGTCATGATATCATAGTGCTTGTGTTAAAGGAAGTTTTCCTTGACTTAATTGTTCTATTTTATTATTAGTGATTGTTGTTAATTACTCACTGTGCCCAACCTGTACATTAAGCTTCATCACAGATATGTATGTATAGGATTCAGTACTATCTGTGGTTTCAGGCATCTATGGGGATTGTAAAACATATCCCTTGGGAATAAGGAGGGCTATTGTATAATTATGTCTCATTATAAGAATGGATGACTCCAAATAGAATATCTCCAATACCCACCTAGAATAATATATAATTGGTGGTCAGTTTGTTTTCTGATGCCTAGTTCTAAAGGTATATTTAACCTACAAAGAATAGTAAGAAGGCAGCAACAATGTTTGGTAGTGTGCATGGACCAGATAAGAGTCTGCTTCTTTGTACTCATGAAACTCCATTCTTAGGGAAAAGCTACTTGGGGAACCTACAGGTGTGTTCAGAGTAGTTCTTAAGGAACAGCTACCTGGGCACCTTTACAGTTATGTTTAGAGTTGTTCTTAAGAAAGAGTTAACTGGGGCCCCTACAGGTGTGTTTAGAGTAGTTCTTAAAGAAGAGCTACCTGGGGTACCAACAGATACTTTTAGACTAGTTCTTTTAAAAAAAAAATTTTTTTAAATTTTAAATATGTGGGTACAATTCAGGCTTAGTTATATAAATGTTCATTATGCAGTTACCCTTGTGGATGAGGTGTACCCATCCTCCCCTGGCAGTTTCCCACTACTGCCAATTCCTTTCTTAGAGTATTATGATAGTTGTTCAAGGTCCGCTTATGTGTGAGAACATGTGGTACTTGATTCTTTGCGAGTAGTTCTTAAGGAAGAGCTACATGGGGATCCTATAGGTATGTTTAGAGTCGTTCTTAAGGAGGAACTACCTGGGCACCTACAGGTATGCTTAGAGTTGTTCTTAAGGAAGAGCCACCTGGGGCACTTGAATAGGTATGATTAGAGTATTTCTTGTGGAAGAATTACTTGGGAACCTACAGATATGTTTAGAGTAGTTTTTAAGGAGTATCTATCTGGGAACCTACAAGTATGTTTAGAATAGTTCTAACTTAAGCCTGTTCTCATAGCATAATTGATAGTGCTCTTTTTTACTCTCAAGAATTGTTCTAATTTGGGCAATAAATCATTTGCTAACCATTCATACTTCATACAGAGAGTTTCACATCAGTGTTTCAGTAGTGATTATCACTGTACCTTCTCTTTGAGCACTGGAACTGTGTTGTAAACAGAGAATAGAGTGCTTCCATTGAAAATGTTTTAAATTTTCTGCTTTTATTATTTTGATACAATCTTTCCTAGTTCTAGAATTAAGATGTGCTTATTATAGTAAATTTATAAAAGTGTAAAGTGAAACAAAACATTGATTTTGCATCCATTCTCTGTATCTACTATATCTACTCTCCCTGAGCATAGTTAAAATTTCTGTAGTTAAAAGTAAAATGTGTTGCCTGCTCTGAATAAAATTCGCTGGTCTATCTCATCTCCCTAATCTAGTTCCTGAAGACTCAGGTCTTTAGATGGCCTCTTTAACAAGAAATCTGGATGCAGACAGTTTGGGTTAGAATTTCCAGATCTACCACTAGCCATTTACTTGTGAACTTGGGCAAGTTACTTAATCTCTATGTATTGGTTTCTTTATTTGTAAAAAGAGAAAATAATAGTACTTATACCCTAGGACCGTTATGATAATTAAATGAGTTTATGCTTGCAAAGTACTGAGAGTAGTGCTGAAAGATATGTTTGTTAAATAGATAAATTAATTTTAGATAAGCTTACATTTACTTACCTGGTTCCAGTGCTCTAAATATTATCTCGACTGTCTTGAATATCACACAAACCTTTTCCTAATACTGAACTCATACCCACTGTTTCTGTTCGACATCTCTACTTAGATGGCAAATAAGCTTATCAAACTATACACATTTCAAATCAACACCTGATCATTCCTCCAAAACTGTTCTTGTCATTGCCTGTTCCAATTCAGTAAATGCTAAGTTTATCCTTCCAGTTAGAGCAAAATTCTTAGAATTATTTTCTGGGTCACAACTCACACCCAGCCTGTCTACAAATTCTGTTGATTCTAAAATTAAAATACACCTGGAATCTTACCACTTCTCACTATCTTTCCACTACTGCCCTGATCCATGCTACCCTTATCTATTGTCTGTATTATTCTAAGAGTATCTACCTTTTTCCATCCCCAAATAATTTATTCTTGAAACATCAGCAAGAATGATCTTTGAAAAATATACTAATATAAAAAATATGTGAGATTATGTCATTTCTTGATTAAAAACAAAACATGCTGTTCTTGGTGGCTCAGCCTGTAATCCCGCGCTTTGGGAGGCTGAGGTGAGTTGATTACCTGAGCCCACGGGTTCGAGACCCGCCTGGGCAACTTGGCGAGACCTCATCTCTACAATAAATCAAAAAATTAGCCGGTCGTGGTAGAGTGCGCCTGTAGTTCCAGCTACTTGGAAGGCTAAGACAGAAGGATCGCCGGAGCCCAGCAGGTCGAGGCTGCGGTGGCCAGGAGTGGCCACTGCACTCCAGTCTGGGCGACTGAGACTCCAACTCAAAAAACAAAGAAACAATAAAACCAAAACAAAACAGAAAAACTTCTCCATGTCTTTCCATTTCACTCAGTAAAAATTAAAATCCTCATGATAAATACCCAAGCCTTTATTATCTGACTTCCTAGAAATACCTACCTTGAAATGTTCTTTTTCTGTTATCTACTCGGCCCAATCCTTCACCACCTTCAGAGCTTTGCTCAAATGTCATTTTTAAGGGTCTCTTTCCTGACTATCCTATATAAAATTGCCCTTCCTGCCTCACACTGCATGCCCAACTTCCCTGTCTTTCTTTTTTTCCTCCATTGCACATTTCAGTATCTAACATACTCTACAGGTTGCTGGTCTGGTATGTTGCTTCTCTTTCTCCACTAACATATATTTTGCACTTGGACAGGAATTGTTTTCAGCGTCTTGCTGGAGCCAGCTCACATAGGCTCACAAGAGTTGAATATGCACATTTCTTTCCAACTTCAAGTTCATTGATGTCAGCTTGCTAGTTTGAAATCTATGTTGACAGGAGTATTTACATTATGGAAGTGAGCACATATTGCAAATAGGTCCTCTACCTGCTCACTCCCTTCACCATGTTGTTGAATGCTTACCAGCATGCCACTGGAATTTCATCTCCTGTTCACTGCCATACTACTGCACTCACAATAGTATCTGACATTGGGTAGATGCTCTCCAAATATTTGATTAATTAGTGAATGCATGAATGATATATGTTTTGTTAATGTAATCAGTTGCAACTGTGATCCTGCCCTGTGTAACATGAGCAGGACTGAATTTCTTTCTTTCTTTCTTTTTTTAAACCTTGTTTAGATCTCTTTATTGAAAAAATTAAAGTCATAAGCTCTGTATATATAAATACAATGACGTTGCCGGTCACCTGCAAGGCCCCTAGAGGTCTGAGTTTTTAGGGTACACATCTGGGCCCTGCCACTTGCAAGCAGTATGACTTGGGCTATATCCTCAACTTCCATTATTGTAGCCATTTACTATGGGCACTAACCCTTAAAACACATACTCACAAACAAAAAAACAAAGTTCATGTTTTACCTACGTCAAGATTAAATCTGAATCTCAAAAATTAAAAACATCTTAAAATTTCAGCCATTTAAAAAAAATCTAAAGAGGCTTTGTGTACGTTGAAGTTATTTTTCAAATTAACTTCCAACATTTGGGTACAGATGCAGACTGTTTATTTCTTGTGAGAATTCTTTAAAAACAAAGGAATACAGAGAAGTGAAGCATGAACTTTTATAATGACTCTGGATTTTCTTGCTTACTATGAGCTATTGAGACAGAGAAAATATACATGCATATTATATACATTAAAAAAAATCTAGAAACATCATTGTAAGCAGAATATTTTCAGTTGTGGAACATTTTATTTGCTTTCCATGTGGAAATTTCTTTGGTAATAATATTTATTTTTATTTCTCCTATGGCTCTATGTCTCATTTACTTCTCTAGCAATTTGAAGAAAATACTGTATTTGTTTTTAGAGACAGAATTATCTATTGGGGTTTTCTTTCAAACTGTGTTCCTTGAAAGCTTCTCATTTCATGGGGCATCCCATGAGTCCTTTATGTGCTGTGGTGTTTAAGCTCATCCTGCATGACTAGGGTTGCCCCCAACCTTTTGCCTCATTGACAATGTACTCAAAGACCTTAAATAAGTTGTCAATAATTAATTAATAATCAAGTAATTCGGGTTTCTTGATTCTTTGTCTGTGACCTTTTTCATTATGTCATATTTTCAAGTTTTTCACTGTTGTCCATAAGAAATCACAGACAATGTAGAAAATAAAATGGCCTGGATAGCATTTATCAACAGAAAACGTATATGTTACCTGTAATAGTTTTAACCTTAATTCTTCATTGAATTATTTGAAGAATGTGGGATTCACTGGCTTTTTAAGCTCCTCTTACTGATTAAAAAAAATTAACTCAACTAAGTAGCTTTTGAAGGCAAGAGGTTTCTTTTTATATTCTGGGGAGAAATTTTTCTTTGTAATGTTAGACAATAAAACCATTATTGTCTTTAGTTTGCACTGGTATGACTTCTTTACAAAAATATAGACCTACAGGGAATTTAAAGTGCAAATATTCTTGATGCTCCTGAGACTAGATAAGTAGTTTTAGTCTTCTTTTCTCAATTGAATAGAGGTACAGAGATGTAACATTTCACTCTATGAACTAAGAAAAGGACTCAAGAAAAAGATTATTTTTGGAACTCTGCTGTTCTGATGAGATGAGTCAGGGTTTTGAACAGGGAATATATTCACAGAGGGATAATGTGTGTTGGAAACTCCACACATACCCACTGGTGTCTACTGCACTTATCACATACTCTGTGTGTTACCACAGAGCTTATAGATTTGTCTTTTCCCCACTCGACGGTACTACCTTGATGGTACTGCCATACTTATCCCTAATTCCCAAGCCCAGAAATTTATCTTACTCCAGTAAATGTTCAATAGATGCTTTCTGAATAAAAGGGGGAAATGTAAACTTAGCAGAAAAACATCACTTCCTAAGTAGAGATTTGTTTACCTCTCAATATCAAATCAGTTTCTCAACAACCTCACTTCTTACATGTATATATTAACAGATGTAATTATGTTTTGATTATTTTTCTAGTGTGAACCTAACATTTACTCAGCAATTATCAATTTATTGTCCTCTCTAAGCATTTACTGATGATTGAGTTAGTTATGAATAATTTTAAATTATTTTCTGATTTCAAGAAAGCCTGAGACACAGAGGGTTCAAATTAATTAATGAACAACTAATAAGTTTAGGTAGCACTGGAAATAAAAGAGACTGAGTTAAGATTGGTCTTCTTTTTGGCAGTGTTTTTACTAAAGGAAATAGTAACTAAACCTAACTGAGAACTAAAACACAATAATTAAGTGCAAAGAAGCCTAAGATGCTATTGGACCAGTAGGTTAAAAAAAGGAGGGGACTTTGATGTAAATTCCAAGAGATGATATTTAAGATCCAAATATTACTGGAAATATGACAAAAATAGCATTCTTATTGTGGAGTTGTTATTGTAAAAATTATCTTCAGTTTATTTTATTTTATTTTATTTTATTTTATTTTAGAGATGTGGGGTACAACTCAGGGCTGGGCATACAAAGGCTAGGTAATGTACAGGTAAAGTTTGGACCTCACTTTGGCCCCCATGTCATCTGGTTTGAGATCAGTTACCCTTATTGATGAAGTGTTCCCCAACTCCCAGCAGTTTCCCGCTACTGCCAATCCATTTCTTGTAGTATTATGATAATTGTTCAGGGTCTGCTTATAAATGATAACACATGGTACTCTGTTCTTTGTTTCTGTGATAGATCACTGAATATTACGTACTGTTTTTTGACATGCATCTTGTAAGAAACAATAGCCAAAATTAAGCATGTTAAATCATTTCTAGTTATAGCAATATTTTTCTAAATAGATACAAAATATTACTGGATGACTTAACTAGTTAACAACATTTTATTTTATTACTCTAATGTATGGATAATAAAAGCACTATGTACATATAATAATTTTCCTAGCTGTGGTTTGAATAAATATAAACTTACTTTTTAGCAAAAGTATTGGTCATTTCTGATTTATTATTATTTTTTGGCACAGCGTTTTCTTTTTGAAATTTTTGAAAATTTCAGAATTTTTTATAAATGTTTTATGGCTGCAGTAGCTGGTAAAAGCCTTATTTAAACTCGGAAACTAGAAAAACAGGGACTGTATAAAAAGAGGTGTCTGGAGTGTCCATGGAATGATTTCATTTTAAGCTATATGTTCAGATTACTAGTATCTCTGGCATAAAAAAATATCATTAAACTTGATTCCAGAATTGTATGGGTTTTTAAAAACAGTTCTTTTGCTTTTAAGGTATTTTGAACTTAAAGTAACTTGATTTGCTCAATTCATTTCATTTGATGGATCTATGATGCTTCTAATTAAAAGACTTTGAAAATATTCAATCAAAATTCTTATGCTTCATTGGATGGCTGTCCTAGATGGAATGAAGTCTTTTATACCAACATGGGGAGGAGAACATCAAAGGGAAAGGTGTTTTAGCAAAATGGGGTGAAGGAAGAACTTGTGTAATATAACAGATGAACTGGAACTCATTTTAGGTGGTCTGTGAAATAAAAAGCATAGTTTGGATAGTTTAGGTTTCCGGAGGGACTTCCTGAACCAATTTAGACTCTTGACTTTTGACGTAAATATGGCTTGAGGGGTTTAATAGGTTGGCCATGGATATAGTTGAAGGCATTGGTGTTTCATGAATAAATGACTGTGGTTTTGAGACATGAATCTATACATCCTTTCTTTTCTATTTCCGGTTTTCATGTAGTGGGGAGAGAGAAATTTTTACTTTAGCTTCTCCTTAAAATTTTTTTAAATTTATTTTTTTTAGATACAGGGTCTCACTTTGTTGCCCAGGCTGAGTGCAATGGCACAATCATAACTCACTGCAGCCTTGATCACCTAGGCTCAAGTGATTATCCTATCTCAGCCTGGCAAGTAGCTGGAACTACAGGAGCTCATTACCACACCCAGATTATTTTTAAATTTTTGGTAGAGATGAGGTTTCACTATGTTGTCCAGGCTGTAGCTTCTCTTTGCGATGAGTATTCTCTCCTGTACATTATTTAAGAAAACCCGACTCTAACTTTCTTCTATGTCTGTTTTGATACATAACATTTAATTCTATACTAATTTTCTAAAATCACACTATATATGATTTTGTTTGCATGACTGTAAATTATGAAATAAAGACAAGGTAAACATTATCATAAAAATATGACACATCTTGTATGATGAAATAAATCACTGAGATTTCTATTGTGATAATGGTCTACCTACTTTTATGGATGAGTGTTTCATGTAGCTTGACAATACATTTGGTTTTGTTTTATTTTTTGGGGTGTCCACATGTGAAGATGGATATAGTAAATTTCAAAAGCATAAATATAGTGTTTTGTTTCTGTTTTAGTCCCTGAAAAGTATTTTCTAAAGATTTATTAAATAGCTATATCAGTTAGTGAATACATTTAGTTATCCTGGTCAAGATTAACTAGCAAAAAATTTGGAGGTCCTAATGTTCAGTTCTTCTGTATTTTCTTTATTGGTTCATCATATGTGCTTGATTTACTCAAAGCACAAAAAGGTCAGACTTTGACTTCTTGATGAATGGGTTTAACATAAACGTGAATGTAGCTTGATATTATGAGTTTAATTATCATTGAGGTATTACTCAGATTAAATAAAGTGATTACTTACGTTTTTCAAAATACTGTAGTTGTGTTATAAAAATATCCCAGAATTATCTATGCTTTTCAGTGTAGAAGAGGGGACCCAAGAAAACTCATAATTTTCTTTTGGGGGGTGGACCCCCTGTAGTACACTGGGAAATTTGATTAAACAGTCAACCAAAGTTTTTATGTGGAAGTTTTGAGAAAGTTGCTTCATGAGTTGTGGAAGAAATGTTCCGAGTGGCAAACAGGTGACTGATTCTTCCTCCACCATGACAATGTACCTGCCCACACTGGGCTGAGTGTTCAGCAATTTTTGACCAAAACCGGCATGACCTCTGTGCCCCACTCTCCCTATTCACCTGATCTCACACCTAGTGACTTTTTTTGGTTTCCTGTTGGGAGCCAGCCGTGGAGGCCTGCCTGAGCGTTACGGATCCAGGCAGGCTGCAGACCCTGAGAACACCAGGCTGGTTCAGGAGCTGAAGGCCCATTCCCTCCTCCTTTCCTTGTTGTTTAGCATTACCCACTGGTAGGGATTTTAACGATCTAAGCATGAAGTTCTGAGAATATGACAGGCATGGCTGACTCTAGGGATCCATTGTTCACGCTTCTCACAGACTGTGGTTTCAGCTTTAAACTTAACACAGTTCATACTCAGATCACATTGGGGAGCCTTATACGTGATACAATCTTCTTTATAAGATTTAAAAATATATTTGTAGAATTAGTATATACATTTAGAGAGCTGTTTCCAGCATGAGATGGTTACCTAGGGTTACCAGAAATGGCCCAGCACGAACTTTGGGCTGGGCCACATTCCTAAGGGCCCAGCGTCCATTTTGGGCTGGGCTGCATTCTTTTAATATGGTTCTTTAGTTATAATTAGTGTAAGTTTTTTCTACTTATAATAGAAACTGAATTCATAGAAAGTATTTTAGAATAGGTCATGCTATGTCAGGGGATTATGTTAGTCCAAGCATGATCAAACATGATACCATAAGGTTTTATAAGAATACAACTAACTTTTGAAATTTCATTGCTCCCACCTTCTACTAATTGTGATTTTGGCTTTAGTACAATTACAGTTTGTATTTGGGTTTTATTTTAGAAGCTTTATTGCTGATGAGCAGCCTTATAGATCAGGATTAGGAATTAGAAACTTTTATAGAAATTAAAATAGATGCATAGGATTTTAGAATAACCATTTTGTTAAGAGAGCATAATCAATTGTTCCTGGAAATGGCCCAGCGTGATCTTTGAACTGGGCCACATTCTTTAGGAACTGGTCTGACCTATAATTAAGAGTTTTTTATAGTACAGGTAAAGTTAGCACAGAATAGAAAGGTATTAGGATTTAAGTCAGTCATTAGGTGTTGGGAATGCATAAGTTTTAGAAGTTATTGGTTATTAGGATTTTATGATATTAAAACTGTTGTATTGATTTTGAGGAATGTAAACCAAGCATAAGGAACAGTGAGATAATTTTGGGATTGTTCTTCCTCATGCTTGGGGAAAACGCCTGGTGGGCGGGGATGCCCCCCCAAACCTGGCTTTGTGTTCATGTAAAACTCTTGTGATTTGATTAAGATTGTCCTTTCTCATGCTAAGGAAAACGCCTGGTGGGTGAGGAAGCCCTCCACCCACCTGGCTTTGTATTCATGTAAAACTCTTGTGATTTGATTGGGGTCGTCCTTCCTCATTCCTAAGGGAACGCCTGTTGAGTGGGGGACGCCCCTCACCTACCTGGCTTTGTGCCCATGTGAAAGTCTTGTGATTTAACATGTGAACGTTTGGGATAAAAGACTCACGGCTGGTCCCAATAAACGGCTTCTGCTCATTTCACTGAACAGTTGTCCACTTTCTTTCTTTCTCTTTCTTCCTCTTTATATCTATGCTTCCATCTTGCTTTCTTTTAATATCTATCCCTACTACAGAATCGGCTTCTGCACTAGACAGTGTCCAGTCTCTTTCTTCCCTTCTGTTCTCCCAGAATATTCGCCGATGCTGCCCCTCCTTCCAGGGATCCTCTAAATCTCTTTTGGGGGGCTGGCCCCCCATAGTTTCCCTGGATGAAAAAAGTCCTCAAAGAGAAACGTTTTGGCGATGTGGAGGAGGTGAAACAACAACAACAAAAAAATGGCAGAAGCACTAAAAGACATCCAAATTGGCAAATTCTGAAACTGTTTTGAGTTTCAGAAAAAGCATCTTGGTAAATGTATTGCATCAAACGGAGAGTGAAGGTGACTGAGGTTTAAACATTTAAGGATACATACACAACTTTTTAATGAATTAAAATTCTGTTGCTTCTGGGATCTCCCCTTGTATAGCTAATTTGTAACATGCTCTGTAAGAGAAGCATCAACTTTTCCAAGATGGATTCTATTTTTGTCTATACCGTGTTCTTAGGTGATCTACTAATTTCTTAAATATATTATTTTAATTCTTCTGTCCTTCTAATAGAAGATTTTGGAAATTTATACATATATGTATATATATATGTTAAGTTATAGTTTTTGTTTTTCTGCACAATTATTATCTGAGTGTGGGATGCATGATAAGTACAGGCTAGATTTTTTTTTGGTGGGTTAAGAAGGGTATCCTTTTTAGTTCTGAGATTAAAACCAGTTCTGATCTGAAGTGTGTCACTCAACTCTTATTTTGTTCATCCTCTCTAAAAAGAAATATTTAGTTGATTATATACATCTGATTCAAAAAAAGATCAAGACAGCTACAAAAGTACATATTTAAAGACATAAAAAACAAGATCTTGGAGAATGTGGAGCTACTAAACTTAGGTACCACTTAGATCTTTTTATAATTATGCAGTTGAGAGAATGATAATAATATAGATCATATAGGGTTGAAGAATAACGTTTTTTATTGTGTGAATTTATAGATCATATAGGGTTGAAGAACAATGTTTTTTATTGTATGAATAAAAGCAGGGCTTAATTGTTTCCAATTCTTAAATGTAGCATTTGATAAATGCTAATTTTCCTTTTTAAAAAATACAAAGGCATATTTTGGAAATAAATTAGTAAAACCTGGATAACTACTTTAAACATTTTGATCCTTATAAACTTAAACCATGCTGAGAGCTTTTTACTTTTCTTATGATGAAGCATTAACCTTTTACTCTCATTCTGACAGAATTATTTTTAAATATTTATTATTATAAGCCTGAAAAATTTGTCCTATCTTGAAATACCATTTATTATATAAAAGTATTATATAATAATACTTTTAAAAATTAAAAAAATTGCAGACAAATTGGAAATGTATAGACCAAAAATTGTAGAATTCCATAGGATTAATTTAGTAGGTTTGATCATTGTGACAATGAAACCAACATTCAAAGTTTAATCCTCTAAGAGACCATGAGCTTTGTGTTCTTAGTGGCTACAACAGTTCTTGGTGTATTGTGTGACCAAAATGAATATCTGTTGAATGTAAACATACTAAAATAACAATAGATTGACCTAAAATCTGATACTTATCAGAATGAAAGTTGACTTCCTGTCATACAAATTCCAATTCCACTATCAAAGGCTGTCCTTTTTCTGGGACCCAGGAATTTAGGCTCCTGCCATCTTGTGATGCATGGGCTAAGACACCGGAGTGTAGAACAAGTTGAGTTGTAAAGCCATATTATTTTTTGACTGCCTCTGTGTATAGGTGATGTCTGATTTTTCTGCTTGTAGTTCATGAGCCAATAAAAGTCACATAGCCTCAACTGCAATTGCAAGGGAGGCTGGAAATTGTAGTGGAATATCCATAGATATTCATGGAGCACTGTCTCTACTGCAAAGAGAAATACAGGAAAAACATTTTCTTTTACCTGACCCTTCTGCACCCTATTGGTTACTGTGGATCTTATAGCAGTATCATAGTGCCTTGGAATGACACCGTGACTTAAAAAACACTTTTTTGTTAAAAAACACTCTAAGACTGCTAATTAACTATGTATTTAAATGTTATCCAATAGCAATAGTAATGAAAATAATTTTAGTAATAATAATAAACTTTGAGAGTTTCCTATAAACTTGACCCCATGCTAAGAGCTTTGCACAGATTATTTCATTTAACCTATCTTCTGATCAAAACTAGATTACTACCTTCATTTCATAAATAAGAAAACAAAGGCTAAGGTTATCATGAACTTGCCCAAGTTCTTACAGCCAGGATTCTAAGCCAAGCAGTTAGATGAGATGCAGAATTTTTTACTCATTGCTGAAGTTTTCAGTCTAGAATTTCCCATTTGCAAAATTAGAATACTAATTCTTACATGAAATGATTTGTTAGACATCTAGAACATTGCTTGATAGTAATAATAATGGCTCAGTACCTAGTAGATATTCAAGAAGTACTTGTTTTTTTCCTAAATACGTAATAAGCAGGCAGCAGAAGTCACACCTGCTTGGTCTACTATTGGTTACTGTTATACGGAAGGACTCCCCCAAAACCGGAATTTATTTATAAAGAATTGTGTATTAATTCTTTTTTTTAATTTTATAGATGTGGGGAACAATTCAGGATAAGTTACATAAATGGTACATGTTTAGACATCAGTCACCTTCAAAGTACTCTCCGTTTGATGCAGTACACCTACCAAGGTGCTTTTCTACTGCTCAAAACAGTTTTTTTTTTTAAATTTAATTTTATTATAGAGATGTGGGGTACAAGTGAGGATTAACTACGTTAAGTAGGCTGCATGCAGGTGAAGTTTGGGCTTCTAACATACTCTCACTCCACTGGTAGTGTTGTCACATACACTCCACCCTCCTCCCTCCCTCCCTCCCCTAGCAGTGCCCAGCGACTACTGATCCCTCCCTTGTGCTAATGACTATTGTTCAGGTCCCATTTATGAGTGAGAAATGGGTACTCAGTTCTTTGTTTCTATGATAGATCATTAAGTATAATGGTCTCCAACTCATCCAATTTGCTGCAAAGTCCATGATTTAGTTCTTCTTTATGGGTGCATAATACTCCATTGATGCCTTTTAGTGTTTCTGCCGTTTTTTGTTTCACCTCTTCTACACCGGCAAAACATTTCTCTTTGAGGACTTTTTTCGTTCAAGGAAACAAAAAAAAAGTCATTCCGGGTGAGATCAGGTGAATAGGGAGGGTGGGGCATGGGGTCATGCCATTTTTGATTAAAAAACTGCTTAGCACTCAGCACAGCGTAGACAGGTGTACCCGTAAATCAGCCATCATGAAATGGGCAAAAGCATTGAAGGAATCGCCAAAACAAATTCACTGAAGCTGAACACAGGCTCTTACAACAATGCTAGCTGGTATACTGATGCCGATGGGTTACTAGAACATTTACCTATCCTGGAAGCCTGTACTACAAAGGACCTGTCCTCCAAAAAATAATTCCATTTTTTTCGGGAGATCACCCTCATATGCTTTTCATATAATTGAAAATAATGATTAAACATAACTTAAATCTTTACATTTTGGCTTCATTATTGATTTGTTATAAGTCATTGATTCCACAAAGTAGCCATCTCTGAGCCAACTAGCATAAAAGTGACATAGCTTCCATCTAAGGAATCCTCCTTAGAGAATACACTTTAAGAAACAGAGTGAGGAACTGTACTCTTGAAAGAGCACTATCTAATCCTAAGTGTTGACTAATATTGTCTCAAATTTTACTTTTAAAAACTTATATGTAAATAATTTGATTCAGATTTAAAGTGAATTGAGCACATGCCTTTTTGCTACAAGCAGAATAGTAGTATTGTTTCTGCTGACTTTATGCAACAATTTTGGCACAGCACCCTCATGAAGCAATTCAGTCTGCTGGCCCTAACTAGGAGAATGAATAGTTCACATCATTTGTACCAAAAGCAGAATCATAATGTTGACAGATAGTTTTCAGTATCCAAATGACAATACTGAAAGATTGGTTGGCTATCTTTCTTGAGGCGCATTTGGTAGCTAATTCTTCTTTGCTCTCCTATTAAGGTAGACCAATTTTTTATCCAGAGCACCCTCAATAGTGCCTGACACACAGCAAGTGCTCAATAAATATTCAACAAGTGAATGGAACGAGACCCTTTACATTTCCTGATGTCTCTGAAAATCCAGCTTTCTATCACTGCACAGGACTGTCTACTTCAACCTTGAATTATTAAATGTTCAGTTAAGTTTAAAGTCTTGGCTGAGACAATTGATAAATGAAAGAATTTGTAGAGGAGAATGCGTTATTCATTCATTTCTCTTCATTGTCTAAGCTTTAGACATTACACCTGTATTCCTGTAGCTCACCTTATAAGAAAACCACATCATTGTTCTGAATTACTTTAGCTGAATTAATACACGGTGTAATAAAAAAACACTTATTTTAGAGTTGGACAAATTTTAATTCATATTAATTGGTAACACTAATGAATTGTTCTGAGATCTTTGAGCCAATTAATTAACAGATCTATATGCTACTTTTCTCATCTGGTTTTTGAGTGTTCCTTTAAAGTGTTTCACAGAATTCACAGCACATCCATAAGTTAATCAAGATACTGGTTCACCTTTCTTTCTCCCCTTGCCTTACTGAGAGTTGATATTTTTATAAGTCATATAAAACCTATTTCTGTGTCTTTCATTAAAAAATATTTTTACTTACTGCCTATTGTCTGATTGCAGGTTTATTTTATAAAGAACTATTGAATACATTCTTCCTGGAGTTAAAAGCCAAGGAAATTATTTCTTTCTTGTGAATTGGTATGATATACTTTATGAGATTAATGAATCAAAACTTGCTACTCACCGTGGCTTTGTTGTTGTTACCATTATTTTTCCTCTGGCATTCCAGAAGCATGGCACTAAGTTTTGTGCTCAAGGCAGTAGATATTCATAACTTAAGTCTTCTGGTAAAACTGTCATCTTTCAGCCTGCTATATTTGACATTTGTTCTTAAAACTGAAATTAATGGTTTTATTGTTTCTATATCTTTCATGGTGAGCCGCACAAATCCTTTATGGAACCCTGCAGGATATACATAATAAATGAATGAAAGAATGAAAATGGTTTGCCCAAGGTTTCACAGCTATTAAGTGCAGAACTGATCCAGGCTTGGTGCTGTTTTCGACTATATCCTTCAAAAGAAACTAAGAAAACTTAACTTCTAAAAATTCTTCAACCTCAATATTTCCCACACAGGAACTGACTAGCAGTAACATAGGATGGTCATTCACAAATAGGTAGGGAATATAGGTTATTATATTTAAGAAAAGTGCAATCAAGACTTTGGACACCTGCAGGATAAGATCAGTAATGTGGGACATTTTTCTTTGCAAAATTCCATGACCATAGGCTAGCAACTGATCTAATGATGGGAGCTCATGGCATAAAGCCCTTTCTTACAGGTCTGCACAAAATGCAGTCTTTTCACAGAACGGACTACTACTACTATTTCTTTTCTGCCTATCAAAATGCCAGCAGCAGTAAAGTCTTCTTTTAATTTCCCTTTAAATTTTGTGGCAAATGGAGAACAGGGAGAATATGAGTTTGCTTTGAATTTCTACAAAGAAAATTGCATTGTATTCACGTAGAAATAATTGTTGAATCATTTAAATTTAACCTTAATTGTAAATGGAAGAATGCATTTTTAAAAATAATTTAAATCAGTGGGATCGATTAATCCAGACTTGTAGTTATTTTGAACCATATTGATCTCCAAAAGCTACTACAGTGGTGATTTATAATTTTTAAAAATATAAATTCCTTTCTTGTAATTATCTATCAATACATTAATTTCTTTTTATGGAAAGATAGTCTCATTTTGATGAGCATTTATAAATACTTATGAGTTTTATACATTCTTCTGAAATGCTTTAGTATAAATGTAGTATAACCCCTCCAACTTGTCCTAATTCCTATTAAGATTTCAGAATCTCTGCTCTAAATTAAGTATTGGCTAATCATGCCTTCCCAACATGAATTTTTGATTTTTCTCTTTCTTTTAAAATTAATTTGTTTGTTATAGAGTTGTAGGGTATAAGTGAGGATTTACTACATAAGCAGGCTGCATGTGGGTGATATTTGGGCTTCTAGGAGGCCCTCACTCCCCCTGGTAGTGGACCAGGTACATTCTGAGTTGTCACATGCCCCCCACCCCCTCTGGCAGTGCCCAGCCATTGCTGATCCTACCTTTGATTTAATATGACTAGTTATCAGGGCCCACTTATGAGTGAGAACATGTGGTATTCAGTTATTTGTTTCTGTGATAGTTCACTTAGTGTGATGGTCTCCAGCGGTATGCAAGTTTCTGTAAAGGCCATGATTTTGTTCTGCTTTATGGTTGCATAAATACCCATCAAATTACCATCTTTTTTTTTTTTTTTAACAGACCTGGAAACGACAATACAGAAATTTATATGGAAACAAAAAAGAGCTTGGAATAGCCAAAACAGTCCTCAGCAAAAGGAACAAAGCAGGAAGTATTGCACTTCCAGACTTTAAACTTTATTACAAAGCTACAGTAACCAAGACAGCATGTTATTGGAAGAGATATAGGCACATAGACCAATGGAACAGAACAGAGATTCTGGAAGTAAAAATGATCTCACGAGCCAGGCTCGGTGGCTCAGCCTGTAATCCTGTGCTTTGGGAGGCTGAGATGAGTGGATTGTCTGAGCCCGCGGGTTCGAGATCTGCCTGGGCAACTTGGCGATACCTCATCTCTACAATAAATCAAAAACAAAATTAGCCGGGCGTGGTAGAACGCGCCTGTAGTTCCAGCTACTTGGAAGGCTGAGGTGGAAGGATCGCCGGAGCCCAGCAGGTCGAGGCTGGGGTGGCCAGGAGCTGCCACTGCACTCCAGTCTGGTGACAGAGTGAGACTCCAACTCAAAAATAAATCAAAAATAAATAAATAAAAAAATAAATAAAAATGATCTCTCAACCAATTCATCTTTGACAAAGCCACTGATTACAATCATTGGGAAAAGGAGACCATACATAGTAAATCGTGCTGGGAAAACTGGCTAACCACATGCAAAGAATGAAACTGGGTCCCTGCTTATCACCATATGCAAAAATTAACTCAAAATGGATCAAGGATCTAAATCTTAAACCTCAAACTATAAGATTTTTCTTTTTGAGTTGGCGTCTCTGTCATTCAGGTTGGAGGTCAGTGGCACTTGCACAGTTCACTGCAACTGAATCTCCTGAACTCAGGTGATTCTTCTGCCTCAGCCTCCCATGTGCCACTATGCCTGGTTAATTTTTTTTTTGTAAGGACAAGGTCTCACAATGTTGTCTAGGTTGGTCTTGAACTCTTGGAGTCAGCAATCCTCCTGCATTAGCCTCCCAAAGTGCTGGGATTACAGGTGTGAGCTACTACGCCTGGAAGTTTTCCTCCTTTTGGGTTCATATCATCAGCTATCTTGTTCTATGACCCAAACTCAGAAAATACCAAAATACATAACTAAAGAAAAGCAATTTTTAGTATTGATAAAATTTTAAAATCATGTGTTTAATGGCACATTTGCATAGGTACTTTTTATAGAGAAAAGTTTATATTTGAAATTTATAGTCATGATGAGGGGAGACTATATGAAAACTGAAAGAAAATATACTGTTAAATATTTCTGAACTTCTCAAAACTCAATTTAGATTTGTAAGCTTGGGGCACAGATGGGATCTGGAGGAAGCTCTTCAATACAACATATTTGCTATCAGATTTTTGGTTATGACATCTATCTCAGATAATTTCCAATGCTGTTATCTCCATGCCTTACTTCTTAACTAATAATTAAAATAGACTTTTAACAATTATTTGATGTACTTTCAAGAATATATTCCTAACTTCTAGATTTTACCTACAGTTTAATTTAGAACTGGATATAAAAAAGATACTTGAAAAGAAATTATTTATTTGTATGAGTGTATGCATGTGTGTGTGTGTGTGTGTGTGTGTGTGTGTGTGTGTGTGTGTGTGTTTCTGTGCGTGTGTCTGTGTGTGTGTGAATTCACAAACCTTATAATGATGATTTTCAATCTTATGGTATGGAATTATATGCCCTGAAATGAATATAAAAGATTACTGAGTAGCCAGGCTCGGTGGCTCAGCCTGTAATCCCACGCTTTTGGGAGGCTGAGTTGGTGGATTGCCTGAGCCCGTGGGTTCGAGACCTGCCTGGGCAGTGAGACTCCAACTCAAAAAAAAAAAGATTACTGAGTAACTTTTATTTTAGAAAGCGTGTCAGGACACTAGGTATTTCATTTGGATTTTTTTATTGAAAAAATTGTAATATTCTTTCTTTTTTTTAATTTTAAAGTTGTGGGGTACAATTCAGCATTAGGTATACAAGCAGTTATTGTATAGGCAAAATTTGGGCCTCCCTTTGATCCCTACTTTGCCTGCTTTGAGATTGGGTACCCTTATTAATGTTATGTCCAACCTCCCCCATGGCAATTTCTGGCTACTGCCAATCCCTTTCCTATAGTATTATGGTAAATGTTCAGGGTCAATTTATGAGGGAGAACACGTGGTACTCAGTTCTTTGTTTCTGAGATAAGTCACTGAGTATCAATGACTCTAAATACATCCAAGTTGAGTAAAGTTCATAATTTTGTTCTTTATGGCTCATAATATTCCATCATGTATATGCACCACTTTTTAAAATCCAGTCCAATTTTGATGGGCAAGACGGTTGGTTCCATGTTTTTGCTATTGTAAGTAGTACTGCAATAAACATGCCTGTGAAGATATCTTTTTTGTAGAGTGATTTAAGTTCCTCCAAGTATATTCCCAGAAGGGGGATTGCTGGGTCATATGGAAGGTCAATTTCTAGTTAATTCAGAAATCGTCACACAGTTTTCCATAGTGGTTGAACTAATTTGCATTCCTACCAGCAGTGTAAAGCGTTCTCTTTTCTCCGCATTGTCACCAGCATCTGTTTGTTTTATTAGTGATGGCCATTTTTACTGGAGCTAGATGGTATTTCAATGTGGTTTTGATTTGCATTTCTCTGATGATTAGTGAGGCTGAGCACCTTTTCATATGTCTATTGGCTGCTCATATGTCTTCTTTTGAGATGTGTCTATTCATGTCTTTGCCCACTTTTTAATGGGGCTGTTTTTTTTTTCCTTTCAGCACATTTGATTTTCTTTTTGATCCTAGATGTTAGGCTTTTGTCAGATATGCAGTTGGAAGACAATTTTTTTTCATCCTGTAGGCTGTCTCCCCACTCTCTGGATGATTTCTTTTGCTTTGCAGAAGCTTTTCAGTTTGATGAGGTCCCACTTGTCTATCTTATCTCTTATGGCATGGGCATTTGGGATTTTGATCAGGAATTGTTGCTTTTTGACTAAGAATTCTCTTATTGCTAAAATTGGTGGATAAGTTCTGTGATTGTTTTAATCACTGTGCCAAAATATCACCAAGCCCATATATAACTACTATATGAAAAATCCTGTTTTAGTATGCACTGGAAAAACTTACCAGTACTTTTCAGGTGTGTGACCAATTGCTGAGTTAACATGATTTACTTCATCATAGCATTTGCTCAACTTTTGACCTGTCTGAATAAAGAGACTTTCTGGGGCAGTGGGGTTCTTTAAAATACTTTAATCTAAGGTGTAGGGTAATCTCTGTGGTAACTTGGACCCTGGTTTCCAGTTTATGTGTGCCACGACCAACAGAATTTAGCAGCTTGTAGAGCCACACAATATGTTTCCTGGTGTAGATACAGAAATATTATTTTTGCTGCATAGTAAGTGTTTTACTCTTTAAATAACTGAAGCAGAGCTGTATCATCTGTTTCAGGCTATTCCTCCATTCCAATGTGTGGCTCCCCAGCATGAATCTGAATATCTAGAGGGCTTATTAAAACATAGATGATTGGGCCCCAACCCCAGAGTTTCTGATAGGTGTGGGGTGACAGTGAGTGTTTGTATTTCTAACAAATTTCCAGGAGATGTTGATACTGGTGCTCCAGGGAGCATGCTTTGAGAAAGATTGGTCAAATGCAGTTTGTCTCAAAGTCAGCTCCTCAGACCCTCAAATCAGAATCACCTGGACTGCCTGTTAATCTGCAGAGCCTCAGGATCTATGCTGATTCCTGAGTCCAAATCTCCAGACTGTTATGCTGATGATTTGTATTTTATCAACCCTCCCCACCCAACAAGAGGTGACTGTGAATGGCCAGTTTTTCGAGATGCACACTTATCTCTAAGAACCAATGATAAAGGTGGTGTGGGGATATTGTTAGTCAGGGACAACATAATCAAGTTTCTTCTCAAACATTACCAACTTGAAAACTAATCTAATAAGTATACATACATAGTAGTTAAATGAATTAATGATAGTGAATGAATGCAAACAGTTGCTACTGTGAAAGTTGTCAGAATCAAAATGGAGTCGTGTGTGTGTGTGTGTGTGTGTGTGTGTGTGTGTGTGTGTTTAACCCGATTAATAGAGCCAAGGAAGGCCATCAAGAGAATGGTTCTCACCTGCAAATGCCTGATAACAAAAACTATCACAAAAGATTGCAAAAACTGCAACTTTGCACAAAGGCCATCACAACCTTACACAAAAAATACTTCTGTGAAGACATCTGCCCAGCAACTGCCTGTCTAAACTTTGACTGGCATCACCCTTGTTATTGATTCTTGTATCCAAGGATAATTATCTCAAAACAATTATGTAATCCTTGTTTTTCAGTTAAGAACCTTTGTCTTAAAAAAAAAAAAAACTCCTGAATATGGATAGTTTAACTGTGGCATTATGGCATGTGTATTCTCCTTGCAATTCCCTATTCTCAAATAAATATCATTTTCTTTTAGAGAGCCTCTCTCTGTTTGTTATTTAGGTTGACACTGCTTCCTGCTTGCTTTCAATGCCTTCTCTTATTTTACTCTGGAATATATCGTCCGTATTTTAATTACTTGCTTGCTCGTATTCATTCTCGACAAGAACCTTCTATCTTTTTTTGTTGTTGTATCTCCTGTGCCTAACCCAGCTCTGCACATAATATGTATACCATCATTGTTTGTTGGAATAAACAGTTGTAAATGTTAGAGTATCTCTTAGAGTGAGCCTGAAAGAGAAGTGGCATAAATTATTAAACTTCCTTGTTTCTTTAAATATACATTGAAATGTTGGAAGAGGAGGGCTAGCAGGTTTGTTCAAGTATAATAGGAAGACTGATACTATAGCTAGAAAAGCCACAGCCAATTCCAAAGGAGTAGGGTGGTGCCAAGATACAGCATGAAGTCGGAAGTCTGGAATATAAAGGTCACTGCAAATGATTAGAACATACATGCAATACAGTCCACACTTCGAAAGTGAAGGGAACATGTGGGGAAAAAGGAAGTGGATGTTCTAGTTCTAATGAGGCTAGTGTGTGCTAAAGATTTTGTGGGGTGGCCAGAAACAAGAATAACAAAGCATGTAAAGAAGGATCAGAATGTGACATGTGGCAAGTCAGGCATTCATTCATCCCAAATTAACCTTGGCAGATGAATTCGTTTGATATTCTGGCTCCAGTTGCTTTTTTACCTTTCTTAGCCAGGAAAAGAAAGCAAGGCTTTAATCAGGCTGTTTCGCTCTTATGCCAAAAAGTCTAGAATAGAAATGGGCCATGATGTGGAGAGCAGTTCCTGGTACTGTGGTTGAAATCAAGGATTGTGTAAATACTACTGTTCTTGTTTCTGCTGTTGTTCACAGCCAGTGTCTCAATTCTAAACCCTGTTGTTGGTTCCCTGAATAAGCAAGCAATGCCCTGCGTTTTAATAGTCTTGTTTAATTTCCTATTCCATGCTTCACAGTCTGCTTTCTAGATGTCAGAACTTTATTGTGTTTGTAGATTACATGTATTTTCAGTTTCCTGTCCAAACAACTTAAGTTCTGAAAATACAGTCCACTTTATTCTCTGAAGTCTGTGTGCATTTGTACTGAATGCTGACACCATATCTAATCCAGTTATAGTTTGGTGCCTGTCACGTGTACTCTGCTCTCAGGCCTATCTCAGTTACGTGGAGTCTCAGGATTCTGACACTGGATTTACATGTGTTGCCACTCATGCTCATATGATCTCCGCTGTATTCTCCTCATTTACATTACTGCTGCTGTCTGGATCCCTTTCCAAGAGCATACAGGGAGAAATTAGATGGTACTTCTATTTCAATTTTTTATTTAGGGATGAACCGCCGAAACTTTCCAAGAAAGATGGTTTTATGATCAACCCAGAGTTTCAGAGCCTAAAGACGTTTAAATCTTCTTTCAGATTATACCAGAATTAGATTTTCAGAAAATATAGTGTGTGTTAAAATCCTACAAAAATTCTTTGGTTTAGATTCTGGACTCAAAACAGTATAGGCAGGTTCTTCACTAATTAAAACTTTGGCAGGGCATTCAAAGGTTGTGATGTATGTGAGAGATTATTCATTGCATGGGAATATCTCACTCATTGCAGGACAACCAGCATCTTAGAGAAGTCAAGTCAATTTAAGTCATATCTCTCATTATTGTAAAGTTTCAAAGCATGTCTTCAAATTTCCTAATTGCCCCAATGGGTTAATATCACATCTAATGAGAACCACTGGTGTAGATTGCTCAATTTTAAATTGCTGGGACGGGGGAGGAACCCACAGAAAATGTGGATGCTCAAAACCCGAACAAAATCAGCAAGAAGGGGTGTCTGTTGTGTAGGAATTCACCAGCCATGTGCCTCAAGGAATGGCCTAGATGATATTCTGTGGGTCCCTTCTAGCTATAGAACTCATACTATTTACTTCATAGAATAATATAAGATCATTTATGGATAAATAATAATCATGGGTAATAGATATTTATATCATACATATATTTATGAATCAAAATTTAAGGACAGACTCTTCAGTTACTAAATATGATTGAAAGATGAACTTCTAAAGATAAACAAAAAAAAGCGACAATTAAGATATTGAAAATCTAAGCTTTCGAAAGAGTGTCATGTGACATTTTAGAATAATGTCAGTTTGAATTAAAATGTTTCTATGCTTAATTCAGAATAATGACATTTTTGGTATTAGTGAGAGGAAAGGAAGTCAACACTATTTAATTCAAATTTACCTAATTGAAGTAATTAAAGCATCATGTAAGTTTGTATCTCAGTTCTTTCTGAGAAAGGGTTTTAGATATGGTCTTTTATCCTTCCTCATATGACTATTGTAATGAATGATCAATGATCACCTTTGTCCTTACTTAAAGGATTTACTTTAATCCTGAAGTATCTTGTATAGTCTCTGTGACCAATATATGTTAATTAGATGTTTGTTCTATAAATGAATGGTTTTAGGTACACTTCAGAAAAGATTATGTGAATCAAATCTAAGATTATTCTATTATAAATTGTTTTAATATTGAAAACAATTCTTTGCACTTCCTTTTAAGATCTTTTATTCCATGTGAATGTGCATGGACCGATACATATTTTTTTCCATATGAACTTCATGAACTAGATGATAGATGGCAAGTATTAGTAAGCACTAAAAGAACAAGCTTCTCCACATCTCATTATCATCCTGGCTATTCACTTGTCTCATGTTTTTATTGTTCTTCTTTTTGACAGGGATTCGATAAACAAGTGGATGTGTCATATATTGCCAAACATTACAACATGAGCAAAAGCAAAGTTGACAACCAGTTCTACAGTGTGGAAGTGGGAGACTCAACCTTCACAGTTCTCAAGCGCTACCAGAATCTCAAGCCTATTGGCTCTGGGGCTCAGGGAATAGTTTGGTAAGTGGAAGGGGATTTGTTATGTTTCTGAAGGGTGCATCTACTAGATACAGTGTGCACCTACTAGAAACAAACAAACAAACAAAAACCCCTCAGATAAGTAGCATGACTTGGGAGGGGAAAAAATCCCAATCAAGAAGAAAAAGTATTATGAGAAGTATCTGTTATTTATTATCTACTTATTAGCAATATGTACAGCTTGACTTGTGACATGTTTTTCTGGTCACCAGAAAAAAAAAAAAAAAGAAAAATCATTGCACAAGGACCATAGACAAATCAAGAGAACCAGAAGTTTCTAACGTAGTTGCTAATGTAGTTGACAGATTTTATTTGTATGTTTCACAGCAAGAAATGAGGAGGAGATATATTTTAAGATGATAGTGAATATAACTTCTCATGTACTAGAAAGGAATATCTGATATTTCAAATGTCCCTATGACTTTCAAAGTTCAGTGTTTAAAACTGAGTTGCCTGTTTAGAAAAAGCAGCATTTATAAAATGTTTACCCAATGTTTCCAAAATGGGAAGATTGTGGATTCCTTAGTAACCATTCTTTCATGACATTTTTGAGTGACTAATTGAAATCATGACAAATCTAGATCTGGTTTACCTGTTATAAAACTTGTGAAAAAGTTATACCAGGTTAACTGATCATTTTTTTAGACAGTTTTAATTTGTAATGGTGCAAGCAAATGTACTTAATATGAGCTTATTAGTATAATAATTTTAATCTTTTTGATGACTCACACTGATGAGTAAACTTTAGGACATGTACCCTGAATATACTTATTTATATTTATACAGGGGATGCCCCCAAAAAAGTATCCATATTTGAAGTATGACGTTCACTCAAAAGATGGCATTAATCAAATGAATGCTAGCATCCCCAGGCACCAGGTAGGGCAGTCAAAGAAAATAGTGGAAGCAAGATTGGGCGAAAGTCATACTACACATTGCTACCATCATTCAATTCAACTTCAAAAAATAATACATAGATAACATCTCTTAAAAAGTGTGTACATTTTTTGGCAACCCCTGTAGGCATATGTCTATTTATTTATAATGGATACTTATTTACATATTCTTTTGTTACTGCTATATTAATAATGTCCATTTAAAAATACAAACAAGGGATGAGATGAGAATGAAATGTACATTAAAAAAATTTTAAACTTCTTTTTCATTCACTTGAAATATTAGCAATGCTGTTTTAGTGATTGTAATGGATAGTTTTCACTATTTTTCAAAGCTTCATTTTATATTTCATAAAACTGAAAATTTAGTTTTGTTTTGATAGTGAGTTTAAGTTCTGTCTCAGTGCTCGGTTGATGCAAATACAAGTGCATAGTTGGCACACTTACTAAATCATAATATTAGGATTTAAACTTTGTGTACCAGATATTCCAAGGATCTCATAGAAATTCACCTAGTAATTTTCCATCTTCTTCTAATGTCACTCTGTAGTTGCTTTTGCAATTTGAAAGATGGAATATGCCAATATTTTAAGCAATTAGTCAAATCTTTACCATAGTAAAGATATTCAAACAAGTAAACAAGTAGAGATGTTTTTTACTTTATTTTTGTTATGGTGCAGGTATAAGGTGAACCTCTTTGTGACATAAAATAATTTGTGGTGTGGTAGGCACAAAAATGCTCAGGCCTCCCAAACATGCCAGGTCCTAATCCTTAGAATCTTTGAATGTCTTACCTGGTAAAGCAAAAGGGATGTTGCAGATGTGGTTGGGATTAAGGACTTTAAAATAAAAAGATTATCTTGGAATACTCAGGTGGGACCAGTCTAATCACCTGAATTCTTTAAAGTGGAAAAGGAAAGGTAGAAAAATGAGTCGGAGAGATGCAATGGGAGAAGATGAAGAAGAGATGTGAAATATGAGAGAGACTTGCCTTGTGGATAATGGCTTTGAAGATGGGGGAAATGGGGCCAGGAGGAATGCACCTGGCCTCTAGATGCTGAGAATAAACAAGAAAATTTTCAGAGATTTTAGTCCCGCAACCGCAAGGAATTGATATCTGCCAACAACTAGAATGAGCAAGGAAACAGATTTTCCTCTAACTCCTTCAGAAAGGAACTCAGCCTGCCAACCTCTAGACTTTGGTCCAGTGATCCTTCATAGATCTTCTGATGTACAGAATTGTAAGATAATACATTTGTGTTGTTTAAGTGGCTAAGTTTATGGTGATTTTCTGTGCCAGCAATACTAATAAACACGGCATAGTAAAGATTCTAATTGCTGTAAGGATAATTGCGGTAAATCTCCTAAATTTACCAGGGGAAGGAGAAAAGAGAGTGAATTCTAATTTTCCTTGATGGAAAATTGTAAGATATTAATATGAGAAAGTTTTTCTGACTAAGATTCTCAGTTTGGATGCTATAATACTCCTTGGGATACCTTCATTTTCTTTTAACTGTAACCACAGACAGAGAGAACTCCAGTGGGGAAAAAAAAACTGATAGGCCTTTAATAACTCAAAAATAGTTGCAATGCCACATTTTGCCAGGAAGTTAACAGAATGTCACAGAAAGATTTGAAAAACTTCTACTAAGGATTCTGCAGTGTGTTTGATAGGACATTTTGGGCCTCTATTTCTTCTTCTAAAGGATAGAAATTATCCTTGAGGTACAGTAAGTGAAAATACATTTCAATAAATAAAATGTCCTTGAGTACAATTTTTAATTTAGGTGTAGAAC
This sequence comes from Cephalopachus bancanus, assembly GCA_027257055.1. Lineage (NCBI taxonomy): Eukaryota > Metazoa > Chordata > Mammalia > Primates > Tarsiidae > Cephalopachus > Cephalopachus bancanus. Next base: position 712,413 of record JAPVLO010000566.1, read on the forward strand.
AAATTTATTAGCAAATTTGGAGCAAAGGGACTCCTGAATTTCAAAATGTTAGTTAGCAATGGAGTTTCCTGAAATTATTAGTCCTTTTGTTGATAACTGAGGAAAATAAAGTCATATCAGGCTAGCAAAGAGCAAGATGAGGCAAAAAAAGGTGGCACATTCCTCTCCTTCCTCTTTTAATTACCACTCGACCGTGTGCTTGAAGATGACAATTACAGTGCTTTCCTTCCAATACAAATGGGGTGGTCCCTTTCTTGTTCCTCTTCCTCAAACTAGGCTTGGCTATGTCTTTGTTTGCCTGTCATAACCTGATTCTGTAATGTACTATTTCTCTTGCAGACTTATTCTTGTATTGATTTGTCCTCTTTATCCGCCTGCCATTAATTTAAATTCCTTTCTATTGCCTTTGTTAATGGTGAGCTCATTCACCTGTCTCACCGAACACACATCCATGCCCAGACATGCCGAAATCCATAGACCTTTCCTAAGTTCATGACAACTGTCAGATCTGCACAATATCTTGAAAATTCTATACAATCCTGAGTATAGTGACTGGTTGAAATTGAAAACTGGGAACTTCTGAAGTCTCTGGGAAACAGAAAAACTGAGATACATCATTCATTTATTTTACCTTATTTTCTTTGTAGTAAAAATAAAACATGGAGGAAACAATTCCAAAAGAGATGTCATCAGTTTTTTTGCATGTGTCAGAATAGAATATTGTGTGTGTAGGCAAGAGGAATTCTGCTTTTTGAGTGTAAATATTGGCATATTGATACTATGTCACAGAATCTGTATCTACCTACTTGTTTGAAATGGAGTTACTACTATAGAATTCCAGTTACTTTAAACTTGTTATTGGGGTTTTACAATTTATGTACCTGCTTTGGATGTCTTATTACTTAGTTATCATCAGGGAGAAAAAGGCAATACTAAAATATCTTCAAAAGAAATTAACTACTACTATACCATTTTTTCATTCATGATAGATGATAGGCCAAAAAGTCATTATTGAGAACCATTAAATAAAAGCTAACATGAAGTCTTTTGGAAAACATAAAAATGTTCCTTCTTCCTTTGAGGAAAAAATAAGATTATGTGTTGAAGCAGAAACAATGAGAATTATTCTGCTTCACTGTGTGAGCTAAGAAGTCCTCTTTAGCCTCGTAGGTGGGGAATTGTAGAAGAATATGTAAGATGAGGTTTTAGCAACAGTAGTCTGGATCCAGATGAGCAAATCATTTCAGAACATTTTCCCAATCATCAGAAAAGGGTCTCATTAGTGTTTTTTTTTCTACTACCAGCTCCAGAACAAAAACAAGCACAGGAACAAATCAACAGCAGGGGGTTCATTGCCTTCTCTCACTTCCATCCTGCTGCTTGCCAAGTCAAGGAACATTTTCCATTTTCTCATTTCTTTCTTCAAAGACAATTCAAGCTGACAGCAAAAGTGGTGGCAAAAGTTAACAGCTTAAGTTGAGCAGAGAAGACTTGCCCAGGTTGGTTTGGTCTTTAACTGAAAAGAGCTGAATGTATAGTTTTAAATGACAGGAGGTAAAGGCTGTTTTCCTTACTGGTGTAACGCATCATCTGCTTGTAAGTAGTCCCAGTTCAATTTTCCAGGATGGTGTTCTGCAGGATATTCACAGCAAGGATGTAAGTTTAACAAAGACAAAAGCATAGAACTATTGTAAAAAAACAAACTGTGCCTTGAAAATTAAATATTTAGAAATAAGATGATGTATTTAATGTTAACTAAACTAAAAAAAAAATAATTAGAGCTAAAGTATGGCATTTAATCCAAATTGAAATAATTATAGTAAGATGCCCTGAAAATAATCCAGTGGATTCATTTATTTTGAGTGGAATATATATCCATATGTACATGTACATATATAAATAGTAGTCCCTCCTTATGTATGGTATTGCTTTCCATGGTTTCAATTACCCACATTCAACCAGGGTTTGATAATATTAAATGGAAAGTTTCAGAAATAATTTATGATTTTTAAGTTGCATGCTGTTCAGAGAAGCATGATGAAATCTTGCTTCATCCTACTCCATCCTACCCAGTCCCATTGGTATGTGACTCATCCCTTTGTCACTTAGTACCAGGCTTGGTTATCAGAGTAACTACCATGGTATTGCACTGTTTTTGTTAAAGTAACCCTTATTTTATTTAGTAATGGTCCCAAAGTGTAAGGGGAGTGTTGTAGGCAATTCTGACATACCAAAGAGAACCCTTAAAGTGCTTCCTTTAAGTGAAAAGGTGAAGAAATCTTCTATTTGTGAAATTGTAAACAATATATTGTTATAATTGTTAATATTTTATTGTTATCGTTCTTAGTCTTTTATGAGAAGACACCCCCCAAATCCCGGAATTATCTTTTAGAGGATGGGTGCTTTGTAGTACAGGTTTCCCATGCTAGATAAGTATTCTAGGAACCCATCAGCTAACATTGTTGTGAGAGACTGCATTTGGCTTCAGTGAATTTCTCTTTGGAGATTCTTTCAGCACATTTGCCCATTTCACGAGGGGTAATTTACGAGCACACCTGCTCATATTGCATTGAGTGTTCAGCGGTTTTGGACCCCTGTGCCCCACTCTGCCTATTCACCTAATCTCCCCCTGAATAACTTTTATTTTGTTTATCTGGATGAAAAAAGTTATCAAAGGGAAAAAGTTTTGCAATGTGGAAGAGGTGAAACAAAAAACGGCAGAAGCACTAAAAGGCATAAAATCGACAAGTTCAAAAACTGTTTTGAGCAGTGGAAAAAGCGTTTCAATAGGTGTATTGCATCAAATGGAGAGTCCTTTGAAGGTGACTGAAGTTTAAACATGTAAGAATACGCAATTTTAAAATCCTGGTTATTGTGGGTTCCCTTTCATACTGTCCCTAATTTATAAATTAAAATTTATTATATGCATGCATAGGAAAAAAATGGGATTATATAGGATTTGACACAAACTGGGGTTTTAGGCATCCAATGGAAAGGGTCTTGGAACACATCTGTCTCATATAAAAGGGACTATCATAATGAATATGTATGAATATGTAATTAGTATATATTAAACATGTGTTTATATACATACTAATCCAGGAGGTTATCTTAATTAGATCAATATCATGCATGTTATTTTGAATATACATATATATATATGTGTATATATATATATAATGTAAACAGGATACATATCTTTTTGTTTTTCATGAAAAATGGAAAAATCATTTCTGGTGAATGTCCTTCAGTAAATGGTCTACAGTAACAGGACTCTATGCAGATAAACAGTTGAAGACTTAAATTGCTAGGCTTGTTCATCAGAACCTCAGATGTTCACATATTCTTATTTGGAAAAGAGTTTGTGACTTATCTCATTACCTTTCTTTGATAAAGATAGTGGTAGGTGTAGTGAGCTGGGCAGTAATGTCCTAGCAGCCTGGTCAAGCCAAGGGTTAGGTAGACTGAAGAAAAGTCTCAGAATTCCTGTAGTTTTGGTTTAAAAAATATGTATCTGACTTGCACTGAAGGAGACTTGGAATAAATAAAACTTTCAGTTAGTAACACTGAGGTGGCCAAAACTAAGTTTGTTTCAGTATTTTTGTCTAGTGAATTCTTTGCTGGTTCGGCATATGAAACCTCAGTTATATTATCTTGGTACATATGTATCAAGACATATGTGTTTAAATTTGTTTACTCCCAAATAGAATTTAAAGTGATTGAAAAATAATAGCTGTGACTCACTATACACCTAATATGTAAGGAAATCTGGGGAGTGCTGGTTAACATGTCCTTCAGAGGAGGACTGTGATAAGGGAGATTATGTGATATATGATTATGTGATACTGTGATAAGGGAGAATAGTTAAAACTAACACCCAAAGAGTTCAAATTGTTGACCGAAAACCTTCCCCTATGCTATAGATACTAAAGATGTAGAGGGAAAAGGTTTGTGTGTATGTGTGTGTGTGTGTGTGTGTGTGTGTGTGTGTGTATGAGACTTGCTTTGTTTTAGTTTCATTGTGGAGCACAGTTTGCACTGTAGTTTTCCACTTCCATGTAGTACTAGAGGTGGAATTATGATGGGCCGGGCAGAGCACTTATCCAAATTCAAACCAAGCAAATCAATGAAACCAGCGCCAAACAAAAAAATCTCTGAATTTTTTCAGGTGCTCAAAAATATTACTGTAATAATGCCCACTCAAGTCATATTAATAGAGCAATCACTGTCCATGGAATCATCTTCAAATAACAATTGCCTCTATATGCTTTGAAAAAAATGTCTTATTGAAGGTTTGCCCCTCTTTAATGTGCTCATTAGTATTAGAAAATAAGGACACTGTGGACTCTATGCTGTGAGTAGCTATTTCCATCTTGATGAATTTGAGCTGCTCCATCTCCACACACTGATTTAATTCCCCTTGAACTGATAACACACACTTACAAAATGGCTAGAAAAGGTTAGAGAACATTGGTAAATATACATGATAACAAAAGGATTTGTAACTTGGCCTTGTTAGGGTGTATAATAGAAAGATATTTAATGTATATTTCTTGTTGATGGAAATTAGGAGAAATGTGATGAAGTAAGTTCTCAGAGTTCTGTGAAACATTTGAGTATTGAAATATTATAGATTCAATTGCAGATACTTTAGGATACCTTATATTTTCATCTTCAGTTATTATAGTTACATATACAATTATACTGAAGGAATAATTGTTTCCCATTTTGCTTTATTAATGATAGTATTTAACTTTCAACCTTTCAGAATCTATGTTTCCTCATCTGTAAAATGGAGATATTAGCTCATAGAACCCAAGAGAGTATAAAAAATTTACATATAAAAAATTGTTTATATATCTGAATTTGTGACTTTTTAGTAGATTTGAGGATGGTAGATTTGTCTTACTCTTTTCTAACAATGGAAAATTCTGAAAGGTCAGCATGCATAACTCAGAAAGATTGCAACAGTCGCTTGATCATCAGATTGTATATATTATATACTTATTGTAGTTGAGAGTGTGGGATTTAATAAAATGACTTTACTAATAATATATCATTGAGGCTGGCAAAGAAGACTTTGAATCATTTCTCCATCTTTCAACCTGGGTAAAGATATTATGTACAACACATAAGTTTTAAACACTGTTTTTAACTCTGCAACACTGCCCCCACAGACCCAGCTAACCATCTTGGTTGGGAGCATTTTACGGTTATGAGGCTGATGATATGAAGAGAGATGGGTGAAATCTAGAGCATCAGACTTCCTGAATAACACAGAAGATACTTGATCAATGGGCCCCCTGTGATTTTATTTGGCTTCTGGAAGCATCACTCAAGCTTCTGTGGCATATTTCTCTTCTTAGAGTCTCTAAATGAGCCATTACGCTAAATGACACAGCTTTAATCACACATTTCCATTTAGCCCCTGACCAGTGGAAATGATTATCCTCTGATGCACATATGGACTATCAGCCCATTCTTCATTCCTGGTATTTTCAATTAATTTTACCATTTTGGACCTTTCATTGCAACCGTCTTGAGATAAGAAGCATTGAGCTTCAAATATTTACTTTTATACTTGTAAGAGGTTTAAGGTAGTGATGGTCAATGGAACGGGTCAGAATAAGACACTGTATTCTTCCACATTTTGCTGTTCTATGCCCCTTTGCACAGTACTGGCCCCAAATATTTGTTTACGTATTTCTTGATCGATGAATAAGACTTGTAAATATTGTTTTATCCCTTTACAGAGAAAATGTGGTATTTTGAAAAGCCATGGTAGGAGTTTGATGGCAGTATATTTACAGAAAGAAATGCATATATAATATCTACATTTCTGTGTGTTAATCATAAAGTATGTATGTGTTCATAGGTATAATATGTAATTGTCAGAGTGTTAGCTTATGCTGAGGGGGTTGGTAGTTCATAATCTTAAAAATTGTATTTGGCTTTGGGATATATTTTGAACATTTATTCTGAATTCTGTCATTCATCAGTTAATTTTTAATTAATTTACATCCCTGTAGTAAAAAAAGACAGCAAGAGTTTGTAGCCTAGAAGCATTTTTCTTGGCAGATTTGAAAAATAGTCACTTAAATTTTCATAGATAATTATTCACTTACAGATGATTGACTTTTCTCTGTAAATCATTTGTTGATATAAATGCTGATGTCTCCATCAGAAAAAATAATTAATAAGTGCATTATTTATTTTTCAGTTTCTACTTCAATCCTAAAGATTAAATGGTTAAGTGATAGTGATTCCTATTTCTTTTAGGGCTTGTAGATATTTTCATTGCCAAAATAAAATCAGTTTATAGAATATGTACTAGTTTGTCACGTTTATAAATTCTGATTAAAAGAATTAAAGTGTATCTATGGCTATATTAAAAAATAATCTACAGCCCAAATATAAATATCTAATGGCTTAATCCTGCACGATCCAGTACATCTCGGAAAAGCCAAAATTCCTCACCGAAAGGAGGCAGTTTCATCAGTTAAATTAAATTTTGTTAAATAACAGATGGCAATGCTGTTCCTCAGATTCCGGGAATCATTCTCATTTACTGCTCTGAGACCTGTCCATCCCATCTGTAGATAAGATGGCTTTTTTTTTTCTAAAGAGGAAAGCAGGTATGTGTTATAAATATTGTAACTAAAAATACCAAGGCTTAAGAGGAGCTTTTTATAATGCTCAGAGGGACGGAAGTTGGTCCTTCTCTCTCAAGTCATGCTTCTGCCATTAGAGCATCGCATCCTGCTTATAGAGTCTGAGCTGTCTTGCTAATCATGGATTTGCATATGGGGGCTGACACAAAGGAAGACATCTTTTAGTTTGGTCGAGTGACAGCCCTATCAGTCCCTTTGTCTGCTCTCTGCTCCCTGATTCATACCCTCTCCTGTGATGTGATTTAAATGTATTTAAAATATTTGACCTTGTCAAGTGAATTTCACTTTAATATCCAAAGTTATGAATCTAGCATTGAACCATTGCATTTTAAGTTTCTGCGTCTGATGGAGGAGTTTAAATCATCATCAGAGAGGACACTCAGTCACTTCATTTGACAGGGAGTTTCTTTTACTGAAAGATATGCATCTTAGGATTCTCATAGTTATGCTCTTCCTCATTTGTATTCTTTATTTTTCATCATTAAAAACATTTTTCACAGATGATTTTAACATATCCATTCATAAAATCGAGATTTTACTCTCAACCCAGGGAGACATAACCCCAAACGTATTTTCAAAATGTTTCATCAGGGTTCACACAGGACATCAGGATATGGCTGGGGAGTATGTGCCTTGCACAAAAGCAAGGGGATGAGGGGGTTGAACTCCAGCTTCTCTTAGCCGTGGGCCCTGGTGGGTGGTCACCTTCATCTTGGGGAGCTGCCTTTTTTCACACCCATACCAGATGGGCTAGTGGCTAATATTGAAGGAGTAGACTTTAGATTTCAAGGGGCCAATGAGAGAAACTCAACTTAAGAGCAAAAATACAAGTTGGAAAATAGCTAGTGTAGAGAAGATTTAATACATATAGCATGTTCAATAATTCACCAGCAAGGAGGTTTAAGACGCCTAAGAAAATAGAAAGAATCAGGAAGCAGAAGAAATTATAAGCCAACTGTTGTCATTAACATTGTCTTTCCTCTTCAGCGACCCTTCCCCCAGCCCCTTCTCGTCCTACATCTCCTTATGGCCATCAGTCTTTCAAGGCCCCCCTGTTTTCTGAGCCTGTCACTCTCCTGCTGGATTAACTTTTTTCCTATATAGCTAGGAACCATGAAGAATGATTTTAGACACACTTAGATGCTCTCTATTTTCTCACCTCCTTCTTCTCTGCAGCTTTGTTTTTGAAACCCTCATCAGGATCAGCCCAACTGGCTATTTTCTTTGCTCCTGCTGGAGAGGCTGAGCCCAGCTGGAGAAATCACATAATCACACCGATTTCCTCCATTATAGGTTTATGGGCTTCATCCTCAGCTGGGCCCTTGTTCCTACTCAGCAGCCATTTTACTCATATGTCTCATCAGCTCCCTGTTGCATTTCCCAAGGTGGTTGTTACAATCCTTTTACAATTCATGAAATCTCCCAATTCCACTCCACCAGCATCGCTCTTTGCAGAAGGCCCTACCTCCTACTTTCCAGAGGAAACAGATGGCCCCAGGCGTGTGAGCTCTCAACTTCTTCCACCTCCTAACTCGTTGTCATCTGCAGTCCTCCCTTCCCAATTAGTTCTCTCTTGAGGAGCATCCCCAAGCTGGCCGCCCACCTGTGTTCTCAATGCCATCCCCTCCCTCGGGGCCTATCCATTTTTCCCTGTCTTGTGTCAGTTGAAGCTCCTTCTCCCCTGCCTATCAAAGACCTCTCATCAGATTCTCATCTAAAAAATAAAAGTTGTTTAGAATGCGCCTGTGTCTCAAACTACTTCTTCATCTCTCCTTCCTTCTTTGTCAAACTTTTTGATAGAGAAGTCTGAAGTTAGTATCTCCACATACTCTTTCAGTTCTTGTTTCACAAATGGTGCTGATTCTACCACTGTGACCACTGTGAGGGGAGTAGGGTGTTCCAGGAGGGCAGCCATGGACGTCCTAAGTGGCTAATCCACTGGCTTCTCTTCTGGCCTCTGCTTTTTACTTCTCTGCAATGTTTGGGAAAGTGAAGTGTCCAGTTCTTCTTGAATTCTGGGTCTTCTTTTGAATTTTAAGCTAAGAATTTTCAAAATCTCCTCCTGGTTTGGAATGGGATGAACTGGCTGGCACACTGAGGGCCAGCAGGAGGTGGTGGTTGGAGTGTAGGCTCTGGGATCCTGTCTCACTCTTACCTATGTATGATTGTTGTCACTTCATCTGAAGACAGGGCTAGGAGAAGTATGTTTGCACATATAGAATTGCTGTTCAAGCAGAGCAGACTAAATTAGTTGATAGAACACCTGGCTTTGGTTAGCAGTCAATACATGATAGTTTTCATTTTTGTAGCTGACTTGGATCATGGCTGGATTCCAAGAGGTTGGCTGGATAAGGTACTGTCTTTTCTAATTTAATGTTCAGAAAAGAAATCCAATCTAAATCTGCTGAGCGCAAGTTTTGAATTAGGAGCCAGAGCCAAAAGGAGCCAGAAAGGCAGGCGCTAACTCTCAAGCCTAATGAGAGAGAGAGAGAGATTCTAAGTTAAAGATAGAAGACAAATGCCCAGAACCAAATAAGAGCTGGATCAAAGAGGGAGAAATGTGGGAACAATGAAATGAACCCAGGACAAGTGTCATGAATATTACTGGCTGAGTGGTAGTGATGTTAGACTGCGAAGCCAACTGTTTCCTTGCATCTTTCTACCGCTATGGCCAAGCATTATCTATCTCTCTTATTGATCATCTTTCTCTACTCTTCAAATAGATATATTTTTAAGTGTTCTTCCTCCTTTGGGTTTTTATCTCCACTCATAGTTCAGTGCCTGATCTCTCCTACATTTATATCGTTCTGGCTACACATTACTTCTAAGCTCTTGGTCCGTTTATTTATTTCTGTACTCTTATCTTTTTCTAGATTACTCTGCAGATATCTCAAATTCAACATGCTCAATATAATTCAACATGCCCAAACTTGCTGTTCACTCTGTATTTCTTATTTGGGACCACTATTTCCAAAAGTTATGGAACCGTAGTTACCTCCTTTCTCTTTCAGGATTGAGTTTAATTGTTTTCATTTCTGACATATCCTTTCTTTCCATTTCCACTGCCTTTTCCAGGTCTTCATCATACCTCATCTGGACTGTCAACATGGGTAGTTAACTGATGTTCTCTTCTCCTCTTATCTCTTCCTCCCCTGGTCCATCTCCCACATTGCTTACAGGGTAAAGTTGTTTACAGAAGACATTTCAAATATTTTGGAATGGCATGCTAGTCATTGCTCCCAAGTGTGCTGGCCACTTTTGTGCATGTGGTATTTATATGAAGCCATTTCTCCTACCTGAATTATCTTGACATGCTTGGTATTTGCCATGGGAAACTGCTGCTCATCTTTGAATTTCAGCCCTAGGTTAATTCACCATCCCTGCTGTAAGCAAAAGTAATTGTTCACTTATCATATTGACATGGCATGTTATACTTGCATCTCTTTTGGAACTCTTCTTATTAGTATTACTATTTAAGTCTGCACTTGCTGCTAGATGATGATCTTCTTGGGACAAGGATTCTGATTTTTTCATCGTTATAGTCTCAAATGTTAAAAAAATTCATAATGCATAATAAAAACACATTATATGTTGACTTGTTTCCTATTAAATCCATCAATACAGTAATGTGTAATTTGCATGTATACACACACACACACACACACACACACACACACACACACACACACACTATGTATCAGATAAATAGTATGACTCCCTAATTTCAGGAGTAATGCAGCAAATAATAAAATGTACTTAAAATAGAGGCCAGCATCAGCTGTATGAAATAGATACTGTTATATGTAAATGTTAATATAATTAGAATAATTATAACTGTTCCTAATAATTATGCCTTTGGCTAATCTAAAAAATGTGCTAGTAATGCCACAGTTGACTGTTCAAATAGTTTATTAAATAATATATCAATTTAAATTTAGTCTGGTGATATTAAATATCACAGATATATGGCAAGTTATAAAAGAATAATTAAAAAGTACAATTTAAAGACTTGATACAAATTTAATAAGTATTCTTTTAAGTATATTAGGTAGTCTTTTTTTGACAACTTTTGTTATTATTACTAGGAAAAGAATCATAGTTTTGGATAGTTAGCATGCTGAAATTGAGCAATAAAAATTTTTTTTGCAACCGCTAAAAAATATTCATACTAAGTGTAAGAGAGATAACATAGTCACTATGAATTAATATTTAGGGCTTCCTCACAGAGTGCATAACATTAGTGTCATAAGGCTGGGAAATTAGTCATGAAAGCCATTGATACAGCTAAAGTCAGTATTGGAGGTGTATTTATCAGTGCTGTACATGTGAGGAAAATTACTGGGTTTAGAGGAGAATGAGTAGCTTTAACATAATGAAAAAATGCAAATGATAGTGGTTGTCTAGATTCATTGTCTGTAAACTGAAATAAAGAAAAAACAGAGAACAAAATAAAAGATCAAACTCCATACTAAGGCAGTTCATTAGTTCATTTTCATTCAGTGAATATTTATTGAGTCACTGATTCATATTTGTAGTGTCGTAGTGATATAAAGTTGAGTAAACAAGGTAATCTCATAGAGGTATAAAGTTGAGTAAACAAGGTCAAAGTTCTTGCTGTCTAGTCAAGAGATGGATGTGCCAACACATACATGCCATTGCCTTTCTTGGGCCAATTCCCTCACATCCTTCAGATCATATACTTCATTTAGGATAATTCTGGCTGCCATAACAGAAGATGACAGAAACTCAAAGACAATGGAAGTTTATTTCTTGCTTATCAGGTAGAGAGGGAGTAGATAAGGGAAGGGTATCTGTTCTAGTCAGTGATGAGAGGGTCGAGACTGATGAAAACTCTGGCATATTCACCTTGTGGTATCTCAGGTCAGGTATTCAAATAGTTCACCAGAGGAGATAAAAGCATGGAGGAAGTTTAATGGGCCAGCCCTGAAGTGTTGCATTTGCATTTCCCTTCTGCTCACATCCTACCGACTGGAAGTCTGTACATCCTAACTGTACAAGAGGCTGAAAATGTCCAACTGAGATGTAAGCCCAAGAAAGAAAAGAGGACTAGGATTTTGCAGCCTTTGCCCTAGCTAAAATATGTCATTTTCCTAAATCCAGCGTCAGTGCCCTTCTGACCAGCTTCTACCTAACCCTGTATTTTCTTTGTTTTAGCACCATCATGGTATTTTTCACTTTGTCTTATTTCCCACTAGTCTGTAAGCTCCTTAAGTCAGAGACTGTCAAGCTGGCTTTCAATTGTATTTCTAAAGCTTAGTGCAGTTCTTAGCAGAGTAGGCACTTAATAAATATTGCAGTTAAACTCTGTTTTTTTCTTCTTCTCTTATTCACTCCCAGCTCACTGAAATCCATTTCTGAGCACACCACTCTGCTGAAATTGTTCTGGCCGAGTTACCAGTAAGCCAAATGCTAAATATAGCAGGTCTTCCCTGGTTTCCATCTTATTTGACTTGGCACTTTGGTACTCTCTTCTCCAAGGTTTACCTATGAATTTTTCAACTTTATCTTCTCAATTCATGGTAGACTTCTTTTCTGTAAAGTTGGTAGTGCAAAGAAGAGCTTTTGGATGTTAAGAGCTTGCAATCTCAAAGATAAAGGAAGATTTATCTTTTTTAATGTCAAAAAATTCTGTTTACTTTATTAGAGGGGAAATGCTGGATGTTAGATATGGGGTATATGAGGAGAGAGAGAGAGCAACAAGAGTGAGAACGAGAGAGAGTGAGAGAGCGAGAGAGAGCAAGAGAGAGAATGAGAGAGAGGCTCTTAAGAGAAGGATAGAGACAAAAAGACAAAAGCAGAAAGATACACAGAAATAGCAAGAAAGAGAGAAACAGATGACAGATACACAAAGAGGAAGAGGAAGAGAGAAAATAGAGAGACATATGGACACAAGCAGGCAGCCGAGAGACTCCCAGAGAGAAATGACTAAAGATACAAGAAAGAGAAATTATCATTGTTAGAGAATAATTTCTGAGGAAGCAGGAAGGTCCTAATGGGATTAGCTTTGAAAAGAAGCAGTAATTCTTTGTGAAAGAGAAAAATTGAGAAAAATATTTTTGTTTACTATAAATCATGTTTGATATGCTGTACAAAATTTCATCAGTACTGTTGCTTTATTGTGAAATAGATGTAGAAATATGAATGGGGCTTAAAGTCTTTTGACCATGCCACATAGGAAAAGATAATTAAAAGAATAAGTAGGAAAAATATTAGAACAGATCATTAGTCACAGAGTAATCCTTGTAAAATTTCCACTTCTCTGCTTTTTTTACTTTGAAGAGGATGACTCTTGTTGGTAAAAGTACCTCGACAATAAATCTTTTCTTTTGACAAACATGTTGACAGGTAAGGAATAGAAACTTAGTTTCAGCTGCTATGTCCATAGCGTATAAGCTTGTCCAATGGTGTTCATAGATCTATGCGTCTTTTAAGAGCTCATTATGTTATTAATATCTGTATATCTTTATGCTTGTTCTGAAAGCAAGCATGAAGCCTTGGATCAGAAGCAGAGTATTATTACTTAATTGCAACAGTTACATATGTCTTCACTTCCCTTTTCAGGGACATTTTATAAAAAAAAAAACAGAGGTTATCCTGTGCATGCAAAGCGTTTTTGCACCATCAAGAAGAAATTATGAATTTCAGAGACCTGCTGCACAGAGACCTGCCACTTTCTAAGAGAGAGAGACAGAGAGGGAAAGAGGCAGAAAGAAAGGGGGGAGAGAGGGAGGGAGGAAGGAAAGGAGCGAATGGGAGCGAGCGAGCACAGAGAGCCTTTCTAAAAGGATGTGATCTAGAAGTTGAATGTTTTTCTTTTGCCCTGATCCATTGGCCTGAACCTAATCTAGCTGCAAGGAAAGCTGAGAAATATATAGTTTAGCTGAATGCTGTGTGCCTATTAAGACTAGGGAGGGTCTTATAACTATGAGGAGGAAGTGAGGGAATCTTGGCAGACTATCAGCCTCTGAAATAGTAAGTCTTCCATTTTTGGATCTGATAACTGATATCCAGTTCCTCTTCTTTCTCTGACTTTGTCTTGTGGGACTTGCTTCAAGTCAGTGTGTATTTTATTTCTTGATCCCTCTAAATTGTGTCTCAGCCAGCTGCTTTATATAGATTAGGGCCAATTGATCCTCAAGAAATGACACAATGCAACAGAAGTATATGACAAATGGAAGGATTAGCATCTTACTGGACTGATATAATTCACCCTGTTTTCAAAAGACCTATCACAGTGTCTTTCAAATTTAAGAGGTACTGAAAAGAAAGTTTTCATTGATTGAATGAATGATGAATGAATCCTTCGGAATGTAAAAAAATGGCCCGGTGTTTTACCTACTTTGATATATAGACATATTTATCTCTGGAAGTCTCTCTTTATTCATCCTTTAACTCTGAAGACTTATCCTTTAACCAGGTTCCAGTTTTCTTTGTTTAACTGAATGATACAGAGACATTAACATACCTCTCCTTGTTATGGTTTGGATAGGTCTGTTTGTCTCTACCCCAAAATTCATGTCAAAATTGGATCCCAATATGGCAGTTGCTGGAAGGTGGGGCCTACTGGGAGGTTCTTGGTTTATGGGGGTAGATCTCTCATTAATGACTTGGTGTTGTTCTGTCACTAGTGAGTGAGTTCCGGTTCTTGAGAGACGAGTTTAGTTCTTTTTGGAATTGATTAGTTTCTGAAGGTGGTTTGCTATAAAGCTAGGATGCCTCTCAGGTTTCCTCCTCTTTTGCAGATCTCTTTCTCTTTAACCTTCTCTGCCATGTTGTGATGCAGCATGAAAGCACTTGCCACAAGCTGGGGACGTGCCCTTCAACTTCTCAGCCTGCAGAACCATGAGCTAAATAAATCTATTTTCAACTACCCAGTCTCAAGTATTCTTTCATAGCAACACAAAACAGATATGACAGTACTATTATTTACATTAATAATGTAAAATTCCAGCTTTTAGCACATAAAGAATCTTACAGGCTACATTTTAGATTTTGCTTATAAGATTGCTCAGCATGCATTTAAAAAAGTATAATCTCTATTAGTAAATTCCACAGGACTTTGTTTTCTCTCATTTACTTAATATAATACCTGGGACTGTACCCTTGTATAGACTTAGGAATGGCTTCTCTTTCTGTTGTGAGATGCCATTAGTTCAATGCTAATTTCTCTTTCTCTCATGCTGTAACTGATATTCTTTGCTATGAGGAGAATAAAATGGTGTTTTAAACCTTTTTTTTTTTTTGGCTAGAAAGAGTAACTGAAAATGGTGTGGAAGCTGAAGACAAATTATTTCCCCAACCCTGGACAAAGATGTGGGCTTCATGACACAGTTTCATGAGCAAAAGCTCAGGGGATTATCTTAGCTCACTACATCTTAGGCATGTGCTGTGGCTCTCAGTGTCTTTTTCAGTGGTTAGAAATCTTAGTTCACTATGGGACTATCATTTTAATAATTTTTTTATGGAATACCAGTGTCATTTTTTTTTTTTTTGAGTTGAAATCTCACTCTGTCGCCCAGACTGGAGTGCAGTGGCTGCTCCCGGCCACCGCAGCCTGGACCTGCTGGGCTCCGGCGATCCTTCCGCCTCAGCTTTCCAAGTAGCTGGAATTACAGGCATGCACTACCACGCCCGGCTGATTTTTTGATTTATTGTAGAGATGAGGTCTCGCTGCCCAGGTGGGTCTCGAACCCGCGGGCTCAGGCAATCCACTCACCTCAGCCTCCCAAAAGCGCGGGATTACAGGCTGAGCCACCGAGCCTGGCACCAGTGTCATTTTTTAATAAACCATATTCTTGTTTGCAAGGTGATTAATCATGTTGAGCTTGGCTTGTGTGATTTGGTGTGAGTGAGTTCTTTAGAACACGGGACGAGGCTTTATAGAACCGAAGTCACAGATAAGCTGTGTGACTTTGGACAAGCTAATTTTTTCCTTAGGCTTTAATTTCTTCATGTCTAAGTGAAATGAGGGTATTTGGTATTGATTCAATGATTAAAGGCCTTTCTAGCTAAAAATGCGAAGTCTTAATATGTGGATTATTTGCTATTTAGAGAAATGCGTACTTTGCTTTTTCTTCCTTTTTGAAAATTGCCGTTGATAAGCACAGTGCTCTTGACACTGCAAAGTATTTACTCATATTGTGCATCTGGTAGAAAGTGGAGCTTGAGGAAGTAATCACTAAGTCTTTATCAGTCAATAGTGTGTGTGTGTGTGTGTGTGTGTGTGTGTGTGTGTGTGTGTGTGGCAATATGGCAGTGGGTAGGGGAAGGGGATACAAACTTTAATGCAGTTTTGTAAGATTTCATCATTAAATGCTATTGTTATTATTTTTAATTTTTATTTTATTGGGGTACAATTCAATGTTAGGTATACAAATGGACATTGTACAGGTAAAGTTTGGGCCTCACTTTTGTCCCCACTTCACCTGGTTTGAGATCAGGTGCCCTTATTGGTAAAGTGTGCCCCCCGACCCCTGGAAGTTTCCTGCTACTGCCAATCCCTTTCTTGTAGTATTATATAGTATGATGATAATTATTCAGGGTCCACTTATGAGTGAGAATATGTGGTACTCAGTTCTTTGTTTCTGTGATAGATCACTGAGTATTATAGACTCTAAGTCCATCCAAGTTGCTGCGAAGTTAATAATTTTGTCCTTCCTTATGGCTGCATAATATTCCATCATGTATATGTCCTACATTTTAAAAAATCCAGTTCACTTTTGATGGGCAGCATGGTTGGTTCCAAACGTTTGCTATTGTGAATAATGCTGCAATAAACATGCATGTGCAGGTATCTTTTTCATAGAGTGATTTGAGTTCCTCTGGGTATTATCCCAGAAGGGGATTGCTAGATTGTATGGAAGGGCAATTTTGAGATCTTTTAGGAATCACCACACTGTTTTCCACAAAGATTGTACTAGTTTACACTCCCACCAACAGTGTAGAAGTGTTCCCTTTTCCCCACATCCTCCCAGCATCTGTTGTTTTTTGAGTTTTTGATGATGACCACCCTGACTGGAGTTAGGTGGCATCTCAGTGTGGTTTTGATTTGCACATATTGATGATTAGTAAGGCTGAGTATTTTTTCATGTATCTGTTGGCTGCTCATATGTCTTCCTTTGACAAGTGTCTATTAATATCTTTTGCCCACTTTTTAATAGAGCTGTTTGTTTTAATCTTTTTCAGGATGTTTGAGTTTCTTGTAGATTCTAGATATAAAGTTAGCAAATATTTTTTCCCAGCCAATGGCTGTCTCCCCACTCTCTTGATGGTTTCTTTTGCTTTGCAGAAGTTTTGAAGTTTGAATAAGATGCTTTCAATTTCTCTGGCTGGCTAAATTAGTTGTATATGAGTCTATAATTTAGTTATCACACTTCCATTTTTCTCGAAAATATACACAGGAAAGGAATGGTTAATGAAATTAGAGCTTAATTTGGAGAGAGGTTGGCCCTTCAGGGAGATGAAAGATATCTTCAAATATTTGAAGTCACAAGTGTCAATAAATGAGTAAACTTAGTCTGACTCCAGAGAACATACATAGAATTAATAGGTATTGGATTCTGCCTCAGTGTAAGAAAGAACTGTATCAGAGTGAGAGCTATTCATCATGAGTTATGTTACTTGTGAAGGTGTAAGCAACTTGTTACTGATATTTTTCAAGCAAAACGGGATGAACATTTCTTAGGGATAATATATTTTACATAAATTCCTTCATTAGGTGGAATGTTGGATTAAACAAATTCTTAAGTTTTCTTGTCATTCTAAAATTACATAGTTTTTTTTTTGTTACCTCAGCATCATTATTTAATGCCTTTAAGCAAAGACTCATTGGCTAGAAGGTGTTCAAGGCAGTTTTATGTTTAGATTTCAAATAGATATCTCCTTAACTTATTTACCACATTGTCAGTGAGAACTGACAGTCTCAGATTACTCCACAAGTGTATATCCAAAATCTGAATTCCAAATTCATGCAGGATTCATATATGTTAATGACCACAGAGGAGTTTCTTAAGTTCAAGCTCTCCTCTAAACATAAAACTGTAGGAATTTTCTTTTTTAAAAAAAGATTAAATAATTTTTTTCTAGCTATTGGTTATGCCTCATACTGTTTTAGCTGGAGACATATAAAAATTCATGTTAAGGACAGGAAAATTTATATTATGGTTGGGCCTTAGCCTATAAAATCTGGGAGGTCTCTCTTTAGGAAAAATCACAAATGCAAAATTAAGAATGAAAGTGAATTACTTATTTAAAATAAGTTACAACAAATCATAACTTGAAAAAACCTGATAAATACTACAGAATCATAAAGACAAAAAATATAATATTTTTATTGATCAACTCTCTAATAATGCCCCATTACTATATTTTTGGTGGTATGTTCTTTGAACATATCTCCACATGAAAATGATTTTGTAATATTATTATCTATAAAGAAAATTCAGTATCTCTCCTACTGTGTTAGTTAAAGTGTATCTTTTATTATTGATGGTTTAGGAAATGTTTTTCAACCTCACAATTCATTACTGGTAATGTCATATACATTTGAAATTGCTGTATATATGCAAGAATACTAGAATAGTATATAGGTTGTCATAGTTGAAAAAGTTGTCTACAGTTTACTTTCGAGCTTTATACATTTAAAGCTTTGTTTCTCAATCACTACCTACATACTAACATGCTTTTAGTGCCAGGCACTGATCTCACTGGGATGTAATTTCCGGCCCTGCTTATTCCTGTTACAAGATTGGGTACCAAGTGGGTGGGCTCAGTGGTAGCAGTATCTTAGAAATCATACCTGTACTGCAAAAAGATGCACTAATTTTAATACATAAGAGACCGTGAAGCATATGATAACCCAGTGAACCAAAATAAACATATTTTCAACTTCATTTTCCCTTAGATCTCAAAACACCTGCACTCATTCCAAGTCTATCTGATGCAATGGGAAATTGATGGATGGGGAGGTGATGTGTAAGGAGACAGTGACAATTAAAATGTAAATGGCATACGATTGCTCTTTTATAACTTATATTATTTATAAGCTAGAGAAATTAGGGTAGAGATTAAGATCAGAAAATATTAGAGGCAAATTTTAGTCGAACTTTATGACAAAATTAATCAGTTTGACTTACATAGTCTTAACATGTATTTTTATGACTATCATAGTTAATCTGTAGTTTTGGAAATCACATTTCCTTTGATTCCTCAGTAAGGTAAATATATTTGGTTAGAATCATCTGCCAGTATAAAAAAGAAATGTATTCTGTTTAAGCTTCTTTTCAATAGTCAATAAAGGACAATATAAAATCATGAGAAGAATAGCTAATATACTACTCAATATTTTACCTAAATATGCATCAGTAATAAAGTTGCAGACGAATTAAATTCAAGTTTAAATATATATGGGATTATATAAGTAGGTTGCAAGTAGGTTATTAACTCATTGAGACCTCTATTGGATAGGGTAGCACATCATCTACTAACTAGAAGCAGAGAAGAGAGTAGAAGATTCTCGGAGTTAGGTTATAGATTGGTAATTCTTTGAGTTCATATTTGATGATCCTTTTCTGATCTGGTACATTTCAATTTATTTCATGGCTCTTATCAAATATTTTCTGCTGTGTTTTCCAAGTTAGTATATTAGAACGCTATTTTATATTTAAATGTGGTCTTTAGATAGTCCATGTCAGCATTCACATACAATGTCAGTTGCATGGCCTAATAAATAACATGATTTAAAAATACTTAGTGTAAGGTAGAGTAGTTTTTGATGTTAACATTTTACATTATTTCTTGGCCTATAAACAGGATTTATGATGAAACAATTGACTAATTGCATTTTTGGCACAACATGCTGCCAGTAATTTGGTCAGAAACTTGTGGAACCTCTCTTTTTTTCTTTTCTGCCTTGAAACTGCAATAAAGCTGTAGTTTATGATTAAAAACTGGGGAGAATTATAGTTCTTGTAAAAATATAGCAACCGGTACAGATGCTAAGATAAATCCCTGGCTAAGCAGGCCTTTTCCTAACTGCGTTTTCAAAACTGATATAGTAGTCTTGAAATGCAGTTTGGGTTTTATTAAATCCTCAAGTTCAATCCCACATTCTGCAGTGATAATTCTTCATGTTTATTATTTTCTATACTTCACCTTGACTCTCAAACTTTCTGTATGCCTGTTAGCCAGATAATAAAAACAAAATAGACAAAACCACCCACTAGATCTTGTTTGTATATGCTTTTCAACTATCCAAATGAAGCTAAGTTAACTATTTCAACAGCTTGACATATTTGTTTCTAGAGGGAGTGAAGCACTTGATTTGATATGAGTACCTTATTTTCAGTAATTCTTCAACCCCTCCAACGTCTACAATCTATAGTCTGCCATTATTTCTCGTTTCCTGACCACCATCACGTACTTATTTCCTTCATACACAGTTTTAGATGCTGTGTCTCATATTGTCGTCTTTCTTATGTATAAACTTTCACTATCTTCCTCTATTCCTTCCTGGTAACACTCAAATGCTGGTTAAATCCAGTTGGGCAGTAGGATAGCTGAACAAGCCTGGATATAAACATCCGCATTGCCTGGTGTCCTAAATTTAAGACCAACAAGAATAAGTAAACCTTTATCACTGTCCAGAATCTCTAGTCTATCTGCATTCCTACATTCCTAGGTGACAATTTCATCTCTTCAGAGTTTTCCCCAAAACTCCAACACCTTCTTTCTCATCTTCTCTCTCACTTGATGATCTTGTTCCTATTTCACAGCAAAACTAAAAGTTAAACTAAATAATATCCGTATGCTCCTCACCACTGCCACATTTACCTGCAGACTGACATCTGAACCCCTTTCATCTACCATCCCTGTTAATGCTATGTGCAGTGTTTTATCCTCTACTAGCCAATCTTGTGCTTGCAACTAGAACCCACTTCATTTGACCACCTCCAGAACATTTCTTCAGCAATTATTCCTTCTCTTTGCCATTATTCATATTTCCTTAAAACTAGATTTTTCTATCAGCATCTAGTATTTCCTTCTTTTGAGCTAATATTTTGGTTTATTTGAATTTATTCAGTAATCCTCAATATGTTACAGTTCTTTGGGTATAAGAAACTTAGCTTGTACTTTTCTATATTTACCACCTTAGATAGTAGCAAGTTGTTGCTTGATTCTGTAATATATGATATAATTTATTAACATTCAAAGTTAACCTTCTGTGAAGTCTTTTATTTTATCCAAATAAAAACAGAGTAAAGAAGAAACATGGTAGAAAATCAGTAATTTTTTTGAATGAATGAGATAAGAGTTCAAAACCATCTTAAATGACCTTGATTTTCAAAAGTGAATATTGGTTCAAATTAAAAAGAAATGCTACGATAGAATTCCATTTCCCTGTGGTGCTTAGTCAAAAGACAAGGAATGGTACTATTTTTACAATCCCAGGGGACATGAAATATAAGTGTTCACATAGTTTTATCTCTGTAGCCGTTATGGTGTCCCAGAATAAGATAAACACACACACACGTTTTCATTTTTGCCAACAGCGCAGAAAGAACATAGGTGAGAAAAGAATTTTAGTGTTAAAGTGAGTCTTGCACATTTTCACCTTTTACCAAACTCAGACTGCATCACAAAAGCTTACATAAATAAATATTTTTTCCATTTTGGTGCTTCTTCCAGTCTGCTGCTTTGTGTTCCTAAACTGAGCACACACAAAACCACAAAAACAGGATGCAGTAGGGAGGGCTGTTAAAACCAGCTGGTCAGGAAATCCATTTGGGGTCAGTGAACTGGTTGTTAATGATACCAACCAACAGGAAGAAGGTGGAGAGTGCAAGAAGAAGACATGCATTTAGGAGGAAAATCAATATTCTTATTTGATTGGTGTGGTACTTTTTAGATAATTGTGCAAAGAAGTGTAGTCTCAAAGTTGCAATCTTAGTTTAAAATCCATAAGAAAATAGGTTATGTGAGAAGAATACTATGCAGAAGAAACCTTGACTAAATAATCTTCAGTTTATTTAAAACAAACAAAAGCCGATAATAACTATTACAGAATTTACTAACCATTTTTCTGGTTTTACCACATGTTTCTCAAAGACATCGGTCTTATCAAAAATTAATGTGATTTTGCTATGCTTTTGGTTTTTAGTATTTCCTGGAAATACTAGAATTTTTATTTCTTTAACAAACACAAGGAAAGTTTCAATAGGAGCAAATTCTATCCATGCACTAATTGTTTCATGAGTATATTACTTAACCATTCTGTACCTGTTTCCTTATCTCTACTAGCTTTCTAAATTTCTGTAAAAATACAGCAAGCTAATATTAATATCTGTTCAGAAAATAAGTGTAAGTTATAACTTTTAACATGAAATTTTTTTTGACTATCAGCTCTCAATTATCTAAATAAATATATTATTTAACTCTTCATTGACCAAGTGTATAAACGAATAATGGAATTTTTAAAATAAAAAGGTATGTATTCCTACAAGTATAAGCTTCAGTCACCTTCAAAGTCCTCTCCGTTTGATGCAATACACCTATGGAGATGCTTTTTCCATTGCTCAAAACAGTTTTTAAACTTGTCAATTTTGATGCCTTTGAGTGCTTCTGCTGTTTCATGTTTCACCTCTTCCACATCGGCAAAACATTTCCCTTCGAGGACTTTTTCATACAGGGAAACAAACAAAAAAAACTTTCCTGCGGGCAAGACTAGGTGAATAGGGAGGGTGGGACATGAAGGTCATGCTATTTTTGGTCAAAAACTGCTGAACACTCAGTACCGTGTGAGCAGGTGTGCTTGTAAATCACCCATCATGAAATGGGCAAATGCTTGAAAGAATCTCCAAAAAAATTCACTAAACCTCAGCGTAGCCTCTCACAGCAAGGCTAGCTGGTACACTGATGCCAGTGCTACACTGATGCCTGGGTTTCTAGAATGCTTTTAACCTAGCAAGGGAAGCCTGTACTACAAGGGGCCTGCCCTCCAAAAGAGAAATTGTGGGTTTTTTTTAGGCCCTCCTCATATAAATCAGGACTTTTGAGAAAGAGATCTTAGCTTAAGAGATAAAATCTTGACATTTTGTGTAACACAGCATTAAGTTAATATATGCTGCTTAGATTATTTAAATTTTTGTCCTATAACTTATGCAGTGCCTTTTTTCTAACATATTTAAAGCTCTGTAAGTAAATATTTAGCAATAGCAAATATAATTTCATTCAATAAAAATGTTGGGGATTGCAGCCATTAAGGAGCACAACTTTGAGGATAGAAAAAAAATGCATTAAAAAGCAGTAGATGATAAGTATATTACAATTGTGGTATAGATAAACTGCTGCAAAGATAGAATTCAATTTCATAAATGTCAGCCTCAATAATGATTGGGTAGAGGAAATGAAAAGAGAAAAGATAAATAGTAGACAAAGAGGGACAGAGCAGTGACAAAGGAAAGAAGTCCAGGGGCATAAACATTAGCTAATATACATTTTTTTGGAGGCAAGAGATGTCAGGAGTGGTGCATAGTTGGCAATGTTGCATCAGCTGTCAGACTGTGAAGGACTGTCACAAAGTCAGAAGCACTGTGCTGGGGGCAGGCTTCAAGGAAGAAAATGTAAGCCCATGGGCTAAGCACTGAGGTTTATTTCTATTATAATTATATGTCCTGTGTACAGGATCCATTTGTAACCTCTGTGGGCCACTAAATGGTTCTCATCAATTTTACAGGGCTCAAGAAATAATACTAACCTGTGAGTCAAAGGAATATCTTAACGTCTTTTTTTTTTTTGAGTTGGAGTCTCACTCTGTTGCCCAGACTGGAGTGCAGTGGCTGGCCACTGCAGCCTTGACCTGCTGGGCTCTGGCGATCCTTCGGCCTCAGCCTTACGAGTAGCCGGAATTTAGGTCATTAACTTTAAATGTAGCATATACTTACTACAAGGCTAGTATGAGAGTCGCTGGCTCATTGTTGAGTTTCTTGAACATATAAAGATGATATACCCCGTAAACTCTTTTACTCTTTAGTTAACTCTGACATTATCCATGGGCTGATGCTAACCTGAGCTACCATGTAGGTTTGTAAGAAACATCTGTTTATGATAAAACAATTCAATACAAATCATACTTTGAATTTTATTGCTAGGAAATGCTGAAGGTGGGATGTAGCCCAGGAAGAGCAGTTCCTTGGTTCTGCCTCTTTTGTTTTGGGGAAGCTATGTGCAAAAGCTTCTTCAGCCAAAAGAACAGTGACGTGAGCAGCAGGGGGCCATATTATTTATCTCTAAATGGGGAAAATTTTGGCAGTAAAAGGGCATACCAAAGTATATGATATTGATGGTTATAAAAGTAGTGCTATTAAAATTTGTTATAAATAAACATTCTTAAAAACTAAAGTAAAAATACAATGAACATGTTAAAACTTATTTATATTGATTGCCTATAACTATTAAAAATGAGAAAAATAAGGACTCGATATGTTCGGTAGGATGGGGTGTGGAGAGTCTGTGAGAGGAGCCCTGATTGTTTGTCCCCGAGCCAGCCCTGGCTGGTGCAGGGAGGATGTGGCCTGAGCTCTCCACAGCTGCCTCTTTCCTGCTTCTGAGTCGGCTTTTAAAAATGTTGACTCAGTGTTCTGGGCCACTTCTTACTGAAAATATCATTACTCTTGATTACTCTTGATACATCTCAGGTATTTTAATCAGCTGAAACTTATTGGCCTTATCTTTCTATAATATGGTTTCACTGGTATTTTTCTGAAGTCAGTTTTTCAATGTGAATTTATTATTTTTAAGCTTTTCTGAAATTTCTGGGGATTTTCAAAGTTGCATGTAATGGCTAATTTAAAATATTGACACACTCAATACAGATCATAATATCTTTATTTTAAAAATACTGTCTAAAGAGGTTAGGTATCTGGTAAGAACAAATTTTGCTAAGTTGAAAATATTCTCAATTCTAATTTATTTTTGTATTGTAATGTAAAAGTATTTCATCCCAATTTTTTTCACAGACACTGACTTTCCTCCCTTCATTTAGAGTTCATTTATCCAAGAAATAATTTTATAAGACAGAACTTGTCAAATAGATTGTCTGTAATTATGGTTTTTTGAAATTGTTTGTCAAATTTAGATGCTGAAAAACTGTAGGTCTTGTACTTTCCAGACTCCAGAAATGTAGGAAATTAATTTCTGTGGTTTATAAGCTATCCAGACTAAGGTATTTTGTTAAGTAGCCCCCAAAACTAAAGACATAAAGCTGCATGTGTTAAATCATTGTTTTGGGGCACAGTCTTCTTTACACTCATATTTAAATTCTATATAGACTGTAAATATTCTGAAATTAGAAACTTCACCAGGTCTTACACAGAATATAAACACATCCCAAAATTAAGAACTCTATTGAAAGATTATTCTCACAAATTAAGATATTTTAGAGCATAATTAATTATGGAATCTCAAAATTAAATCTTGTCCTCTCTCTGAGAACTCATATCATTTGATTTTTTTCAGTTACTTTCTTGCTTCAGTTTCTTCCAGTAAAATCTAGTGAGCCTCTAATTGTAAGTTTTGTTTATAATAATAATAGCTACCTCCTAAAAGTTTCAAGAGCTAAAGTATTGGAGTACTCCATTTATTAAGTGTCATGATTAAATATTTGCAAGTGATTTTGCAAAGCAAACACATCCAAAATTTAGAAGATTTATTTAGAAAAAGCATTTTCAATCAGAATTATAAGGAGTGCCAAAAAATATGCCAATTATCATGCTGTAGAATTTTTTATTTTTTGATTTAACATCAGCTTTGTCTTTGAAATTTTGTAATAAAGTATTTCTAACCATGTATTCATAAAAATATTTGTAAATCTTGGCACCTACATCTTCTGTTTTGATTTGTAGAATATTGCAATTTGTTTGGGTTCAATGTATTCACATATTTGTACTATAGTCAATTCAAAGTCAATTTCTACTTCATGGATTTCTTAATGTGGTAAGAGTATTGTTTTTCATATGATTACGGTCTATAAAAGTGTTGTATTTGTGTTATTACTGAGAAAATAAGTAATATATCTCCAGTGTCAACATTTTTAACTAAAATATGATAGTTTTCACACTGTTGTCAGATTTTAACCTTTGGTAAAATACTTCTATAATCTTTACTTTGAATCATTGGATTGGACAAAAAAATCAAACTAGTAATGAAATACATTAATTTTCTATTTGAAGCATTTGATAAATGATATAAAGCAGAATAATTTAAATGCTTACAAAATCATTTCTGCTAATGGCGGCAATACATTAACTTAACTTTCCGACCATATCCCCAAATCCTTGAAATTGCTTAACTTTCTGACCATATTCCAAAATCCTTGGAATTGAAATTGAGCAAAATTAATGTTGAAGAACAGTCGTTTGATATAAATGATTCAAGAGTAATCTGTAAATGCCTTTTTTTTTTTTTGCAGTGCTACAGTCTTAAAGTTTGTGTTTCCCCATTAGATACCTAATTAAACCTAATCCCTGATAGACTATTATTCACAGGTGGGGCCTCTAGAAGGTGATTAGTGCCCTTAAAAAAGAGATCCCACAGAGCTAGCTAGCCCTTCTGACACGTAAGTTCACAGCAAGAAGGAGCATCTATGAGGAACAAACACTCACCAGGCACTGAGTCTGCCAGTGTCTTGGTCATGTACTTTCCAGACTCCAGAAAAGTAGGAAATTAATTTCCAGATTAAGGTATTTTGTTAAGTAGCCCCCAAAACCCAAGACATGAAGCCGCATGTGTTAAATCATTGTTTTGGGACACAGTCTTCTTAAAATCATTGCTAAATTTGAAATAGATACTGATATTCTTTCAGGAGATTTTTTTTTTTGGTTTTCATTTGGTTGCAAACAAGAAAACATAAGAAAAGAAAGTTCAGCATATAGCACTTTAATTACGTAGGCAATTTCAATTTTATTAATTTATTTTTGTTGGAGGTTTTATTGTAAAGTTAAAAAACTTTGCTAAACAGTAAGAAAGTAAATAATTATGGATTTATATCACACAATAAATAGCAAAGTTAGTGTAACAAAGATGTCTGACTACTCCCCATATGCTTTCTAGCAAGAGTGACCAGCGTCTGTATCCCTCATATATTTCACATCAAGCCAAAATGTAATTTTCCAAGTTTTTTCCTTATCCTATCGGATGACTGCCTGGCAACATTGTGGATTTTGTAGGTTAAAGCATGGGCTGGATCTTAAGTGAATGGTCCACCCAACAGTCAGTAAAGAAGCAGAATGGTCATGAGACATTTTATCACAGAGATCAAAGAAGAGCAAGCTAGGCAGTCTGCATGTGCTATAACACCTGCCGTTTCACTGAGTAGTTCCTCTATGGGAGTCTTCTGTTTCTTCTCTGATGTCATCATCTTGATTTCCAGGAATTGCCTTGTGTCTAGGATGGCCATCTTCTTTCTATTGATCTAGTTTCTGGGCTGATGAGCTTGTTAAGCTGGTCCCACATTTTTCATCAAGGTATATAGTCTTTGTGTAGGCTTCCCTGTCACTAGTTTCCTGAAGAGCTGTGAAACACTTGTTCAGTTCCTAGTGTTTGGAAGAGCAACTGCTTTTGACACTGTCTTTGAGAGCTTGGCTCCAAGCCCACTTGTTGCCCCAATTCAACTTTGTTGTCTGTCAGATGCAAAGTGATTTTAGTAAAAGACTTTATAACTGAACTTTGTCATCTAGGTTAGTTAGTTACACAGATGAAATGGCTTTTCTTGATGTTGAGCTTGGAGTCTAGCTGCCTTTATCTACAACTGGATCTCGCCTTTTGCTTAGAGAAGGATCCAGGTGAACATCACACCATATTGCTGTCTTTGGCTGTGAGTTATTGCTTTTCAAACACCATATTCCCCAGAAGGCACACTTTCAGATAGTGATTTTATGCAGGAGATTTATTAGGAAGTGTTCTGGGAGTCAATCTCTATGGGAAAAGAAGGAGGAAGAGGAGGTAGAAGTTCGACTGCAGTGCAGTCTCAGTGTAAACCTCCTCTGAGCCTACTGGGAGTTGTGAAGAGGCCTTACAGCTTTCCTGGGTGTGTGTGGGGGGTGAAGTGGCCAGAATTTTATAACCGCATGCTCATCAGTTATTAAATAAAGGCTGTCTATGAAGAGGCAGTAAGTTAGGTTAGGCAGCTCTTTTCAGCTGAGGTCATCTACAAAGTGGGGTAACAGCTGAGGGACTGTCTGCCAGCATTATGCCCAGCACCTGGCGTAATAAGCCCTTTATTCCTGATGTGGAATCCTTATGCATCCCAGCACCTGCAATGCTGCCCTTTGATGTACTAATGGAATTCTTTTATTACTGACTGTTTACCCTCTACACGCTGAGAACCAATTTGCAGAAAATCAGAAGGCACAAATGCCTAGTGCCTACAAAAATTATAATGTACCTCTGCAACCTAGATAAGCCTACTTTTATGCTTTCTGTTATGTGATATAATGAATATCCTTATTACTTAAGTCATTATTAGTCATCATTCTATTGCTTGCCATCAGAAGCATTCCTAACAAATATAATCAAACTTGTATAGCCCAACCATTCAATGACAAAAATAATAAACCAAAAATTCAACTTGACTTTTGATGTGGTGATTAAAGAAGGCTTTTCTGAGGAAATATTTGGGGCTGAAACCTGAGTCATAAGATGGGGTTAGCCAAGTGAGGATGCATGTCGAGTATTCTGGCAGAAGGAGGAACAATTGTCAAAGCCCCAAGGCAGAGGTGAGTTTGGCAGATTCAACAACATGGTTCTCATAGTTTCTAGTTCAGGCCTTTGAAAAAGTTGAAATGGAAATGTGGGAACATGGGAATAGAGCAATGAAGGGTACTATTATGTCCCAGGATAGAATTTGGCTTGCTGGGCTATGGTTTAAGATATTTAAGATGATCTAATGATCTTTTGATTGTTGTTGTTTAAGAGAGAATTTTTTTCTCATAACGCCTAGGGATTTTTTTCTTCCACAGACATGTTAATATTATTGAGAACATTTTAAATGTGAAAGGGAAGGGGAACAAGAAATATTGTTAAATAAATGATTATGACTTAGGAGGAAGAACATTTGTGTAAGAGGTTGTCTTCAATTGCCAGAAGAAAAAAACTGATGAATATGTTAAAGACAATTATTTGTCTGCAGGGATGAGTATGTGTTTTATATAAATACATAAAAACAAGGTGAATATAGCCTCACAGCATCATCAAATACGGTACTGTCTGTGGCCTGTTGCGAGTCGGTTGCACAGCAGGAGGTGAGCAGCGTGCAAGTGGTGCTCTGCCTTCAATCAGATCGGCAGTGACATCAGATTCACAGTAGCACGAAGCGCTTTTTGAACTGTGCATGCCAGGATCTAGTTTGGATGCTCCTTGTGAGAATCTAATGCCTGTTTATATACTCCCATGTCCCCTGCATCTGTGGAAAAACTGTCTTCCACAGAACCTGTCTCTGATGCCAAAAAGGTTGAGGAGCACTGGATTAAATGACAGGAGTATAACAACAGAAGGCTATATCATTCTTTTATAAATAGATCGCGTAGAAGTGGGAGTACATTGGTACCGTATGTAAAGAAGTCACTAGAAAATCTTCAGCAAAATGACTGAGAAATTGCTGGAAAATCTTCATAAAGATTTATCTAAATTTTTACCTGCTTAAAGATTTAAAAAAGGGGGAAAAAAGTAAAATTCCATGAATCAAGATTCTTAAAAAAAGAAAAAGATGACTCAAGAGTAATGGAAAACTTTCAGATATCAATTTATGACTGTACAGCATCAATGATGCTAATTTGCAGATGTATTTGCTAAGATTCTGCCAGTCATCACCGCAGGATTGCAGAAAATGGGAAAGATTGTAGTGTCAGCCGGGGTTCAAGGCAGAAGACAGGAAGTAGGCAGAGATTGAATATGGTAAATGGGTGCTGGCAAAGTCACTGGAAGACCTAGAGAAGTGGGCCGTAGTCTGGGCTTCTCGGAATAACTCCAGAGCTAGAGAGCTGAATCACCAGAGAGCTCCTACCTCGGAAAGAATATCAGAGCCATTGGATTTTCAGAATGTATGCTCAAAGCTGAGATGAGGGCATCACAGAGCTGGGACTGTACATGTGTTGCTGCTTTGTAAGTAGCTATCGCCACTCCATTATGCTGTGTACTGGGGACTGGAACCTGGAGTTCATTGTGGCTTCTGCTAACTTTCCTCTCATCAAGGAATCTGGAGAGTGACACGAATCATTTCTCCAGAAGAAAATCTGTTGTCTCCACAAGACCTTGCTTGCCAAACAAGAAATGCCAGAAGATGATGACCATCCTCACCTCTGCCTTGCAGGTTTCTCATAAGGGCATCTGCAGGACCTTATTGGAATCCACAATGCTAGCCACAAAAGCCTCTGGAAAGTATATACTTAAGTCTGAAGTCTCTTTAATACATAAAACTATGACACAAGGGAGTCAACTGGAAATTCAGTGTGCCACACCATGGTATTCTATACAACTGCAGACAGGCAAAGGTTCTTATTTCTTTAGAAGGAAAAAGAGATTATTATTATTTTTTGAGTCAGGGTGTCACTCTGTCAACCAGGTTGGAGTGCAGTGTCTTGATCATTGCTCACCACAGCCTTGACCTTCTGAGCTCAGGAAATCCTTCTGCTTCAGCCTCCTGAGTAGCTGGGACTACAGGCATGTGCCACCATGGCTAATTTTTAAATTTTTTTGTGAGACAAGTTCTTGCTCTGTTGCCCAGGCTAGTCTCGAACTCCTGGGCTCCAGTAAGCATCCTACTTCAGTTTCCCAAAGTGCTGGAATTACAGCTATGAGCCACTGCGCCAAGTCAGAAGAGATACCTCCTGAACTTGACATTGGTCTTTGTAGTAATTAAAAATGTATCATGTAAGCCATTAAGGCAGGGTGCAATGATCACTGGGAATAGAGAGTTTATTAAAAACTAATCATACCAGATAGTTTATCAATGTGGTAAGCAAGAACTATAGGGCTTTAATGTATTTTGATTTTAACAAAGCTTTGCTTTTTAATATATTTTATGATATCATAAGACAAAATTTGAAATAAGTGGTCAAGATGGTGGCACAGTTGAATGGATTTGTAATTAGTGGAAGACTAAACACTGTTGGTTAGTAGATACATGTCCAATTATCACACATGCTATAGGAAAATATACTTTACCCTGCCCTACATTACATAACGAAGTAGGAAAGAATACTGATTTAAGACATAGCAACAGTCTTCATTTATTGAGATCTCACTCTAAGTGAGGCACTACAGATACATTGTTAACTCCTTTACTCCTTATAGCAACCTTGTCAGGTTATTATTATTCCATTTTAAATATGAGGAAACTGATGCTAGAAAGTGTAAATAACTTACCCATACTCCGCATCTAGTAAATGGCAGAGCTGAGATTCATACCTAAAATTGCTTCAAGGGGGAGATATTAGAGGGAGAGGAAATGCCAATGTTTCTTGAAGAAACGAACTAGTTATTTCCTTGCCAAGAAACCACAGAAGGTGGGATTTCTGTTATTCCATATGAGGTAGGAGGTGATCCACTGTCTTGCATGACCTAGTCAGTATCTCAGGGACTCAAATTCACATTGAAAAGCCTCACTAACATCCCACATTTAAAGCCAACTGTTGATTTATTAAATTATGAGAAATGTAACAGTCTGACCAAATATAAGCAATATCCTTACATATATTTTCTGAAGGATAGCCTGATAGCAAAATGTCTGTAGAGGGTAGAATCAGACCAGATAGACTCTGATCAGAATGCTAACCGGCAGTATGTTCTGACAATCACAGTATCAGCCTAGCTGACTGGATCTCTGAAACTACCTGGGGAGGGCACGTTCTAATTTGGTCAAGCAGTGGCAGAGTTTACCTCTCTGACTTTTTTGTATGCCTTCATGACTGTTGGCCATTCTTTTTTTTTTTCTTTTTTGATTCCAGCTAAGTTAATTTTAGCTTAAGATTCAGTCCTCGGAAATCCCTTGGGTCTGCTCACACTGTGGGAGTTTTTTTGTCCTCTCAATAAATCCTGCTTTCTAAAAAAAAAAAAAAGATTCAGTGCTTCTCTTTAAGGTGGCTGATCGGTTTTCTGCTGATACAATTACTTAACTTTAGACAATAAGTTTAATTCCCATATTTCCAAATTTACGATTGTCCTTATGCATAACCTATAAGATGCATGCCCATTTGACTCTTTCCTTAACCTGTGCTGACACTGCTAGGTTAAAAAGAGCAAACACAAGAACAGAAGTACCGGTGCTAACATACATAATGTAATAGCAACACACTTTTAAAAAAGACAGTATTTTATTTAACATAGGCACACTACAAGTTAATCGCTTGTAATGTTATTATCAAAGAAGCCAGGACAGACTTAGCTATATTAACTATGTAAGAGTAGGATTGTTGAGTGAATGAGTGCGGGAATGAATAAAGAAGTTGCTAACTCTACCCTAATCTTCAGTAACAATCTAGAGTAGCAATGTTTATTTAGTTCAGAGTCCAGATTTTCAGAGAATATTGACAGACTGGAGTTAATTCAGAGGAAACTGACCAGATGGTAATCAAACTTAAAACCACATTCTGTCAGATGGTGGTAGGACATTGGTGATATTTAGCTTAAGAAAAAGAAAAGGAGAAGGAGTGCTTATGCTTGGGCCAGTCTTGTGCTGTCTTTTAATAGATTTCAAACACTATGGTTAATAAGGGAAGGGGAATACTTTATTTTAAGTTGTTCTGAAAGACAGGACTAACAGTAGTCAGTGTAGACCACAGAAAGGCGATTCTGTTTACCAGAATGGTAGCATTTCTGTTCTCAAAGCTGTCTAACCACAAAATGAGCTGCCTGGATATTAATGAGTTCCATGTTTTCGGAGGTGCACAAGCAGAGACTGGAGAAACTTTTGGTAAGATATTTTAGAGAGAAACAGGCATTAGTGAAGGCATGGAGCAGATGACTCTAAGAATTTGTTCAATTTTATTCTATGAATCTATCAATGTCTTATGGCACACTAATTCTACTTTTGGCTCTTCAGTTAGTGGCATGAACCTTCAGTAGTAGTTCATGTTACTTCCAATTCAATAGATCAATTGCAGTGGATTCTGGTTTTGCATTCCTTCCTAGCAATGAAGACAGAACTCAGCAAAACCCAAAGTTGCAGAAATGAACACACGTATCTTGTGAATGCATCATTAAGTGTAGTGTCAAGAAGTCTCTCACTTTCTCATTTGTTCTCCAAACCCGTGTATTCTGAGTATGAGAGAAATAGTACTACAGGTTTAGACTGCTTTCTCAAAGCATTGCAAATTATCATTCACAAGCCGTTTGAAAGCTTCAAATGTCAACAGCATTTATTTTTGTCTTTGTTTTTAAATGCAGTTATTTACGTTTCTGAAATTCCATCTGATTGTATTTCTTATTTGAGCTTTATTATTGTTCATGAGTACATGTTGATCATCAACCCACCTGTGCTTTCATGGCAATTAACATCACACCTTAAAACCTGGTTTGGAGCCAACCTCCGTGGCACACACCCGTAGTCCCAGCTACTCAGGCAGGAGGAAAGCTTGAGCTGAAGATCTTGTTCAAGACCAACCTGGGCAACATAGTGAGACTCTTTCTCTAAAAAACACCAGTTCTGGTGAATGGGGAGAGAATGAACGTTCATTTAAAATAACCAAGGAACAATGGAGTTTTATAGGTAGGAAAAACCCCACATATATTAATAGATGGGAAATTCAACCCAGAGAGATTAAATGATTTGCCCCAGTCTTATGGCTAGTGGGACATTTTGGCACTTTTCTGTCTTGTCTTTTTTTTCTCCCCCCTCTCACTCACTGATGTAATTATATGCTGTATTCTTGGCAAGATCTTTTTCTTCTTTGTCTCCTCCTCCTTTACCTCTTCCTCTGTTCTGCCTCTTCTCTTCTTCCTCTTCCTTCTCCTCCCAGTCACTCACATCTCTACTTACAGCCTGATTGACATGTGACCTGAGGAGATGGCGTCTGTCTGAGTAGGCTTCCAAAATAGTATTTTCGTTTACCGGCACCCTTAGTTAGGTAGACAGGAATTCTAAGAGACTTATTGTTCTTAATTCTGGGATTCTTTTGGATTTCTGCAGTGCTGCATATGATGCTGTCCTTGACAGAAATGTGGCCATTAAGAAACTCAGCAGACCCTTTCAGAACCAAACACATGCCAAGAGAGCATACCGGGAGCTGGTCCTCATGAAGTGTGTGAACCATAAAAATGTGAGTTTCATTATTTTTAAACCTCTGGTGGTGGGAGGCTGTGAGGTTGGAGGAAAAAAAATTGTATCCCTACTTGAGCAAAAAGACTTCCTTTATTTGCAATTCCTGCCTCTTAAGACTGTTTATTCTGCCCATATGCTGCATTTGATTCCATTGTCTTCATGGTAGCTTTCTATTTAAAAATCCCCTAAAAACCATGTGACAAGAAGGGAATGAACTTTCTACATATTTCCCTGTTAGGAAATCAACCATATTTGGTTATCTTGCTCCACAGTAACCAAAGAACTTCATGGTTTTCAAAAAAGTAACAAATAAAAACAAAAAAACCCTACAGAATAAAATACTAAATTTATAAGTTACATTTAATTACTAACAAATGAGGATGTTCATTTATCATATTATCTTCTTTTTGTGTTAGCTGTAGTCTGGCGGGGGCCTCTAACTATTCAGTGCATATACTATGTGTCAGCATCCTGTTTTGTGTTGGGGTGGACAAACATGAAAATACATATTTTTACAGAGCACATCAGAACAGGATCATCAAGAGTATTTTCTCATTGGAACTCAGCTGAGTAGGCCATTAGAGGACTTTCCTCCCTTCTAAGCCCTCTAGAATCCTTTCTGTGCTCCAGTTCTTCTTAGTAAAGATAAATAAGAGAGAACCCATTATTTTAATGAAAACTATTATTATTATTTTGAGTTGGGGTCTTGCTCTGTTACCCAGGCTGGGGTGCTGTGACCCATGGCTCACCACAGCCTTGACCTCCTGGGCTCAGTAGTTCTTACCCCTCAGCTCCAGAGTAGCTGGGGATACAGGCATGTACCACCACTCCCAGATAATTTTGTATTTTTTCTAGAGATGAGGTCTTGCTATATTGCCAAGGCTGGTTTCAAACTCCTAGGTTCAAACATCCTCTTGCCTTGACCTCCCAAAGTACTGAAATTACAGATGTGAGTCACCAGGCCTGGCAATAATAACTATCATTAATACTCATAAATACAATTGCAATCAATATATTTTATTACATATAAATATATAATAATAAATTATAGATTTTCATAAATAAATTTTATTTTATTAAAATAAAAATAAATACTTTTATTATAAATAAAGTTGTTATGAAGTTTCATAGGTATCATAGCTCTCTACAAAGTTCTTCTTAAGTATGAAAACACACAGAATACATGGAACTATCCATGCAATTTTATAAACTAGGAATCTTGTCCTAAGGCTAGTCATCTGTCAGTGGCACTGAGAAGAAGCAAAAGTATGTGTTTAGTTGAAAAATATTTGAAATACGGATATGTGGATTTGGGTCCCATGATAGCATTTCTCGTTTCCACTATCACTTTTTAATGAAGTCATTTGACAATTATTTGTTGGATGAATGAAATGTGTCTGGCACAGATCCATTAATAGATGCTCTGAATCTGAGGGTGTGACTGAGAAGAAAACAGGACAGAGGGTTGGGGGAGGGACACAACCCTGCCCACGTGGAGCTTATACTCTATGCATGAGAGAAGGGCTATCCACAATAAGAAAAGTCAACGTGTGGCGCTCAGATGATGATAAGTAAAACAAGGCAAAGAAGGAAGACAAAAATGCTGGTTAGTGGTGGGCTTAGCTTTACATTGTTAAATAGGTTGAGCAGCAAATGTCTCACTAAGAAGAGGACATTGTATAAAATGTGCACCAGTCTCTAATATGGTCATACAACAAACAGGAGACTTCTAGAAAGGAATATAGAAATAGTAGAAAGGATGACTGCTAAGAAGAACTGTATATTAAAGTAATTTGTTCTTTTATTGTATTAAATAAAGGCAGGAGCAAGATTAGCCACGTGGCCAATGAAATATATTTTGTGTAGCAAAGAGGATGGAACAACATAGGCAATGAAAAATGTATGAAAGCAAGCAATAAAGCGACTGTAAGAAAAGTTCTCTGTACATGTAGTTCTAGTTTCCTAATCCTCATTCCAGACCCTGTAATGTGATACAATGTGGAGAAATGCCCGTTTACTTACCAATTTGAGGGTCTCATGCTCCCCATTCTTGACTAACTTTAAGGACTCAAATTTATAATACCTGAAAAGGAGTCCCAAATTGCAATGACAATTTGTAAACAGCATTCCACCTGCTACTTACCTTTTATGTGTGTATGGAAGAATGCATGTATGCATAGAAGTATACATAAATACATTTCTGGAGCTTGTTAACAGAGTAAGTTATTGCCAAATGTAAACTTCACATTAGTATTTTAATACTCAGTGAAAGACATAATATAGAACTCTCTTACTACTGTGGCAAGGAAAACAGTAATCCCATTAAATCTTTAACAATGGTGTAGAAAATCTATTTAGAAAGTGAATACTCAGTACTAGGGACTGGGGTGATTGTGGGCCATGATAAATATTGATTCACATCTGTGTGTCTCAAGACGCTGGAATAAAGAACTAAGTTCCACTCCTGCCTGGAAATGGTTGAACTAAAATGGAAATACCTGTGATGATCTCCTTCTGAAGACATATTTTAAAATTGGTTATTAGTTAGCAATTAGAATTTATAAGTGAGCAAAGAAAACAGAGGAAAAACATTTCAAGGGAAATCAGAGAAGATAAAGGAGAAAAAAAAATAGGGCATGAGAAAAGGGAAAATAAGAGCACACAATAGAAATAGATCTTGAGAAATTACCTTTTAAAATAATAAATAGCATTATAAAAATTATAATGCTATTTTCTAAATTCATTAGATTACTTACTTTTTTTTTAACCAGGTGATATGGATTAGCATGTTTTCATTTTTAAAGGGGTGTTTGTGGGAATGTGTGTGTATGTGCCCTATGCCCAGTCTCCAAAGCTTTTGTTTGAACAAATATCAAAATGAAATAAAGTACCAGATTGATAAAGTACTAGAGAGACACATAGTCACTGTAGATGTTTCAGTGAAAGACGAACCTCAGATATTTTCTTTTTTTTTTTTGAGTTGGAGTCTCACTCTGTCACCCAGACTGGAGTGCACTGACCACTCCCGACCACCGCAGCCTCGACCTGCTGGGCTCTGGCGATCCTTTCACCTCAGCCTTCCAAGTAGCTGGAACTACAGGCGCACGCTACCACACCCGGCTCATTTTTGATTTATTGTAGCGATGAGGTCTCGCCAAGTTGCCCAGGCGGGTCTTGAACCTGCGGGCTCAGGCAATTCACTCACCTCAGCCTTCCAAAGGCCCGGGATTACAGGCTGAGCCACCAATATTTTCAACACTCACTGCAACTAAGTTTACAGAATAGCAATATTACAAGTTTTAAAATATTTTGAAACAATTTTACTTCTATATGAATATTTTACACTGCATTAGAAGAGATGCTCTTAGTATTTTTTTTTGAAATGTTGCAACCATTGCTGTGTATATATATTTTTTTCATTGAAAATATAGAATGGTATTGTGATTTTTTTCTCAATGATTTCTCAACCAGCAGAAATGACTTGAGGTAGAAAACATTTCAAAAAATGACTCAATTTCTCAGGTGTTTAAAATCATTTTATTTTGTTTTTATTACTCCATATGTTTTTATTTCATTTATGAATTTTTCTGAACTTATTTGATGCTTTGAAGCTGTTTAGATCTTGAACTTGTATTTATATATTTAAAAAAAATGCTTGCAACTATCTTGTAAGTAGAATATTGTTATCTACACATTTAAATTTCCATTTCCTACTGGTACATTAGTATAGAATATTTAGCTGGAATAACACTTCAAGTTATTTATTTATGCAATCTATGGAAATGTGACAGAGGGGTTTTTTTTTTTTTTTTACAAAATTTACTTGTGTTAGAAAGTAATTTTTTTTACTAGCTGATGTATAAAATAACTAAAGGCTAAAACAAAACATTTTAACCTGAATTTAGATACATTTTAAAAACATTTTCCACTAAATTGATGTCATCCTTGATGCACTCTTCCCCACACATATCACTGGAACATGAAAGTAATATTTGAGAGTGAGAAATAAAAGAAACTAAAGTAACAAACACATCATGAAGCAGAGAACACTTAGTTCACCTGGAGGAGAAATGACCTCTTGCTAGGTCTTGTTGAGAGTTTCCCAGCAGCCTCTCTTCTCTCACATGGCTTTTCCTACATTTTGTTTAATACCACAGCCTATCTACTACCACGAAGAAACACATTCTAAAGCTGTATGACAATTATATATCTCCTCTCTTTCCATTGCAAAAGAAGTTGAGTGTTTTAACTGTATTATTAACCTGCAGAGTATAAGTTCTTTCAGAACACTTTCTGTGTTCTGTGAGACAGTTCTAATTTTTTTTCCCAACTTTTCAAATTCTACCACAGCACTAGTGAGTGACTTTGAGTTGGAATAAATACAGGTTTAAATATACTTTTTGAATAATCCACTCTCTTTTCTCTGTTCCTTCCACTCTTTCTTTCTTCCAGATTATTAGTTTATTAAATGTCTTCACACCCCAGAAAACGCTGGAGGAGTTCCAAGATGTGTAAGTAACAAAGGTCATGAAGGAAGGGAAAGCACACACACACACACACACACACACACACACACACACACACACACACACACACGGGGGAGGGGCGGGGCGTGGGGAGAGAGAGAGGAAATTCTTTGTGGAAACCAAAGGGAAGTAAGAGCTGAGATCAAATGAAGGGAATCCAGTGGCAGGTGGAGAATATTCTGCTTGTGGTGTTCCTTCGTGGAAAGACATTCTGTCTCTTTCTGGCTCCATGACTCTGCATGCTTTGCTGTTCCACGTGCTTGGTTCAGTCAAGGAAGGCTTCTTTATTTATTATTATTAACTGATTTCATGAACTTACTAGGATGAGCCAAGTTACCTTGAGAAATAGTAATAAAACGAACATGATGCAGTGTTTTTTGTTCTTTATTTCTATTTTTATATTGCCTTTGATTTTGTGCAAGAGTCACCCTACAAGTCTAGTGACAATAAGCTGAGGTGAGGAAGTGATTCCCTAGTTTGTTATCTTCTTTAACAGAGACACATGAAATTTAAGGCAAGAAGCTGTTCTTAATTTTTTTCTACTTGTAATCAAAATAATTGGGAAAGAGTCTGGAGAATACAGGGAAAAGTGAGAACAAGATGAAGGTAAAAATTATACAGGCACAAGCCACACAGTAGTAAATGCTGCTTCTATTAGCAACCTTGTGGTAGTGTTCCTGTATCTAACACACACGCAGTACCCAGAAATTCTCACATTCTTGATTCAGTGAAAAGCAGAGCTGGAAAGTTTAGAAGACTTCAGAGTTAGGAGAGGATTCTGACTAACTTGAAGAACATCATAGGTCTTGGGATCTAGAACTAACATTGTGGATTTCCCCTCTAGTTACTTAGTAATGGAACTGATGGATGCCAACTTGTGTCAGGTGATTCAGATGGAATTAGACCATGAGCGAATGTCTTACCTGCTGTACCAAATGCTGTGTGGCATCAAGCACCTCCACTCGGCTGGAATTATTCACAGGGTGAGACACCTACTCTAGAAGTATAATTAAGATGCCTTTAGAGAAGAGAAGAGAAGGAGCAACTGTAAATTGTGTTTTTTATACAGTGGGCTTGGTTACATATAATAAACGTCTTCATTTCTTTGATAATGAAATTAGCACATAGTTCACTAGTGTGTAGAAGGAAATTTTAGCTATACTGTAGTTGATTTTGTTCAACATTATGTTTCAGCTTATTGAGAAGCAGTTCCTGAGAAATTTATGCTTTCTGACTCCTTGATTGGCAGAGGTCATATGTATAGCTGAAATATGACAATTCATTCCATAATTTGTTTCTGGCAGCATAAAAACATCTGCTCTGACCTGTTCTTCTGTCAGGCCTAGAAATGAAATATAAGATGAAAGATTTATGTTACCCTAAGGAGAAACCTAACAGATGACAATACATTTTTTTCCCCCAAAACTGCTTCCCAAGATGAGCCTGAATTGTAAAAATGGTAATACAGTTCCCTTCTGAGTTTAAAAAACTTCCTGGGGGTATATTTTTTAAAATCTAAAAACTAATACTTAAATTCTTTGTAGCAGTAATTATTTGTCTTCTACAGGACTCTGCAGGTAAGGGGGCCTCCATCAGTATTCTTGCAAGGTTTGTTGATTGAGTGGATGGAAATAACATGTTTCATTTGACACCGGCTTTTAATTTTTTCCCTTGTTCCTATTGTCAGGATTTAAAACCAAGTAATATTGTGGTCAAGTCTGATTGCACGTTGAAGATCCTAGACTTTGGTCTGGCCAGGACAGCAGGCACAAGCTTCATGATGACTCCTTACGTGGTGACACGTTACTACAGAGCTCCCGAGGTCATCCTGGGAATGGGTTACAAGGAGAACGGTAGGGTGCTTCTGGGTAGCAGCAAGAAACCTTGACTAAAGTGGGCTCACTTTTGAGAGAGCTGGGAGGAATCTTCCCCTTCATGCATCTGACTTCTTAAAGCAGGGCTGTCAGCTTTCAGATTCAGAATTGTTTGTTTTTTTTTTAATTTAGTGCTACTGGTAAGAATTACTCATTAAAAATGTGAACGATGTTTCTGAGAAGCCAGCTTTGCTTGAAGAACACTAGAATGTTAATAGCTAGAAAGAATTGTAAATGAAGTCTGATTAAACAGTCAAGTGGATACTGATTAGCACACATGCTGTAGATATGGAGAAAAAGTGCTGTTTGGGTTGTAGCTCAGCCCAGAGTAGTGTGAAAGCAGGAAGGAATCTGTCTATTGCATTGAACCATTTGACTTTTATGTCACACCTTTGATTGATGGTTTTAGTCCTAGGGAAAGGGGAGCAAAAAGAAGCCACAAATTCTCAGAGTGAGAATCTTCACAAACATAAAATAAACAGTTAATTGAAGATAATCCAAATTATTTAAGTTGAATAAGAATTTCTTTAATACTTTAAGCTGCTCTGTAAGTATTATTTAGAGTAGCAACTACCTAGTAAATCTTTATGAATTTCAAAATGCATAAAAAGGGAAAATATTAAATTTGACCCTACTGCTTTCATAAAGAAAATCTAATATTCATGAATACTTTAAAATAAAAGGTATAGAAAGACTTTTCAAAATGTATTCCAGTTGGATTTTATTGATTAAAATGAAAGTTAAACAGCCGGGCTCGGTGGCTCAGCCTGTAATCCTGCGCCTTTGGGAGGTTGAGGTGAGTGGATTGCCTGAGCCCGTGGGTTCGAGACCCGCCTGGGCAGCGAGACCTCATCTCTACAATAAATCAAAAAATCAGCTGGGCGTGGTAGCGCATGCCTGTAATTCCGGCTACTTGGAAGGCTGAGGCGGAAGGATCGCCGGAGCCCAGCAGGTCGAGGCTGCAGTGGCCGGGAGCGGCCACTGCACTCCAGTCTGGGTGACAGAGTGAGACTCCAACTCAAAAAAAAACAAAAAACAAAAAACAAAATGAGAGTTAAAAATACATGTTGGAGAGCATTGCTATATATTATTTTGATGAGATTTTCTCTTAGTAATGCACCATGTTAAAAAAAAAAACAAAACACTTCCAATATACTTAGGAATGAAAATAGTTTTAAATTAGGTTTTTATATATGTACATATATATATATATAGATACACACATACATACACACACATTCAATGTGTCTTTCACATTTAGTTTTATGTGCTATTCTGTTTGGTTACTAGTAGCCTATTTTTATAACTTCTATAAAAATAATTCATATATTTTTATGTATAGGTGCCGCAGGGTACTTACATTCCCTGACCACTTTACAAAAAAGTTTACAAAAACTTTATGTGCTTTCAGATGAGAAGACAGATAGTACTTTAGAGCATTTTTACAGAGGAAGGGAAAAGTCAGCTCCTGAGGTCAGGTTCACTTTGGGGGGCAATGTCAGGGTTCATGGTACCTTTTTACTTGGAAAAGATGACTTGGCTTTCCTCCCAAGGCAAAAACACATCTTATTTACTCAGAAAAGAAGAAATTTGTATATCTTCTTCACAAGTTATTTTTAAAAAGTCAAAAGGGAAACAAAGAAAAGCCAGGAATCAAGAATGTGCAGGAGACTCACAGGTCTGAATTTGCCTACTGGGCTTTTTGGACCGTGACTGCAGAGACAGCAATTATTAAAACCCCTTTGCCTCTCCTCGCCAGAAAGAGCTGTAAGTTTTACTGGTTAGGTGTTTTGGCTTCTCTAAAGTCCATGGAGAAGGTATCCCCGCACCCTGTGCTGCCCTCCCACTCAGGGAAGGAAGGTTATCATGCAGAGAAACCTGCTTGCTCCCACACCAGGTGTGCCCTGCTGTCCCATGAACCTAACCCTGCCTTTCTTCCTCATGGAGCAATTCAGCCAAATGTTTCTGCCCACAAGTCCCTTTGTCCTTACTAAAAAGTGAGTTGGAGGGAAGTGTAGATTGGTGAGGGAAGGTGAAGTGTGTTTGTCTAACAAGTGTGACAATTTGGAAATAAATATACGTACATAACAATTTTTAACACTTTTAATACCTTTTTTCACTTCCAGATGGTTCCTTTATACATGTGCTAATTAATCATATATCTTTTTACATAAAACATTTCAAATAGAAACTAAAACTGATGTTTATTTACAAGGATAACTTCTGAAGGACAAACTAAGTACCAAATATTCAGCCTTTAAAACATAGTTCCAGTCATTTCCTAGTTTTTTTGGATTTGGTGGAATGTACCTTATTTTGGGCAAATGAATGGGAGCATCTCTTGTTGCCAAATTCCACATAACTGAATAGAATAGAAAATGGAAATGGCCACCCTTAGAGATTAAAATGGTTTTCTGTCCGTCCAGCAAATGGCATCGATATTTGGTGGCTTTTAGTCACTGCCTGCCATGGAAAAACTTTTGGGTTAGCTGCTACTTTTTCATGTCATCGGTGTCACCACTTTGTGGCACTGCAGAGACAATCTAAGGCACCCATAAAGTAATGTTTTCTTAAAACTTAACTTGCAAAAAAAAAAAAAAATTGCGTTTCCTTACTAGACACTGCTTTTGTAATAGTGTAGTGCTGGTTTTAATTGACCTGTTTGCCAACTTTTGGTGGGAGGAGAAATTGTGCCTTCTAATCAAACTGTTCTTTTTCTTCCTCCTTCAGAAGTCGATTATCTTAGTTAACTTTGCTTTCCTCCCTTTCTTCACTACCCTCTCTCTCCTGTTCTAGTGGATATATGGTCTGTAGGATGCATTATGGGAGAAATGGTTCGCCACAAAATCCTCTTTCCAGGAAGGGACTGTATCCTTGTACCTTTTGCTACAGCTTTTACCTGTTTTGTTCTCTCTCCCTTTAAACATACAATGATTTTACCAGGAGAGTAAAGATAGAAGCAAAAAGTTGGGTAAGTGGTGTCGTTGTAATAAAAAAAAAGTGATGATTTCTATAATCTGACCAGTATTGAAGACTACCAACCATGATGATTTCTTTTAATTAAATTTTCTATAGACTTTTTTTCTTCTTAAATTATTTTCTTGCCTACAACCAAACATAGCAATGCTATTTTTTTCTCCCTAAATTACAGAGGCCACCAGACCTCCAATGATTAAAATATATTTATTTTTATATGTACTTATTTTTATAACTAGTCACTATTTGCAAGTCATTTTCCATCTCCTTTCTAAAACTATTTATGTTTCTACAACATTTAGGCATAATAATTTCTCTCCTTGCTGGCATCTTAAGCTCCTGTCTTTGATTTAAATTACTCTTGACACTATATCAAGTCTTTAATAGGGCAATATAGCATATCCTTCTCAAAACATAAACTTCCA
Source organism: Cephalopachus bancanus (assembly GCA_027257055.1). Taxonomy (NCBI): domain Eukaryota; kingdom Metazoa; phylum Chordata; class Mammalia; order Primates; family Tarsiidae; genus Cephalopachus; species Cephalopachus bancanus. Next base: position 756,216 of record JAPVLO010000566.1, read on the forward strand.
TATTTAAGAACTGTACTTATGATTCATATTGCCAGAGGTCAGGTGAATTTAAAATAGGCTTCTCTCACTTGACTTGGAGATGTGACATAGACATAGATACTGATATTTCCAACCAAATTTAGAATTTTATAAATTTAGTAGATTTGAGTTCTACCACTCAGTCTTGCAAAAGAGTCCATCAGAAATGTCCTGGAAAGCTATTTATGATTTGGAATTATTAAATGAGATGGTATATTTTAAAAATTAGCAACATTTTACTCTCTAATAAAGATATATATATATTTGCATTTGTAATATGTAGACAATTATTAACAGTAGAATATACTTTTGTAAATACAAAAATATCTTCCTACAAACACTAGTGCAAATCTCAGTACAACAATAGTCGACAACCTTGACAATAATAGTGCAGGATTGAATTTGGTATATTTATTACTTATGAATTTTTTTGGAAATTGGCAATAGCCATGTGGTCCATAGCTCTATTAATTATTCAGTTTGATTGATAAGAAAGTTTTACTAAGGAATCCTCTTATTAGGTAAGAAAAGTTATGATTTTTATTTAAGTTAAAAAAGGACAATAGTACAAAAAATACTGACTTAATAAGTTGAAATATAATGAACATGCATTTAGGTAGGCAGCTATTCATTCTGCTGGGTATTAATGAGATATTCTCTAAATTCCACCAGCAATGACAGAGTAATGACATATTCTAGAATTGCACTGTCTAAGTAATGACCATTAGCCATGTGTGGCTACTTAGCTCTTGAAATTGTTTGAACTGAGTTGTGTTATATAAGATGCATACCAGATTTTGAAGATATTAAAGAAAGCATGTAAAATATATCACTAATAATTTTATATCGATTATAATAACATTTAATATAGAGGGTTAAATATGTATATTTTTAAAATTAAGCTCACCTGTTATTTTTAATGCGGATATTAGGCTTAAAATTGCAGGTATGATTAAATTTGTGACTCTCATTTTTCTATTGGACAGTGCTGGTCTAGAAAATGAGAAAACCAACTTAACAGCTTTTTACTTACAACCAATCTTAGAGTCTTAAATCACTGTTTGCTCTTTGTTCCTTTGCTATCTATAGGGTAAAGTATCATTTTCATTGATGATTTTTATATGACTACTTAGGAAAATTCCTTTTACTTTAAATTACTTATTTGTAGTTTGGGGATCAATTATATACCTAATGTAGTTGGTTTGAACATTATTACAATCCACATTCATATATAAAGTATCAATTTTATTCAAAAGTGGGAATTTTTTCCTTATGCTTTTGCCTTTGGAATCTAATATATTTTGGACAAAAAAGGAATCTCTCAATCAATACTCAGTGTGAAGTTGCACAGTCATATATCTATAATGCACTTGTAAGTGGAAAAAAAGCTATATGATTTCTTATTTTCATGTGACATTTTGCTACATGTCACTTGATTGCCACCTAGCAGGGTTGATCTCTGAGAACAAATTCAACTCTTCAGGCATTCATCAGGATTACTTTTCGCCTGTTTTGACAATGTTAAATTTAAAAACTAATAAAATTATGAAAAGTAAAAATATTTTTTAACTCAAACTAAACCCTCACAGAACAGACAAATAAAGATAACAGCACCATACTGACAATTCTGCTTTCTTGCAAAAATTGTTCTCTTGGAGGTCCCTATTTTTCTTTTATTCTAGTTTGTTTAAAAAAAAAGTTTGAGACTGAAATTAAATTGTGCAAAAATCAGTACAAAAAATGTATATCCCTGATATGTTTGATCCTAGAAATTTAGATAATTTAAAATACAAAAAGTAAAGATTGTGATAAGGGTTTGCTTTCTGTATTTCTTCATCTCAGGTGATGATTATATGGTACATCAGTTGTTGATAGCCTAGTGCCATATGTGATAATGACCTTGCATAAGGATCATTTTATTTTTACCTAAAAGTAAAAGAGGAAAATTACATAAAGACATTTACAGTGGAAAACTTTTTACTTAAGATAAATTTTACTTAAATATAGGTAAATAATTTCCAGTGAAGTGAGTTAGAGGAAATGCTGTCTTTTAAAAAATTTCCACTTTTTTCCATTTCAATAAGACTTGTTTTTTAAAATTTTGCCTGTAATTAAGATTATAATTTAATGTTTTAAGTTTTGGCTACCTTAAAAGATGTAGACATCCCCAGTAGACAGTGGACTATATGAGATTTTTGAGTTTTGAATGGAATTGTTTCAGTAATCTTTAAATGAAATCACTATCATTTATGAGGAAGGCTTCCTACCAAATATAGAGAGATCAGATGATTGAACTAACATCACTAAACCTTTACGATCAGACAAGGCTGGAGGCTGATGAATTATTTATGGGGAGAAGAGTTATACCAATATTTTGGCATATTGAAATGACTCTAACATTTATTGAAAATAATATTGAAGTTAGGTATATGCTGATATCCTGACTACTTCCAATATTCTGCAGAGATTAATAAAAAAATCAGAGGTTCTCTTGACTTTCATGTAGAATTATTAAATAACTTTAGTAAATAACTTTGAGGCTGAAAAATGATGTGATAATACTAATCAACATTCTCTATCTTTATAGAAATTTTAAATCTGAATCCTAAGCAAAACTAGCAAAATGCCTAGACAAATCAGAAAATCTTATGAAATTGTCATCAATGACTGACAATTAAACCTATCTTCTTAAACCTATCTATTGAGAAATATTGTGAGGCTTTTTTGGTGATAGATATAATCCAGATGATATCAGAAATACTTCCTCAATTACTAAATTAGAACACTGACAAAATACCATAAATGTAAAACATAAACAATGCATGTGGGCAACCCCCTCAGGTCTACTTTCACTATGGGAGCTTTTCTGTCCTTTCAATAAATCCTGCTATTAAAAAAAGCATGTTTTCTTTTCCATAGTTTTCTAATTACTTTACTATCTAAAGGGTCAGTTATAAAATATTTATTTTTATTAAATAATTTCTTGATTATATAAACACTATTATACTTTCAATTTTCACTATAGTTTTATTATTATAAAACATATTTCAAAGCATTTATATTGACAAAACATAGGACATAGTATTCCTAAAAATTCTAAGACCCATGCTCGCTTTCAAGTTAAAGAGTAGTACATACTTTCTTTATGTATTCCAAAGAACAAGTAACAGATATTAATGACTTTACCTCACTTAGATTTTGTTCCTTTCAAAATAATTTACAGTAAAACAGCTTTACAATGCTTTCTTAGAAGTTTTTCTTAAGAACTACCCAGTCACTCACTGTTCACCCAATCTAAACGTCTTACTGATAGCTCTTATAATTTATCAGTATACCCACCCTTCATGAGGTTTTCCTTACCTACTTCTTTTAGATACATTCCTCAACTTTACTTTTCGATTCTACTTCAAATGGTAGCTCCTTCTTTGAGCAAACTCCGGGATGTGCTTTTATCTAGAGTTCTTGGCCAGCCTGCTCTAAGTTATGTTAAAAACAGGCACATGGTACTTAGGTGAAAATTCTAGACCTCGAGTATATCATCTCCAATTAAAGTTGGCGATTGGACTGTTAAAACACCCCCTCTTGCTGTTCCCTCTGAAGAAAAAGAACATTTAAGGGAAATTTATGAAAGCATATTGTCTAAATCCTATGCTAAATGAAAATATAATTAGATGTGTTAAGGAGAGAAGAAGTGTAGTCTCAGAAATTGTGTTAAAAGAGACACATAATCTCCTAGATAGGAAACATTTTCCAGATTGCTGAATAGAAGCTCACGTAGTCCAAAAATTATTTAATCATGGATTATTATCCAAGCATTAGACAGAGTATGGAAGTAGCAACATAATGCTTTCTTTATTTAGATTTAACAGCCAGGACCTACATTCTATCATTCCTGTCTCTTGGCTAGAAGTAGAAAAAATAATTCAGTGTAAGCTAATTTCTAACAAATGACATGACACTGAGATTTTTCAGAGGTTCTCACTCAGAAAATTAATGACCATATTTTAGTAACATTGAAACTGACTTAACATTTCTTCTAAGGAAAGTGAGTCAGAATCTGAGTGTTGCAGTTGCAAATGAATCTGCTCTCTGCCTATGGGAATACTGATGATGGAAGGGAGAATGTGATGAATTAGAATTATAAGAGCTGCCAGAATAATGGACAGGATTAGTTTAACAACCCTTATGGAGAACCAAAAACTGTATAGGTTGTCTCAAAGAGCCTAAAAGTCCAGTTTGCAACAGTGGTTAAATTTGCTAATTGCTTCTAAGGTCTATGCAAGTCATTATTCACTATACTATCTTGAAAATTTCATAAAATAATCTGTTTTCACCTTGATAAGCATAAATATATAATATTACTAATACATATATTATTATATTTATACACATATATACCTCCCTGTACAAAAATACTTAGTATCAAATTATTTTACTACATATTTCCTTCTTATTGGGATAACAAATTTAGGAAGCTTGGTACAATGACTTTATCATGAGCAATAGTCCTTTCTTTGGTACATAAACATCCATATAAATCATGTGTATATATTTCACTCTCATAATTCAAGATAACAGAGCTTATCATTTCCAAGCACAAGGCTGGCACTTAGGTGGCATAGGCATGGATAGTCTCTAGGAATAGTGAATGGTGAATAGAGTTCAAATAGAAATGGGAAAGGTTTCCAAAGCATTATCACCCAGAAAGATACATTAGAATAAAGAAAACAGAATTCAATATGTACCACAGAAGTTCAGCTCAAGAGTTTATATCTCTACATCATTATATGCAAAAACTTTGTGATCTATTAAGTCTGTTTTTAGTTCTATTTGTGAAGATACATTTCAAAAATTTTTCCTTTTACTTGGGAATATTAATATGTCATAGAATCACAAAAAACATAGAAGTGGGTGACATATCAGTTATTAATATCAACTATTAAACTAGCAACTGTCTAGAACCAATGGAGACTGAAGCAACACAGGGACTAGGACTCCTTTTAGGCTCTGTGGCTATTGTTGTTGCTTAAAGGGTTATGTAAACGACAGTTTAAAAAAAATCAGTGGATTTTAGCATGATAGATAAAATCAGCTAGTTTTAGGAAAGAAATGGTTAGCAATTAAAATTGTATTTACATATTTTAAGGTTATTATTTGGATGAGGAAACAGGGTTATTCCTGTTTAGATAATGAAGAGAAGTTCTACAGAATCAACCATGATTCAATACGTAGGATGCCTTTCTGAGGAATTTCAACAATAAAGTGGGTGGAGTGGTAAGTTTCCGTCATTATAACATATGCAAATATATAATAGAACTATATAAAAGTAAAATGATCAAACCTTTTCCATATACATTTAATATCTATAAACAACTTTACTATATATTTAATACATGATGATACGTAAATAAAATATTTATTGAGGATTTGCTATGTACAGGTGATGTGCAAGAATCTTTACCAATCCATTTCAAGTCTTTTTAAAAATTCTGCATGATAAATACAGTTTAGTATCAACATTTTAGGGGATAAAATTGAGGTTTAGAGAGAAGTAACTTGACCAATGTTACACAGTTGGAAATTAGTGGAATTGGTTCTCTAACAGAAAAAGATGAGTATCTTCTGGAGATATTGTAGAAAACATTTTTATACTAAATAAGAAATAGAAATACATGTATCCTAAGTCCCAGACGGATTCATGGCAGAAAGAATTTTTTTCTTCTTTCTCCCGTAAATGTTTGAATAGAGTCAGGCAAGAGAAAACACTGCATATTGAGTTTTAGCTCTCCATTTTTTTGGTATATCTTTTCAACAATATCTACAACAAAAATTAGGTAAACTGTAAATAGCAACTTAGACTGGTCTCTTGGGACAGTATGATAGGAATACTTGCAAGTTAAAAAAAAGATGTTTTTTAGAGGTTTTTTTTAAATCAAAGATTCTCACAATACCAACTTCTTGTGAGACAGATATTACTTGAAATTATAAACACATTATAATTATAATTATAAACATAAGGGATGCACAACTGTTTGCTCTATCTTTTCCTGATAACTTTTGCATGTCAGTTGCTTTCCTAAAATGGAAGCAAAACAAATTTGCTTCTCTGGGTATGCTTATCACCTCCAAAGCTGTAACTATTTCTTTGCAGTGATCGCTCTAAAATTTAGGTGTTAAATCAAACAATGGAAACTTGGGGTCTAACCTGAGTGAGATTTTCACTTGGGAAAGAATCTCATGAGGAAGTCTTTAAGGTCACTGCCAAATTACAAGGTGTAATTTGAAAAGTAAATGGAGCAAAATTATATTGTGCTGCTATCTTAATGCCTTTTTCTATTTGCTACCCCTCCACAACCTTATTTTTCCAGTTTTTTCCCCTGTGTTGATAACCTTTTTTTCTCTCTGACTTTTAAATAAAAGCACATGAGTCACCAAGTTCAAGAGAGAGATTCCACTTCTTTGCTTCACCCTTCCCCATTTCGCCTTCTCTGTGTGCACTCTACCCTGGCTTCCTTGTTTTAAGTTCTGAATGATACCTAGCAATAGCAGAGAGGTGTAGGTTCACATTGAATTGTAGGTTCACCTTGAATTCCAGATTTCTTTTGATGCACTGTCTCAGAGGATGTGTCAGCTCTTTAGTCATGTTGTTTATTTCACGTTAAACCATTCCATTTTGAAAGCCAGCATTCATAACCTTAATACAGCAACTGTGTTTGTAAGAATATGACAAGGTTTCCTATTTAGAAACATGTATCTTTGATTAGAGTCAATGAAACTGAGCCCGCATATTTGGAAACGTGAATTCTTGAACTGGCTTTTCACTTCCAGAAACGTATTCATATTCCTAAATAAGAGTAAATGTGTTTTATAAAAGAAACTCTTTTGCGATTGCTAGATTTTCTTTTTTCTTTTCAAATATGCATACAAGAGTAAAAGAGAAACCGATTTGCATGTTTCCCATATTAATGCAATCAAGAATAATTTACAATAAAAATCAGCGTGATTCTAACAGATGAATGCAAATTAGAGCCTTTAAATAAAAAACTAAATGAATCAATGACTTATAATTGCAAATTAATGTCAACAAACACGAGGTAGCATTGGATAGCATTGTTAGTGTAGTTTTATGGCAGCAAAGGGCCTGGCAGTCTATGCTCTCCCCTTCTCACTGTTGAAACTATTAATGGTCATGAGACTTCCCCCAGTGAGTGAAAGGTCAGGATATTACTCTATGGCGTGAGTAGCCTGGTGTTTTCATTTATTTGTTGTTCTATTCTTGTGTTCTTGTTTATCTTCATTTCATTTTTGCTTTCAGTTGACATGTGGTCAGTAGGGTGCATCATGGGAGAAATGATAAAAGGTGCAGTGCTGTTTCCTGGCACTGATCGTATCCTTCTTAGCAGCCAGTGGTTTCTATGGGTGTTGTTCTCAGTTCTCTTTTGTCTCCAGTGCAATGCTGCTGACGGTATACACTCACTGCCCTGAGAGGGTTTCTGTGAGACTCCAATGTCAAATATCTACAAGCTGACATTGTGGTAGAGTCACCTTGTCTCCTAACAAGACCTTATGTGGATAATACAGTATCCAATGGGAAAGATTCAAAGTGTTATCAAAAGATCTGCCTTAATTCAGTCTTATCTAACTAGTTACATTGGTATACTTTGTTTTTTGTTGCAGATGTTTCAAAATTCAGATAGAGTCATGGCTAAATAATAATAACAAAGTCTTTCTATTCTAGACTGATGATTTATACTTTTATATCATGAGAAATGTTCACTTGACATGGATATCATGTTAGAATTGCGTTCACCCACGAGTACTATTGGTTTATTTTAATATATATTCCCAAAGCATGTAAATGAACTTTATTTTAAAATAGATCAACCTCTTCTAACATTCTTTTTTCATTCACTTCACTTATGGGAATAATATCTCCAATTTTATTCTCTTATTTTCTCCATTTATTAACAAGTACAATAATTAAAACCTCATTAATTAATAATGATTATATAAAATATCTGAAGAATACATTTAAATCACTTGGATTAGTAAAAGAGGTTCTCTCCTAAGGAGTTGATAATTAACAAGTAAAGATTCTAGAAGCTCTGCAATGTTCAATAGATATAGATAGTGTGTGAAGAGCATATGACTGTGTACTGTAGTGTCCCACCATAAGGCTTAAAAAAACTTACTCCCTAAGGCAGTTAAATATCTCCCTACACAAAGTCATTTTTAGTCATTTATGAAAATGTTACTTCATCCTACTAAAGATAAGACCTGTGCTTAAAAGATATGATTCAAAAATAAAACCGAGCCTATAATAATGGGGTTTTAATGTCTAACTAGAGTAACTCTAATTACTAATATAGTATATTCATACCATATTATAATTAGCCGCTTGCTTTAAGTTTCTAATACCTATATTACAACTCTTATCAAATGTCTATAATATAATGTGCAAATGAGGATTAATACTTATATATTATGTATATACATATATTCATACATGTATTCTCTGTATACATTAAAAGAAACAATTATGGAAATGACTAAATTAGGCATTCAATTTTTGTTGATTGAAATAACTTAAAATATTCATTCTGTTAAAAATAGTTACACTGTTTTTACTTCTGTCTATTCTTACTAAAAACTTTTTTCTAGTGTTATATATGACATTTATGCTTTTCAAATGTTTCTGTCTATATTGCTGTTTTATCTTCTATACATAAATTTTATCCAATGACATCTTAATTTATTACATTAATGTTAATACTACAAGCAATGCTGGTTTGATAAAAACTAAATTCCTTTAGACTTCTAAAAAAAGAGGATTCCTTTTATTCCCAAAGAATTATAAACATGTGTTTGGCCTTTGAACATTAACATGAAATTATCCTTAAGTTTTGGCTAATTTCCAGGGGAGGGAGGGGCACACCTCATCAACAAGAGTAACTGCATAATGAACATTTGTATACTTAACCCTGAATTGTACCCCATATATTTAAAATAAAAAAATGAATCAAAAGTTTTGGCTAATTTTAGAGAATCTGATAAAAATAGACTCAATTTGTTAACTTTCTATTCTTTGCTTTTCTAAATAGTGACTAAAATGAATATTTGCCACCTATAAATTAAAATATTTTTGTTCATTATTTTCCTTATATTTTCTATGAAAGAAAATTAAAATAGATTTCCACAACTGAGTTCTTAAATACAATCTAACATTTCTTAGAATCATTTCTTGGGAGAAGTTGCTTGAGAGTGATTTTTAAACTTGGGTATCAAAATCCCTTATAAATAATGCTTTAGACTCCTGCTAATATTGCAGAGTCATTTAAGATGCCCTTGATATTTGGATATTTAGAGTTCTTTCTGGAGCTCTGATGTGGGGGCACATTTATAAGTTTCTTGGAAGACCAAATAAGAATCATTTTCTAAAGTGTGTCTTCTGAATGTGGGCTGTGATCTTTTAATGATTTTAAACATGTTTGTTAAGTTTTATATCAGTCTGTTTATTTAATTATCTATTTGAATTTTTTAGAGACAGGGTCTTACTTTGTCACCCAGACTTGAGTGAAGTGGTGTGCTCATAGCTCACTGCAACCTCAACCTCCTGGGCTCAAAAGATCCTCTTTCCTCTACCTTCTGAGTAGTTAGGACTTTAGGTGTGTGCCACCATGTCCAGCTAATTAAAAAAAAAAAATTTGTAGAGACAGGATCTCACTATGTTGCCCAGGCTTGTCTCCAACTCCTGGTCTCAAGGGATCTTCCCACCTCTGCCTTCCAAAGTGTTGGAATTACAGGCATGAGCTACCATAACTGGTCTACATCAGTCTTTTTAAAGCAAACAAATTACCTTGAACAATTATCGTAATACTATAAGAAAAGGATTGTCAGTAGTGGGAAATTGCCAGGGTTGGGAGACAGGAATGGCAGTAGTGGGATTCTACTGGGGGAGGGGGGCACACCTCATCAACAAGGGTACCTGCATAATGAGCATTTGTGTACTTAACCCTGAATTGTACCCTACATCTTTAAAAAAACCAACAACAAACTGCATCATTAAAAAGCAAACAAAATGAGGCAGGGAACTGTTCTAGACAAGAAACTAAAGAGGCAAAACAACCCAATGCAATGCACAAACCTTGATAAAACTCTGGGTAGAAATTTGAATATCAACTGGATATTGAATGAAAAAATAATAAATAAGGCAAGCAAATTAAGAACACTGAATATTATAAAATTAACCTCTTGAAGTGCAAGATAGATTACTTATTTTTAAAAAATTCAGTTATTAGAAATGACTTATCTGAGAGAGAATAAAATTATACCTAAATCCATTAGTTAGAGACCTTAAAATGAATCTAGAGATACACCGTATGTATTCTATACGTCTATACAATACATTATAGGCATCATATTGTTTTTAATCAACATATCCTTATTTATATGAAAGCATGCTCAAAAATAATGATCTTTAGAAGTCCTTCAATATGAGCTATGAATATCTTATTATATAAGCTAATTCAGCAGCAAAACTTAAAATATTAATAAAGTAAGGTCTTGCATTCTTTATCTCTTGTGCCTAAAAATGTTTAACACATTATTTTTAGGAGTGGAAAATTTAGGTAGTCACATAATTCTTAAAATATTATATGTTTATATGCTACTTTATAATAAATATATTTTAGGTATATATTAATTGAATTTTATTCAATAAAATATATATTTAACTCTATAGAAGAATAAGAATTCAACTTGAGATAATTTTTGTGGGGGATGTTATGAATTTTATTGTAGCTGAAATTTTTACTCTAAAAATTACAAAATATTTTGTATTATACAAATAAGTTAATGTTAATTGTAAATCTTTAAAGAAGAGGAATAAAATGAACACATATATACTCCCACTCAGGTTAAAAAAATAAAACATTACCAATCCTTTCAAATAGATTTGTGTACCCAACCCAGCCACATTCTTTCTCTTCCCAACAGGAGTAACCACTTTCCTAAATATTTGTTTTCACTATCTCCCTGACTTTCCTTATATATATATTTTTTCCTTATATATATATTTTTTCCATATGTGTATTTATTCTTAAGCAATATACTGCTTAGTTTTATGTATCTTCCCTACCATATTGTCATTAGTATCTTGTGACTCAATTTTTAAAAAACATTATATTTTTCAGATTTATTCATGTGCAGAGATTGGAAGTAGTTAACTTGTTTTCATTGCTGTATAGTAATTCCAGTCTATGAATACCATACAGATAACTTACTCTCCTATGAATAGACCTAGGAATATATCCAGATTTTTTGTTTTGTTTTTGCTTTTATAAGCAATGATGTTTCCAAGAGCACATGTGAATATGTTTCCAAGAGCACATGTGCAAAGTTTACTTAATAATAAGTGCCTGCAGTCATAGAGGTACACATTTTTAACTTTACTATGTGACATCATATCGATTTCCTAAGTAATAGATTATATATGTAGTGGTCTACTACACCTCTCTCACAAAGTTTTGTTACTGTGAGATTTGTTTTTAAATTGTGACCAATCCCTTGGATATAAAATACTACTTCATTGGAAATTTAAATTACATTTCTTTGAAGTATGGAAAGCTAAGCATCTATTTCTATATTTATTGACCACTAGTATTTTCCCCTAGGTAAAGGTCTTTTTTATTTTTTGCTAAGTCTGTTCTGTTGTATTATTTTTTATTAGTAGAAGTTTCTTATATCATCTGGGACCTATTTTTAAAATTAATTTTATATGTTGCAAATATCTTCTCCCTGTAGTTGGATCATTTTCCCATTTTACTTTATAGTGAATTTGCAATTTGGCAATCTGTCTTTTTCTAAGGTTCTTGTAATTTTATGTCTTAAGAATTTTTTATAAGTGCATATCCTGCTGTAATGTTACTGTGTATGTTTTAAAGTTTAATCTTTTACATTTAAACTTGTATTCCACTTGGAATTGATTTTTTTATGTGTGTATGTGTGAAAGACAGATCCACTTTATTTTATTCCAGTTTCATTTATTGGCTAGCTTATTCTTTCTTCACTTCGTTGTCTCTATCATGTGTTTTCACATATTAGTGAGTGAAGTGTTAAATCCCAAGCTTCGTATTCTGTTCCACTGGTTTGTCTATCTCTAAGCCACTAATACCTTTCTTCATGAATATCAATGTATACTATGCACTTTTATCAGGTAGATTAAATACCTCCCTCCCCCCTTTTTTTTGTCTTTTTCAGAAATTATCTTGACTACTAATGCACCATTGCTCTTCCACAAACATTTTAGAATTGGCTTACTAACTTCTGCACAAAGATCTCTCTTGGTACTGATACTGGAATTGTATTAAATTTCAAGTTCAATTTGTAGAAAATGCTGTTTTAATTAAGACCATTTAAAAAATCTTTCTCCTGACTTAGATGATTGCTATTCTACTTTAAATATGCTATTCATGAGTGATATTTTAGTCTCTGCTTTTAGGTTGTTAAATTGACATTGTTATTCTTTCATTACATATGAGTAGAATTTGTTTAACTTCAGCCTTGTGATTACCATTTTTTAAGCTTACCAGGACTTACATTTTGACCTTTCGTTTTGAGATGATTTTCTTTCCTACTGAAGTACATCTTTAGAAATTCCGTTAATGGAGTCTTTGGTAATAAAATTTTTTTTAAAATTGGGGTTCCCTTACTTGGAAGATAGTTTAGATATAGGATTTTATATTGAAAGCTATTATTTTCAGCATTTTAAAGATATTATTCTACTTCTACTTGCTTTTTGTTTCCAATATGGCTAGTGAATAATCAACCATCATGTAATTAATCACCTTGGGTGATAGTTTGTTCCTTTCCTTCGTTTGGGATTTTTTTTTTGTGAGGGGGGAGGACGGTTATCTGCTATTTTTCTACTGTGTGACTAGGAATGGATTTCTTTTTATTGATCTTCCTGAGAGTCATTGTTTCCTGGATTCCAACCTTTCTTCAATTACTGTAGTTTCTTAGCTTTTATTTTTTCTAGTACTTTCTCTCTTTCATTTATTACCTTATCTCTATACAAAACTCTGATTGGACACAAACTAGGCATTCATTTATCACACAAATATTTTTGGGGGTATCTACTACATGCTGGGCACTTTTTGTCTCCAGAGGTGTGTCAATAAATAAAACTGACAAAAATTCTTATTGTCATGAAATTTACAATAAAAGGCACAGTATGTAAGAAAGTGATAACACCGATAGGATAAGAAGGATCAACATGCTACTATGTGGACAGGAATTGCTTCCTTCTTCCTCTTTAAGTTTAAACATCAAAAGTTTTGCCAACTATGCTTCATATTGCATGTTTTCCTGACCTTATAAAAGCTTGATTATGTCTTCTTAAAATCTAGTGTTACATCCAGAAATGAATGTAACTTTCCAGAGGTGGTCTTAAAGAATAGACTACAGTGCTCCCCAAACTCCTCTTAATAGACTCTATACTTTTGTTAGTGCACATTACTCCTTTGTTTATAATTATTTACCAATTTGAAAAGAACTTTGATATTTTTCAGCTTCAAAATAGAGATATCAAATTATATGATCTTTAAATCTTCTCCTTATTTTCAAAACGCTAGCACATACAGAGAGTCAGATCTAGCATTTGTGAGGTCAGAATATCATATAATTGGAGGAGGATGCTCCTTACAAAAAAATAATTAAAGTTACAAATATAAAATTAGGTATAGAGTCTTGTAAGGGGTCTTTCAAACAAAGACATTATATTTATTTATTTATTTATTTATTTATTTATTTATTTATTTATTTATTTTTTATTTATTTATTTATTTCAGAGAGTGCAGTGGCACACTCATGGCTCACTGAGGCCTCAACTTCCTGATATCAGGCAATCCTTCTGCCTGAGCTTCCTGAGTTGCTAGGATTATAAGCATGCACTACTCCCACTTGGCTAATTTTTTTATTTTTATTTTTGTAGAGATGAGGTCTTTTTATGTTGCCCAGGCTGGTCTTGAACTCCTGGATTTAAGGAATCCTCCCAACTCAACCTCCCAAAGTGCTGGTATTATAGGCGTGAGCCACTGTGCCCTGCTGTAAGAATAAATTCTGTCACAAAAAACTGTCATTACTGAAATCAGTTGCTGAATATTTGAATTTTATATTGAAGAACTTGTATTCTCCATGGGAAGTACTCCACAGCAACATATAATTTCAATTCTCTCTAGACAATGATCTGCAGAAGTCCTGTCCCTTTACTGAGAACCTGTGTGTACCACTTACTATAATTTCCCATGTTCTTTTCAGGAAGTGACATGGGGAAAAGAAATAAAGATTAGGATTTTTCTTTCTTTTAACTATTCCCATGAAGGACGCCTATGTATTCCATAGCAAATATGTGTAGTATAACCTTTTGGTGAATTTGAACCTATTCTAATTTGTGTCATAAAACTGAAACACATTAATGTTTTATTCTTACATCTGGACTTAGTGACTCACAAGAGACTGAGTATATTCTATCTTAGTATTTTTCAAAATATAATCCAAGGTCTATCTGGATGAAAATGACCACTGGTATTTTTTATGATATCAGTCTAGATCTGTGTACTCAGAATCTCTAGATCAACTTGAGAGAACTATATTTTTGTAAGTTTTCTATGTTATGAAATTTGAGAACCATGGTTTTATGTCATAATTACATATGGTACACATGCCTCCATTTCCTCATTGCACATCCATTGTAAACGTTACGAACTGATCATAGCATTCCTTCCTACAGAACCAATATAACACCACACAATTATATTCAACCCTGTATTTAGGTAGCTGGTGTGGCTTGCAAGATAAGTAGTCTCTCCTGGAACTATTCTACATATACATTGCTATTAGGCAATATTATCTTTAGGAGCACAGCTAAGGATTTGGAGATAAGTTGCAAATAGAGGTCAAATTTTTATTTTTCCACAAAGGATTTGACATAAGACCTAAAACAGAGTAGAAAGCAAGTCAGAAACCATGAATATGTCAGCTCTTGAAATCAAGTTTGTGATAACAAAAGGCAATTGGTGATAGGAGAAAACATAAGAAGATGTAGTAATTTATAGGATATGGTAGAATGAGGTCATTAAATAGCTTTCTATGATAGCTTCTGAAGGCTTGAATGTAGATAGTATAAATTTTATTAATAATCATGACCCGAAACACCCAGAAAAAGATTAATCTTATAAGGGCCTGTGTACATGAGCGACCCCAAAGCGTGACCTTTACATATATTATGTTCAAGTCATTATTTGAGAAAGTTCTCTGACCAAGGAAGCTGAAGCAAGAGAAGTACTTGAAATGTATGTTCTTAGTTAACTGATAATATTTACTGGAATAATTTTCAATCTTAGGATTCCAGATACTCATTTTAACTACTCTATTTATGTTGCTTTATTTTCCTACTACAATACCATTTATTGAAGGTTTTAGTACTAATCACGTTTGCACATTATTGTATCATCATACTCTACTCATAAAAATCAATTTTTTTGCAATATAACTCTACTTTTTATATAGTGAATTTAAAATTAAATGAGGAAGTGTAATTGACATTTAATTGAAAAATACATAATTTTTTAAATTAAATGACATGTTTCCATTTGTATTCCGTGCCTTTGACGTTGGGGTGATTCTTTCTGAAGCAGAAGATCAAAAATATTAAAACAAATATATTTATCACTTTTCTGATAACTGTGCAAGGCTAGGATCTGCAAATATTCAGATCCTCACTCTTTGTGGTATAAAAATGATGACTTATTCTAAAGTCATCTAAATAAGTTCTTTTACAAGAATGATTTTGACCATTTAAAAAAATTTACCATGTTAACAATGCACATATAATAATAAAATTAAGTTAATATTTTATGTCTTAAAAAATGTAGTCATTGTGGAAATCTGATTATTTTCCCCATTTAAAACCACCTTATTTTCTATGTAGAATATTAATAAAATTAACTTTGTCATGGGACTGTGTTGACCTGATAGACTATAAAAGGTACTTCAAAGACATTTTTTAAGGGACTTGCCTATGGCAAAACATGCCATCAATTTTATGGCCAAATTAAAGGAATTTTTCATAACATCAACTCCAAATTTACTCTTTTCCTTACTGGAATACTTGGAATAAGCATGAGAGTTGGAAACAGAAGGTATGACTTCTAGTCTTGGCTTATATTTAGTCAATTATGATTATAAAGCAAAATCAGGTACTCAACTAAGTTGGCCATAGTTGCTCATGTTATGATCCTATGAACTTCTGGAAAACAAGTTCTTACCACTTATGGGGAGAAAAAATGGAAAGGATTGGTTAAAATAAAGGCAAAGACTTTTAAAGATGGCGATACCTCACATTTGTAGTATGAACATTTAACTATTTCATTGACAATAATATTTTTGCCACACCTCTTTTTGTAAACCATTGCATCAAGGACCACAATGGTGTTTCATTTAGAAGCAGTCTGAGGTAGGAAAGTACAATGAGTGTGTTTGTAGTTTCTAATTATGACTTATTAAAGGAAACAGTCGAACTTTGTTTAACTTGTTTAACAAGTTCCAGGATATCTGACTCTCAAACTTTACTGTAAAAATACTATTTTTATTTTTATTTTTGCTTTGGGAATGCTACTTTAAAAGCAATTAATTCTTTGCTGAACAACTTCATATTTCTAGTTAAATGTAATTAACTGATAGTGTGTTGGAATTAATTTGCCAACTTGGTTAAGTAACTTCTTTACAGAAAAAAATCTGACAGCTTCTTTGCTTCTGTTTTAAGTTTGATATTTGACAAACAGAATTCTGAAGTCTGACCAATGAGTAAATGATGGCTTGGTAGGTCTTGGTAACCTAACTATATCAGAGAAGATAGTTCTTTTTCATAATTTATAATGACAAGCACTTGATTTTTCTTTAACTACACTAATGTCTTCTACTTAAGTATTTCTAAGTAGTTATAGCTTGCCTATATTCATAGTATTAACATGGGTTCTTGTCTAAGAGTAACTTGTAATTATAACCTTATATGTTAGTTTCTTTATTTCTAATGATTCTGATTTACTACTTTATCCTCAAGCACACAGTAATTTAAATGAACTTTTATTGAAGCATTTTCTTATTGAATTGTTACTTTTTAATAAAGGAATATTATTCAGTTTTACCCACATTCATTTCACCTCTTGATAATCTATAGTCCCCTTTTTAATCTCAATAAATGAGAGAGTATGTAATAATTCAAGTTCTATTGATCCAGATTATAAGGGAGTTAAAAGAGGACTTGCAAATTAATTTGATTATATCTTTTTAAAATTTCCTGTCTACTGTGTGTATATTATGCATTTGTTTTTGTTGACTATAGTTAATTTTGTCCTCTATCGGGACTGTCAAATCTTTTTAGTCCAACCCTCTTGAATAGCTAGGAATAAAGACTTTACAAACTTTAAGTAATATTATGACAAGAGTCCCTAAATTGCCATGCATTACACAAGTGAAAACAAATTAATTAACAGTAAAGAATAGAGTTGTAGAAGATTAAACAATGTAGGAGAGAGCACTGCTTATGGTTTGGATTTAAGAAGAATTTCCAAGGCCTCTATCATTCACTGACAATGGCATGGAAATTTGTTTGAAAGCAGTTGTTTCTAGCTGGTTCTTCAGAGTTTTCACGGATAGAGTTTATCATTCTCAAGACTCTAATATATCAAATATTAAGGATAGATGAAAAAGAGGATCTCAATTAGTGAACATGTCTGTCAAAAGATCTAACTCCAATTTTTGTGGGCATTAATTTTCATAAAGAGGTAATATTTTCCTGAGGAATTTCCCATGCTTAATGTACATTCCAAACTTGGATGTATTTGAATGGAAATCTGTTGTTTTAAATTGAACATCCCTCTGTCCACTCTCATATTGTGTTGAAAACAACATTCAGGGATGTCAGAAGTAAAAACAATAGGCATGAAATAGGTGACTACTTTGTTTTATACATATAATTTTTAGGTTTTTGGAGAGGAATTAAAGAGCTATTTTACTACCAAAAATTATATTGATATGTGTAAAGGGTGTGAATAGAAAACATTAACAGATGAAGTATCTGGATTTTTAGAGAAGAAAAAAATCTGAAAAGTAATTAGGAAGATGTAAATGAATATTATATAAATTTTTTGTGTACTTGCCATTTAAAAAATATACATAATTAAGGTAACTTTAGGATAACAAATGCCACTGTGAGGTGTCATCATATTTTTCTTCTAAATCATATGATTTATAAAAGTTTATCTCAATAAAAGAGATTCTTCTTGTGTTATTTGAATAAGATTTTATTTGTACAACCCAAAGACTATTGAATGATATCCTATTTTGTTAAATAGTGCTAGCTCTCCAAAAGTATACAAGTTCCAAAAGTGAATTTAAAGTTCCAAGAGGATTCATTGTCTGACAATTCGGCTTTTATATTTTCGTCCTTTTTTTTTTTTTTTTTGGCTTACTAATACTCCAGTTGTGTTGGTGACTATTCGGATTCTAAGAGTTAGCCTCCTAACTATTGAGAGGCAAGAGCCGGTGGTCTGCACTTTTTTCCCTTAACTATTCAATTCTCAGATATTGATCAGTGGAATAAAGTAATTGAACAACTAGGAACACCATGTCCAGAATTCATGAAGAAATTGCAACCCACAGTACGAAACTATGTAGAGAATCGGCCCAAGTATGCGGGACTCACCTTTCCCAAGCTCTTTCCAGATTCCCTCTTCCCAGCGGATTCTGAGCACAATAAACTCAAAGGTATGCTCATTAATGATGACTTGAGAACCACTATGTGGATGGTGGCTCGGTGTTCTTTCTCCCTCTCTCCCCCCTTATTATTAGTTGATGCTTACTGATTGTACATGCATATGGGATACAGGGTGATATTTTGATAAGTGTATATGATGTGTAATGGTCAAATCACAGGAATTAGCATACCCATCATCTCAAACATTTGTCATTTCTTTGATTTGAACTTCAAGTTGAGGAGAGGAATTCCTTAAAAGATCATTCTTACAAAGGGGTGTAGCCAAGGATTTTAGAATTGCCTGGATATTCAGAAGGAAGGGTAAGACTAAAATGTGTGACAGTGGTGTGGGTTAACTATTTCATGAGGGTTTATTTTGAATCTTAAAATTATTTTTTGAAGTATAATTCTAAAAGACCAACATGATATACATTGAAACTCATTGTTCTAATCCTCTTTATTACCTAGACAATATTTTCAACACAAGTTTTCAGTTGCAAAATCTTGTAGATGCAGGTGTTGGTATCTGCGTTTCTTTTATTTGTATTTTGTGGACCACCTAACGACCATTTTTTTCCCCTTTAGAGTAGTAAATAAGTTTTCATTTACATGTTTTTTTATTCAATAAAGACACTTTCATTAACAAGTAATTCTTTCTACCACTTTGTGGTTAATATACTTGTGGTTAGGAACTTAAGTAATGTTAGGGATGGAGGGTCCAAAGGGGGCACAGTACCACCTGAGTCAGCGTGCCAGAGATGCACGCTGGTAGCCAGAGATCCGAGTAACACAAAGATTTACAACACACCAAGAGATGGAGGAAGAAAAGATTTATTTGAGAAAAGATCACTTCCCACAGACAGGAAGAGGGCCGGCACTCAAGATGAGTGTGGCATTGAAAGCTGGGGAACTGGGTTTGTTTGTTTGTTTGTTTTAATTTGCATTATTTTGTTCCTTACCAAAATTTATTCCAGAATAATTTTTTTTCCTGATCATGCAGTTTTTCACTACATTTAACTGGATGATGTATGCTGAAACAACAGAGAGACAAATTAGGCCACGTATCATCTGCTGTCATAAAAGGAACTTGGTATATTTAAAGCTCTTGGAGAGGAGTTTGGGTCAAGGAGAATATTTAAAGTTGCACTTTTTGATGTAGATAACAGAAATCACAAGTCTTGTGTCTTGACATCATCAGGCACTGGTATCGCATGACTCCAGGTAGTCGACTGGAGACCGGTCACAGTAAACTATTAACAACACATCAAGCCCAGAAGCACAGATGCCCCCTACGGGTGGATGATTTGTAGACCTTGAGGAAGAGAGAGGGTCTGCTTTATGATTACAATGGGCAGATACTGGTCATGCTTGAAGGATCTGGGTTTTTGGAAAGACAAAGTCAGCAAAGTTAATCTTTAAAGTATGCATTCTTCCAGGACACAGCTTTTACTTTCTCATTATTGTGTTAAGATTTAGAAACAAAACAAAGTGATTTCTCTCTTTCAGTCCATCCTTTCAAGTAACACACATCAATATCTTTATCCACAACATTGAGATAATAATGCTCTAGTCTCATTTGGAGACATGAAATAAGTTTGGCAATTTACATAATAAATAGTAATACCTAACTGGGCTCGGTGGCTCAGCCTGTAATCCGGTACCTTTGGGAGGCTGAGGTGAGTGGATTGCCTGAGCCCGCGGGTTCGAGACCTGCCTGGGCAGCGAGACCTCATCTCTACAATTAATCAAAAAATCAGCCAGGCGTGGTAGCGCGTGCCTGTAATTCCGGCTACTTGGAAGGCTGAGGTGGAAGGATCGCCGAAGCCCAACAGGTTGAGGCTGCGGAGGCCGGGAGCGGCCACTGCACTCCAGTCTGGGCGACCGAGTGAGACTCCAACTCAAAAATAAATAAAAATAAATAAATAAATAAATAAATAAATAGTAATACTTAACTTATAATTTAGGGTACTCTTGAAAATCTGATTTTAAAATATGCCTGATATTTCTGCATTTGGATTCAAATTTTGCCGATGTGCTTTAAAATCTGTGTGACCCTGAGCAGATTACCTAATTTTTCTTTATCTATTTTAACAAATGAAGGCAGAGTGTCTATCTTACAGAGTTGTTGGGAGGATTAATTGACTTAATAATTTGTCAAACACTTAGAACAGCTCATAGTAAATGTTCAGTGACTGTAAAATAAAAATAATAATTTTAAAATGTATTTATAAGTTATCAAAAAAACTTAAGACACATACATTTTAAACTAAACCTCAAAATGTTAAGTGGACAATTATCTACAAATTTTACTTACAAATTTAGTCGAGAAAGCTAAGGTAGACTTAAATAAGTCAGAGAAACTAAAATGTGGTGCTGATATTTTCTAGGATCTTCTCATCACCTCCAAACTTTTATCTAATTGATTTCAAATGTGCAACATTGTTTCTGTGTTCTTGACCCTTTTATTGCACAGTTATATTTCTCCCTTCAGCTGCCTCTGTGGACTCTGAATGGCAGTGGACTAATTTATTACCAAATCAACTGCTTTCAAGATCAATGTTATGCAGATTGCAAGAGAGCTAACATACCAAGTAGAGATCTCATAGAATTTAATCCTTCTTGATATTAATTGAGATAGCAGGCAAAAGTAATTCCTTCTTATGAAGACACTTGTAATGATACAGAGACAACAAAGCCCTCATTAAACTATTGAATGAAATCACAACCAAAAAATGACTAAGTAAAATATCATGCTTCATAATGCAATCCCAGCTGTCTTGAGTTTATTTTTTAATACAACTACAATTATATTGTTTATGCAAATGGTAAACTAGTTTACACATTTAGTATTTAATTTTAATTTCTAATGTAAAATTGACCAATCACAAAGACTCATAAGACATAACCAAGGAGGTGAATTTATTCTACTGTATTTGGAAAACAGCATAATAGATTTGCTTTCGAATAAAATATAAAGCATTGAAATATTTTCCCATTTTGTTTTCTACAAACAGTATTGATTATTATTTGCAATGAGATACTTTGGTATTGATATAACTCATGCCATTGATGAAGAGCCTATTCCAGCTCACATTCTTGTTAAGAGCAGAAACATTGATGGATTTGATGGTAGTATTTAATGGTAGTGGAGTATGTGAGTTTGAGTATAAAATTAGTTACAAATCAAAGAGTTTGTGAACCAGTGAATGAACAAACACAGACCTGTTAAGTCATTAGGAGACCAATGGCAATGAGAAAGATTAAATATTGAATTGATGTTTAAGTATTTTTGTTATTCTTGTGAGCCTCAGAGTTTTTGTGTGAAAGTAATGATAATAATTACTAGGATTGAGTTTCCTAGGAAAATTGTTACTAGAAATAAAAAGTCTTCAAGTCTGATTTAACTAGTGATTTTTTAATGTTAGTCCAGACATCAGATGGTATATTTATTTCTTTTCTTTTTTTTATTATAAAGATGTGGGGTACAATTCAGGGCTATATATACAAATGTTTATTATGCAGGTCAGAAGGTATATTTATTAAAATGTAATAACACAAGAAAATACTTACAGGATAGTTAAAAATAATTGTTGCATTTTAACAGAGTAAGGTCAAAGTTAAGTGAAAAATACATAAACGTAGTTGCCTTGATCTGAAAAAAATGGTTAGATAATAAAGATACATATCCATAGATTCAAATATATTGATTTTTAAAAAATCAATTTAGATTTTGTTCTCTTTATTTGAAATTTTATTGTATATTTGGAATACACTGAGTATTTTCACTGTTCAACTTTCAAATCAGTTAGGTAATAGTATTGATTTAAGATATTTCCTATTTTTGTTAAAACTGTATATTATGCAAAATTTTATATATTCTAAAGATTGAAATTAATATGTTTTAGCAATGTTATTAAATTAATATGCTTACTGATTACATATAATTTTATAACTGTCACTGCCCACAACCATAAAGTTAATGGTTAGTTAATCCATTAGTGTCTGGTGTAGCATTGGAATAACTTTAGTCTCTAGCTACTGGATTTTATCAAATCATGCTTCTGTTGATTAAAAATGCCTGATGACTACAGAATGCTAAAATAAAATTCAGTGGTTGAATATTATTTCCATCACATCAGTTCTTCAGATTGCTTTTATGTATACAAGAAATTTGTACTACCAAATCTCTTAAGTCAATTTGAATACTCAAATTGTGGTAATTCCCTTGTATGAATGACATTATAAACACACACACACTGATTAATTTCAAACAGTCACCACATACTTGTGGGACATCATGCATTTGTACTTCCATTAGTCTTTATCCTTTTCATCCTATGTTCACACAGATTACTTTGCTTATACAAAATTTCTGGGTTGATAAATTTTACCTAAAAATCTGAGTAAATAATTATATAGTCTTAGCATTATGGCCTTTAAAGAACCCCAGATGAAGCCTTAGGCTTAAAGATACAGAAACAGTGGTAAATATGATGTTTGGAAGGAAGGTACTACTTACTTCTTTATTTTCTTAATTTCTTCTCTGTCTAACAAATTTTCTTACTAAAATAAAAATCTTACTGGTTGCTTTTCTCATTCACTGTTTCAGCCAGCCAAGCCAGGGACTTGTTGTCGAAGATGCTAGTGATTGACCCAGCAAAAAGGATATCCGTGGATGACGCCTTACAGCACCCCTATATCAATGTCTGGTATGACCCTGCCGAAGTGGAGGCGGTAAGGCATAGGCTTCTTTTGCTTTGCTCCTACAAACAAATCATAGCTCATGGTGAAAACTGAATAGGACTAGAAGCCAAAAGAACACACAAAGGACTTTCATAAAATGCATAAGTCAAAAGCCTATTATCCGCCCCTCTGACAGGTATTTTTTTCAACCTATGTTTTGAATGCATTTCTTTTTCAGGACTACCATGAGAGGGGGTGGTTTAGTCCAACAAACCTCAGAAGTCCATGGCACATTTCTATTTATTTCTGTGAAGTTTCTGATGCTTATGTTTCCTCCTGTGTGTTAAACCACCAGCCTCTCCTAATGCAAACTTAGTGGTAGAAAACACAATGGAAGACAAATTGCTTTGCTTCTATTTTCTTGATAAGATACTCACCATTAGTAAAATGTGGTACTTAAGAACATTTCAATACGAAAGCTTTTACAGGATCATTGGTACCTTTTGAACATCTTGCACAAACCAGATGAGAAGAAGTAGGTATTTCAATAAGGTCATTACTTCAGATGGATTCTAAATTGAATAGTACAATATGAAATAAGATGTATCTCCACATCTTAAATCCAGACACAGTCTAAAAATCTTCTCAGAAGCATAACTCTTTCTATTTTAAAAATATTTTTCAACCATGTAATATCGTCTATCCAATCTCTTTCTTACATCTTTACCTCTCTTCTTTCTTCTGTATGGAGCCAGGGCTGAGCAGGACAAAGGGGTATTGCTATTGCCCATGTGCATTCTATAGACCTCCTGAGAAGAATTCCTTTCTGTGTTTTTATATTTTACTGTCAGCAATGTTACCTTCTCCCGTAAACATCAGAATCTTCTCAAACTCTTAGAATAACTGTGCTAAATCATCTCATTTTCTTAGACATAATAACTTCAAATTTATTTCCTTCAAGTCCTTAATATTCTATTTGAAATATTTGTTTGTTTTTCTTACACCCATCTCTGCAGCCCAGGATATTTTTACTTGAAGATATTTTTGCTTTCTTTTAGTTTTCTCTACTTCATCATGTGCTTGTCCATATCAAAGGAGCTAGAATAAGGGAATGACAGGATTCTCATTCCCTTACTCTTCTCTAGAGAAGTAAGATGTGAAAAGTGGCAATGAGGACTGGAACTGAACTTTACAGACACAATATTCAACAAGCTCCTTTTCAAAATGTAACCTAATCCTTAAACATTCGCAAACTTCAGAGAAAACACTTACATGATAGATGAGTTTCCCAAGTATGGAAACTGAGGTGCAACCATTCTGTATGACATTTCCTTAAGATCTGCTTTACTAATTAGTTTTACAATGATATTGAAATTTCAAAGTACTTCATATTAATTTTTAGTCCATTAATTTAATTTGTACACAATAAAATGTTTATAACTAAATACTTCTGAATTTAATTATAATGTTCTTAAAGCTAATATATAGTCTTACAACTAAAATATAGAACCTCTTTCAGTCTCTCACACTTGGGAAATACTTTCAAGATGCCCTTGGAGAATAATTAAGTATAGAAGTAAGAGAAAGTATGTTGTATATGTATATGAAATTTAAGTATAAGAACTTTAGCTTCATTGAAATTCAAGAAAATGTTTTGGTTATGTTGATGCAAATTTTAGATAAATATAAGTTATTTGCAATTGTTTACCCTCATTTATCTTGATAGTGCAAAGCATGAAGCATATTTATTTATTTTTACATCTAGCTTAATGTGTGTAATCTGTTTTTAATGTGCTGTGGCCCAGAGTTTAATTAGAGTCATAAAGTCTGCATTTGTAATTCACTTGTAATTATGTTGCCTATAAAAGAGATAGATGCTCAGAATCTATAACAACATATTACTGTATAGTATCAATGAGTTTTTCAAACATTTGTTTTAACTTTTTATGAAAAAAATTTTTTAGAATAAAAGATACAATTTAGAATACTAAAACAGTTGAGCCTTTGACTCAACCATGTCGATATTGTCTTGCTGGGGCATGGATAGCTGGACAGGATATATGATTTTAAGGGAAGGATCTGATGGAGCCTGAAGGTCTAGGAAAGGAGATCAGTTACTACACAGAACAAGCATGCTTTGGACATCTAGATGGGGATCACTGATTGTATAAGGGTAAACATGTCTTCCATATAGACATGTAGTAAATAGGTTGGGATCCTGATCCTAAGGCAAGAGGAGTTTATTACTCTATGAAATGTATTAAGAATCACAACTAGGAAGAGACAGATCTTGAAGGTGCTAGAAGCAGCAGTCAGCTAAGCTTTCTGCAATACCTTTTTTTTTTCTTGAGAGCAAAAACAAAGAGTAGTTTACTTAGCAAAAGCGACAAGGATAGTACACTCCAAAGAAAAGAACAGAGTGGGCCCGAGCTGAAGAATAGCTCAAGAGCCTGCAATATCCTTATAATTCGTGTTTGTTATTGCATGTGATAATGTATTTAAAATAAAATGACCTTTCTTTATGAACCCATGCCAAAGCTATAATGGAGTGCTATGTCTTCTGACAGGGCTGACAAGCCTATTTTATGAAATAAATGTTTTTATAATAAATGTCTTTGCTGGGCACGGTGGCTCACACTTGTAATCCCAGCACTTTGGGAGGCAGCGACGAGAGGATTGCCTGAGCCCACAGGTTTGAGATCAGCCTGGACAACATGGAGAGACCTTGTCTATACAATTAAAAAAAAAATTAGTCAGGCATAGTGGCGCATGCCTGTAGTTCCAGCTACTTGGAAGGCTGAGGAGGAAGGATCACCTGAGCCCAGCAGGTTGAGGCTGTGGCGACCATGACCGTGCCATTGCACTCCAGCCTGGATGACAGAGTGAGACTCCAACTCAAATAAATAATAAATAAATAAAAATAAAAATAAATGTCTCTATAATACATGCCTTTACAGTCCAAATAAATGGAAGTATCTATAATCAGAATTTTCACAATTAGATGTCATCAAAGAAGTCCAAGTTCATTTGAGGTAACTCACATGATGTTAGGGAAAGAAAGAAATTCAAAGATGAAAGGGAAAAAAAATAAGTCTCACTGGAGGGAAACAGAGGCAAACAGACAAGGGGTAAAGGAGAAACAGTAGGAAAATGTGATGTTTATAGGAAAAGAGTAGACAAATACTATAGTGTACTAACCTGTTGATCATACTACAAGCTATCTTATCATGTTTCCAAAATGATTAAAGTGCCAAGTTCAAAAGAGAAGAGCATATGAATGTTGTCATAACTCTAAGGGGAAAAAATTAATCATCCACACATGAAGTTGAAAATTTTAAAGGTTGGATGTCAAGCTTGAGTCATCTATCTGTGTAATACTACATACATATTTTGAAGTAACAACTGCTCAGATTATTAGTAAGTTCTTATTCAAATAATGCTTAGAGTGAAAAAGGGTGGATCAAAATAGATCACACAAGTTACACTTAATGTCAGTGCCTTTTCACAAAACAATTAGAAGATGCTCTCAGTCTGGTTCAGCGTTCATCAAGAGGGCAATGATATTACACACAAACACAATTTATTGAGTTGTTTGCATCTTCATGGGTATGAAAGAGGAGTTAGGTTTAAACTTCTCCTCTGCCCATTACTAGCTGACCTTGGTTATGTTTATTTCTGCAAGGTAGTTTTCTTTTCTAAGGAAGTTAAGAAAAACTTTTTTCTTGTCATATTTACAACAGAGTATTCTGAGAATTTAAAGAGTTAAGTACTTAGTACAGTGCTTAGTAAGGATCATGTAAATTATTCTTCTTCTCACTATTATTGTAGAACTTTACAAGCTTTTGGTATTAGGAATAGGAGATGTATCTGGTATTAAGACTAGCCAGGAAACTACAGAAGATTCTATAATTTAAAAAAATAATTATAGAAGATGATCTAGTTCCCACATGATTTTAGGTCCCTTCCCCACTGTTTGACTTTGTTTTGGCTGATGTATACCCACCTCTACTTTGCCAAGTGGGAAAGAAACCAGCGCCATTAGTTTAAACCAAAAGAAAGACACATTATAGAGTCCACAAATCCTCATCATAACTCACTTTGGGAAACTAGGAGATAGTTGCAATTGTTTAGAGAACTCTATTTAATGTCTTCCTTGTTTCCTGTTGGAGGGAAATATGGAAGGAATGAGGCTCAGTTGTCTTGTTTCTTACCAGATTCTTGAGTTGGACACCCTGTGGGAAGTGTGACTTTCACCCTGCAGCCCCTCTGTAGGGCATTCTATAGGGCTACAGAACACACTTAAGGGACAATTGGTGAACGCCAAGCTAAGGAAGAGTTAATTAACTATGCCTCAGGGCAAGTAAGAAGAGGATTTATTTCTGTCAGGAACTCCAGAGCACTCTGAGAAAGCCCTGAGTGCGGCTGCCTTTCTAAATGTTCTTCTTGTAGTTGTGTGTTTTAGGGGTGGGAGGAGAGAGCAGGAGAGGGAGAGGTGTGTTCAATCATAACTAAAGACATTTGAAATTCAAAATGTTCATTATAAAGAAGTCAGTGAAAACTTATGGCGTCAAAGAAGGACATTTCTTGATTTCCCAATTCCTGCCTTTTAAGGAAGAATCTAGATGTGACACCAGAATCATTCCTTAAGGTGGGACTGGTGTTGGGGCCAGGCTTCATAGCCAGCAGTGGTCAGTCTGGTAGGTTATTGTGTTGAAGGATCTGTCAAGGAGAGATCCAGATACATTTCTTAATGGTTCAATTGTTACTCTGGGAGTCTGGGCAAAAGGGCAGGTTGAGCAGACCAGACAGCTGGCATTTGGGAATTCTTTTCTGGTGGGCCAACCTCAGGTACTTGAGAACACAGAGAAGGGCTGGCAGGCAGAATAGAACCTTCTGTGTGCAACCAAATAAAAGTTGCAGAAGAGAATGCAGAAACTGAGGCTTGGAATGGAACTATACTTGTAATGTAGACTGAGGAGAGTGACTGGGTATATTTTGATTGGGAACTTAATGACACATAACATCCTTGACTAGACTAAGAGAAAAAGTGTGACTAATCAAACCAATTTGGGTGGAAGGGGATTAGGGAACCTAGGTCAGTCCTGAGCTTGCTTATTATTTCTTACCTAATTCAAGATTAATTTGGGAATTGGGACAGGGTTGAGTGGGAATTTAATCTACCTAAACAGATCTTGAGTTAAACAACCTGATCTTCAGGTTCCCAGTGAGAGTATAACTTGGGGAAACAGAGTAACACTTACATGTATTCATGCTGAAGTTCAATTAAAATAAACACTTAGAAAATGTAAGCCCAGAATAGTCTGCAATGTTACACATTGACTCTTTATTTATAACATAAGGTAACTAAGATGGTTTCAAATGTTTTATCAATGTTATTATTTACTACTTTATTACTTTAGGGATTAAGTTATTTTTGCCTTACAGCGAAAGAATTTATAGGAACAAGCTAACCTTGTTCCTAACATAGATTCAGCTATTTTATTACAAGGCCATCATAGATTTCATACCCTTTGAGAAGAGCTAAGAACTGACATTGCTTTAACCATCTTCTAGACTGCCATTGTGTCTCACTGGATATTACCAAAGAGGATACATGGAAGGGATGACCAACCAAGCCAGAAGTTTGCAGTGTTTTCAATCTCTTTGTGACATAAAAATGTTAATTTTCATGTTGCCTGTAGAGTAGTTTTATGCCGTAGTTTAGCAAATATCAACATTCAGAATATACTCCGCACAATTATGAGCAGCTACAGAGACACAGGACCAAAAACCATAATGAGGTGAATGGAATATAACTAGATATGTGATCAGAAGTGATAGAGAAGGGAATCAGACACCTGTGGTCAAAGGAGAAGTTCCAGAACTTGGTAAGAGCAATTCAGACTGAGTGCTGATGCATATATGTGCATAGGCAGTCAAGATGCGCTGGATGGTCAGGAGATACATGTGGTCTAAGATCACTGGTTTCAGCAGAAAAGGCCTTACAGGTCATTTAAGCAATGGTGAATCTAAAGTTGTTCTCAGATTACAACACAAAAGTCAAAAGCAGATACTCTGGGACCATCCCAGAGATAAGCAACAATAGGAAGCTACTACCAACCCTAGAGCCAGGAGATGGTTTACTGGATCCTAGGGATTGGTAGTGATAGCCTATGTGATGAGAACTGAAGTCACAGATACAGATGAGACACAGCTGCTTCTGGAGAGAGGAATGGGGGAAAGTGTCGCTTTCAATAACGACTCTCACACGATTCTTCTGCAAGCTGCTTTAATCCCAGGTTACTACATCGTTCTTCTTCCTCTTTCTCCTATTCGTGACCTTAAATCTAGTATCTCTGCCAATCAATTAAGGTAACGCGGCACGCACCGATAGGCCCGTAAGAGAGGATTGTATGCTGACATCCTTTAGTTGCCTTATTAGGGCTTGTTTTGTCTTGTGGTCTGGCTGCTTCGGGCGCCATGTTAGGGCGGAGGCGCTCCACAGGAAAGTGGCCTGGATTTTCTATTTCCTGGTAGTATCTTTCTTTAGTTGACTGACACCAGCCCTAAGGCAGCTGACAGACCAACCTGGGAGATGTAGCCTGAAGGGGTCAGCCCACTGAGACCAGAAGCAACTAAAGAAAGGGTGAGGGCAGCATCTGTGGGCAAATGTGTCCAGGGCTGGCACTTACCTAGTCATTTTTTCCTTAATCACAATTCTGAAATCCCTCAGTAAAAGAGAAGTAACCAAGGAATGGAGCACATTTACTGCAGAGAGGAGACTTTGGAGTGTAGAACAGATGTTCAGAGGCCTTACCAGGTAAGGTGAGGTAAACATTACCCCTAACAACTATCTAATTCTTCAAATATTTTATCATTTCTTGCCAAGAAATCACAAGTACTATACCAACCTGATAATCTTGGCAGAAGAGTATTTCTCATTGGAATTTCCATCGAATGTGTGCCCATGTTTCCTGTATATGTTGATGTCACTCTGTCAATAGTTTGTTGTAGGCTGAAGAGGAGCCTACAGACTTGTTGACCAATCTTGGACAACAGGTACTTGAGAGGAGTGAAAGGATTCAGTCAACTGTTTTCCTTTAGGTTGCTTTAATTCTCCTCGTCTGCCAAGCGGATGATATACTGAAAAGACTTCTGTCACTTTCTTCTCATTTTTTTTTTACATCTTTCTTTTTTGTCTTTCCTTCACTTCTTATACTTTTCTGTCTTTTTATCTAGCTCAAATAGATCTGTTCACATAGGCTTTGATTGTTTGTTGACAACATAGTATTTATTTCTTCATTCAATAAGTATTTACTGAGCCCAAACTTTGTGTCCTACACTGACCTAGATGACGGAGATTCAGTACTGAATTTAAAAACAAAAAACCAAGTGTCCTGTTTTCTTTGCTCTTGGTAGGTTTCTAATAACTAATAGAAATTTTTATTGAATGGGAATCTTTGATTACTTATCATCTCCTGAAGAAACAGAATAAACTCCTCCAGTTATGGGTTATCTATCTTAATTGGTTAATTTATTTAGTGAGTGATTTCCTGGCTGTAAGAAGGATTTGTAATCACTTGTCCCTTGAATTGTAAATCAGTTATAACTAAATTGCAATAAAAATCTGCTCATCTTCAACCAACCATCTACTGCTTTGAATCAAAATTGACAAATTATGCTCGTCTACCACTAGCTACAGTTTTTAAACAATTATCTGGCTCAGAATAAAAAAAAAAATCGATCTCCTGGCTAGGTTTTATAATTGTAATGTGCAGATTATTTCTAAAAATCAAAAATACTAAAGTTGTTATACTAAATAATGTAAAGACTTAATTTATAGTTTAAAGATTCATCTCCAAACATATTGACTATCTGAAACCTTCAAACAAAATTCAAGTGGTTGAGAGTGGTGAAAAGGAATTATTCTTATTCCTTATTACCACTACTTACTTTTAATTTTCTTGAATACATTTTCACAGTAAAAGCGAATGTCTTTTGGTTATGAATATTTTGTGTTACTTGTTCTGTTAAATTTACTTCACGAGTGTGTTATTGTTTGTATTGTTTCTGTCTTCATTAACTATGGCTTAGCCAGTTGTCTTCTACTGAATTCTCTTGAACCCATTATAAATTCCTGAAACAGCTTGGTAAGGAATAGGATTATGAATATATTCAACTGTAAAAGTAGTCAATGTATATAAACTTAGGAATGAGAAGAAAAAAATATGAGTTATAATGAATGTGAATTTGATCCATCTAATGTACAAACAGTACATCAGTACTTGTCCACTCTTTGGAGATAAACCACTGAATAGAATATATATGCTTGCTTCAGATATTTTATAATCTTTTTATTAAATCTGTGAGTCTGAGTTTCACACTGTGAGTTAAACATGAAGTATCTGGATGAGATGATTTAAATGAGTTATAAATGAAAACAGCTCTCTGTACAGACTGTATCTCTCCCATTGGGAGGAAAGGGGATTGAAATCTTTGTCATTGACATTTTCCTTTGATGAGTACTGTCAAAAGGTTAGGGCATGTCCTCAAGACAGTTTCTGCATAACTAAGCCATCTGAAATTCTGAAACGACTGTTTTTGTATCCTGATTTTCCCCACAGGATACAGACATGCACTTAAAACAGTTAATAGGCATTATTTTTGTTTGCTGTTATTTCATTTGCTTGAGAAGGAAGTCAGTTCTCATATGAAATTTATTATATAAAATTTAGTAGCAATTCCCAAACTGCAGAAAATGTGCATAAACTGTACAATTTGAATTATTTAAAGATTTTCTTGGCAGAAATTTGACAATTTTTATTAAGGAGGAAAACTCCTATTTCCATAAAATATTAAGAAAACTTTTTTTTAACATTTCATGGGTAGAAAGATTTTCTGTTGCTTTTGTATAAATAGAAAAGAAGACTTCACAGTGTCTATCACTCTGAGTATGACCTTGGATTTGACTACTAGTTGACTTCTTGATGCAATGCATTTGTACCTAATCTTAATAAGTCTCTACCTTTATTTTTTCTTTAAATTTTTTGAGTCATGTTCATTACTTTGGATTTAACTTGAAAAGTTTGTAGTTTTTAAAATGTATTTGCAACAAGACATATTGCTATATTTGATTAAGCATGTCAAGTAAGTATTTTCAGGAAAGTCCTATTTGGAGCTTTTATAAGGGGAATTATTCTCAGAAAGATGTATCAGATTATTTCTGTCATTTTATGAACTTCAGAAAAATTATATATTAGTTCTCTGACATAGTTTCACAAGTAGGATAAGCTACCCCATTTCAGAACAAGGAAAATAATAATTAACAATGTTAATTATTTTAAGTAGCTGAAATATTTAATAAGTTAGTGATTTCACTTCCATAATATGTTATAGTATTTACTGTGTAATTAAAATTTGACAATCAGCCTAAATATTTCCCAAGAGCTCATCACTAAATATTTCCCCTAGCTCATCACTAGGTTGGTCTATAATCTGTACACAGGTCGTGGCTGACCTTTTGTTTTCTTTTTTTTTTTTTTTTTTGAGTTGGAGTCTCACTCTGTCACCCAGACTGGAGTGCAGTGGCTGCTCCCGGCCATCGCAGCCTCGACCTGCTGGGCTCCGGCGATCCGTCCGCCTCAGCCTTCCGAGTAACTGGAATTACAGGCGTGTGCTACCACGCCTGGCTCATTTTTGATTTATTGTAAAGATGAGGTCTCGCCTGCCCAGGCGGGTCTCGAACCCGTGGGCTCAGGCAATCCACTCACCTCAGCCTCCCAAAGGCGCGGGATTACAGGCTGAGCCACCTTTTGTTTTCAGGTGGTAAAAAGACAAAGAGATGACTGAGTGATGTTGCAGTGCGAATATCCTTATTCTCTTGTTCATCATTTAAATTCCATTTTTCAGACTAAATGTTCCTATGAATTTTTTAAAACATGATTTTTTCTACTCACATGGAGTTAATAAACTGGCTGAATTCCTCCCTCAGCTGTTCTCTCCATCTGTCCTGACACAAGGACTACCTCTTTGAGTCTTAGGGTTTCTTATTATTGCAGCATGCATCATGCTGTGAAAAAGCTAGTGCTACCGTGGCAGGTTTAATTTGAGAAGCAGTTTAGTGCCATCTATCTGTCATGGAAGATCCTTTTAGTGTGAAGTTGAACTCTAAGTAGGTTTGTTAGACTCAGAATGTATATAAATTTAGAAATAAAGAGAGAAAGAAATGGGTATGAATTTGATGCACTCTAATGGATATGAATTTGATGCACTCTAATTATGTGCATAATTATAGAAAGAGCAATTCATATTTTGTGGTTTTCACTTGCTTGGTGAAAGTTAAATCAATGTCTCTAATTCCTAATATCTACCATTTGTGGAATTCTAAATTTCCATCTGTTCATGCTGATGTATTCTTTCAGCAGCAAAATGTGAGCAATTTACTAATTGCCTTCTAGAGAAAAATATAACTTCATTGCTTTTCACATGGCCAGTGCCTCAGCTGCTAAAGTGAGTATATCTTTTGAATCACATTTGGGTTGTTTCGATGCCATGTATTATGTTGGTAGAAGCTTGTCAAAATGTTTGTTGTAGATAGAGTTAGCCACCTGCTTTTAGAGACCTTTTTCCTTATATGACTTAGAATAGGAATAAGTACTTCACTGAAATACTAGTAAAATCATCCCTAGTTTTAGCAAATTCTTCTACTGAAGAGAATCTTGACTTCAATTCACTGGGCTATTCAGAATCCAGTGAACATATAAGGTTTTCAGGAGTCAACAGCCGGAATGGTTGAATTGTTTATTCTCAGGTGATACCTCTTTTGTTGATTAGTAGAGTCCATTTTTCTTTCCATATATTCTCTTGAGCATTTTAGACCAGGGGTCCTCAACCCCAAGGCCGTGGACTGGTTCTAGTTCATAACCTGTTAGGAACTGGTCTGCACAGCAGGAGGTAAGCTTGAGGGAGCAAAACTCCATCTACTGTCAGATCAGCAGCGTCATTAGATTCCCATAGGTGCATGAACCCTTTTATGAACTGTGCATGAGAGGGATCGAGTGGTGCAGTCCTTATGAGACTCTAATGCCTGATGAGAAGAGCCCACCTGTGGAAAAATTGTCTTCCACAAAACTGGTTTCTGATGCCAAAAAGGTTGAGGATACCTGCTTTGGAACATGCTGTTATTAATCTCTCTTACAGACCACTAAAAAAGAACACTTTCTAACATGGGAGGGGCAGAATTTATTTTTTAGAACATTCCACATCTGGTACTTTCTGAAAGGCTGAGTTATAGCTAAGATGTCCTGTCAAGTTCTTCTTAATGTATGGTTTTATTTCTTTTCTCCGGAGTGATCTTTTAGATATTATGAGGTCAACCTATTTCACTCAAGGTAGTAGGCATTTGTGAGCATATATTTTATTTTTAAAATTGTTTCATCCTGGAAAGAAATAGGTTATCCAGTTATGGCATCTGACTAGGATGTAATTCATAAATTGAGAGAAAAAAAATCAATGTTTTTTCCTTTTAGAGTTACTCCTAAAAGATAAAAAAAAGAAGTCAGTGTGGGAACTTATAAAGTGTTCTGTTAATTAAAATTTACCTAATTATATACTAAGAGGAAGAATAAAAAGAAGGGAAGAATAGGAGTAGGTCAGAAGAGAAAAGCTCTGTAAAATAGCTTTCCCTTGAGATAAGTAGAGGTTGTAATATTGGCTATCTCTAGGAAACATAACTCCTTTGGTAATTTGCATTCCTCCTTTGTTTGCCTACCTGTAAGTTGCTAAAATTATCAAACTAGACTTAAATTTTTTGCTAGTCATCAAAGAATCTCCTCTTAATCACCATATATATAAGCTCAAAGGCAACTCTAAGGCACTCCTACTCATCCTCATATCAATGTGAGTGTTTTCAGTAAAGAACCTTTATCAGTAAAGAAACTGAAACTGCTCTGCAAAGGTGGTGATGTTTTTCTGCAACGCCCACGTTAATCATTACATCTAAACCCTGTAATTTAAAGGCTGCATCTGTTCTATTCCCAGCAGAAAGTTCATTTGGTGGGTAGCCCTGCTTAAATTCCTAAAGTTTGCTTAAAGAAGTAGGTTTGAGTTGGGCTGGGTGGCTCAGCCTGTAATCCCAGTGCTTTGGGAGGCTGACAGGAGTGGATTGCCTGAGCCCACGGGTTCGAGACCCGCCTGGGCCACTTGGTGAGACCGCATCTCTACAATAAATAAAAAATTAGCTGGGCTGGTAGTGCATGCCTGTAGTTCTGGTTACTTAGAAGGCTGAGGTGGAAGGATTGCGGGAACCCAGCAGGTCGAGCCTGCGGTGGCCGGAAGCGTGCCACTGCACTCCAGTCTGGGCGATGGAGTGAGACTCCAACTCAAAAAAAAAAAGAAGTAGATTTGCTATTTGAAACATTTTTCTTTGCTTTCTTGCTATCAGCTTCAATGAAGTTTAATTGCATGCTGAATTTTAAATTACATATATATCTAATTATATCTATATATATTTTAAATACCCAAGTAAACTAAATATACATGTACCCATCCTACATGGGTCAACATAACAAATGCTTATCACATCCCTGTGCTATGCTGACACTGGACCAGGGTTAGAGGTGCACACATGGTGGGAACATTTCCCTACCCTTAGGAGTTCATCATTGAGCACTGAACTTTCTTCTGACTCCTGAGTGTTCCTTGGATGAACTCCTGAGGGCTTTTGAAAAACATCCTGAAATTATATGCCTATAATTATGCATGTACAGCTTCCTGGAAATACAACTCACAGGCATTATCAGATTTTTGAAACTTCTTTACTCGAATTTTAATTCTTAATTTTGAAAAACAAGAGAAAGTTTTCAATGTGTGGGAGGGTAGGACTAGGAAAATGCTAGTAAATTACTGATAGAGTTGACTATCAGTTTAGATATAATCAAGAGATTTAATGCACTTTTTAGAAAATCTTATCCACTTGGGATAATTTTTTATTTGTATTAAAAGATTCTTTTTTCTGTAAAGGTCATTCTTTTTTAAGGAAAGGGATGGAAGGGGAGATAATATAAATATAAATATGAAATACCATGATAAATATAAAATACCATGCTTTTAAGTTTTAGTATTGTAATTTTTAAAAAATTAGTGGCATTATAAAGGGAGTTTCCTGTGGTCACAGGCATTTTTAAAATGTCATTTCTTTAAGAAATGGAAATGACCAGCTACTCCTTCCTAGCCAAGTAGCTAACTCTCTTTTCCTACTGTAAGGTTCAGTTATTGGTGGGTTTACAGCTTTATGGTTGCATTATTCTGCATTGAATAATCCAAGTTTCATGAGAATGACAGATTCAACTTTCCTCATATCTTGCTTCCACTTTATTTTCTAATTAAGGATTTCCTTCTTTTGCAATATTTATCATCCTCTGCTATGTTTGTCTCCAAGAGTTTGTTTGTTTCTTTGCCAATTTTCTAGGCAGGTGGTTATGCTGTATGTTGCAGCAAAAAGGTGAAACAAACAAGTGAGCAACAAATATAAAAACACATTACAGTCTCAGTTTTTTTACTATGTAGAAGAAACTATAGAATTAAATTACCAAACATCTTGTTTCATAAGTCATACTTAGAGTTGGCAATGCTATCAAAGTTAGGAGGTAAAATAAGAAGATTGACATTCTAGGAGAGAGGGAGAAAATAATCAGAAAGCATTAGTATTATCTTTAATAATGTTAAAAATGAATATGTGTAATCGCGTGAAAACAGACAATTATTCAACACTGAAGGAAGTTTATGCTGACTTTGTAATATCCCTAAATAAAAACTATAGAGATGAAGTCAGAATGTCATCAAAACTATATGTAGACTAAAAGTCTATATGCTGGAAGTTGAAGAGCTACAAAAAGAACAAGAAAAAGCCTATGCAGGAAGTATTCTTGGGTGCTAAATCATGGTAACCTTCAGATTCAGGGAAAAGGCCAAGTCTGAACATTTCCTTCCCTAGTGCAGATCCCACAGCTTAGGCCCCAGGGCATTCATTATATGTGAGGAGAAGATAGAATAGATTCATCCAACGACGAGACAGAATATTGAAAAGGTTACATTCCCTTTTTACAAGTCTATTAAAAGTTTATGGTCTTTCCCAGAGTATGCGCTATAATAAAATTATTATGTCCCTTTCTAATGGCAAGGCGGTTGTAAGAATGCTAAAAATCACTTCCATAACTTGCTGCAGGTTTAATATGAGACTCACAGGGTCATTTGTGGAATAGTGCCCCACAATATCTTGTGAAAGACAATGGAATTTATTGTTTATAAAAAAAATGCTTTTAATTGATAACCAAAAAGCAACTCCCCAAAGTTTCTAATCCAGGGAGAATCTGATTTCTATCTTGAGGTGTGTTTTGAAAACTGAACTCCTTTCATGCTCCTCTGTAAAAAGTGAAGGATAAAATAACTATGCCTCAGGCAATTTTTCTGAAAATTTCTTATCTAAGATGTGTGTTGTTTTGGATCAAGTTCAGCAGAAAGCACTTTTGGTGACTTTGTTTTATGACATATGTGCCAGGACGCTGTTTTCATAGTACAGCAATCTGTTGCCACTTCTTTTTCTGAAGCGGGCTTGCTCATGTTCCTTGCTCCATTGCCTTGTGATTCCTGTTTAAATACGAACACGGGTTTATTCCTAGCCAGAATTCTTATACACACACTCATAGAGAAGCTCTTAAGTAATGAGTGGCTCCCCTACAAATGGAAGGCTAAACTACAACTTAAGCAGAAAATATGGCTTGGCTTGCAATGAGTTAATTTAAAATATGACCACATATAATCTAGCTTTCCCAAACCAAGGAGGTGTAGGCAATGAGAGAGGACTAAGAGGTACAAAATGTGGAGACTAAGGTCATGATACAGGGAGACAGTAGAGCACAGTGGAAACCACTCAGGATCAACACTTTAGAGACTTGGACTCAAGATCTCATCCCACATTGGACAAGTCCACTTCATTCGTTCACTTAAATTTCCTTGAAGCCTCAGTTATACATGACCACCGAGGATTCATTAATTCTAATAATAAAAAAGAAATAGTTCTTGTTATGTCTTGTTCTAGCCATTAGTAGTATAGCAAAGGTGATAGATGAGAGTTGATAGGTAAGTAAACAAGACATTATAGGCATAGTATACCATGAAAACACAAAGGAATAATGTATAATCCATTTTAAGCCAAACCTAGAAGGTTTTCAGGAGAAAGAAAAGTCTCCATTGGGAACACAAGGATGGGCAAGAGTTAGCCAAATGAAAGGAAGGTGGAAGAGTAGAATCTTCTAGGCAAAGGCAGCAATTTGCTCAAAGACCAGGAGACAAGAGAGTCCTGGGCACATCGAGGAACTATGAGTCAATTAAACATGACCAGGGAAGGATGTGGGGAGAAATGCAGCCAGAGATGTAAACAAGGCCTAGGTCAGGAGGCAACTAAAGCTATGCCCAGAGAATACCCAAACTCAAGGCTTGGAAGAGTGGCTATAGGGATGTTAATCAGGGAGTAATGTAGTGAAAATTGTGTTTTAAGTGGATCGTTCTTTCTGATTGGTGGGGTGATGAATATTAGTAGGAAGACCAATTAGGAATCCAGTGATCAAATGGACTTTAGTGGCAATAGGATGAAGCAAGAATAACAAATTCAGAGATGTTTGGAATGGCATAATTGCCACAACTGGTCTTCACCCATGAACTTTTCTATACAATAATGCGATGATATATGTGAAAGTGAAAGTGCTTAATTAACTTTTCAAACATATCATGCTATTAAAGAGGCTCTTTTTTAGCTTATGGATGTGATTGAAATGTTTTACATCTGACAGTTTTAATTTATATGACATAGAAGAAACGGAAATGTTATGTATTCCTATCATGTTAACAAAAAAGCCCAGTTGGAGTTGTTTTCTTTGTAAAGTACTCCTTAGAATAACTACTGAATGAAAAGACATGCTCTGTTTTAAGAAAATCCACTGTATGAAATGTATTTATTAAATAGAAAAGTAAGAGCAATAACATTAGGATTTAATTCTCTATGATCACGTTTGTTTCTCAGCCTTTTTTTTTTTTTTTTCATTTCCAGCATACCTGAGAGATAGTCATTCACTCATTATAGCCATCAACTCATCAATCCTTATTAAAGCAATGATTCTTAATGGGATGTGTGGGGCATGCTAGATTCTTGTAGGCATTCTATTAATTGGGAATCATTCTTAATCTTCAGGGGATTCTATTCCTCACCTCACCTTCCTCAGGGCATCCTTTCCCCACCACACATACCTTAGAAATTATTGCTCTAGAAGCAACTTGAGTATGTGTTTTGTCTAATTCATTTACAGCATCTATAAAACCCTGTGTTCCTAGAACACAGTAGACTCTCAGAAATATTAGTCGAGTTAATGAAATGTCTGTGTCACTCTCATCTTGGCTATTTTATTTAAACTTTCTACCCATGCACCCATTCTTTGTTAATCTATGGAGTGCAGAGAACAGTGAGAGTATCTGTGGCTGGTGCAGAGTATATGATCAATAAATGTCACCTGAATTGAACTCAACTGTACTGTACTGAGCACTTCTTTAGTGCTTATAAAACTCTCTCTCAGATCCAATCTTATTTAAGCCTCATAAAAAAAACTCTAGAAAACAATGACTATCCTCAACATATCTAATTGAGCTTGCCCAACATGGGCCACTTATCATCCATTGGTCCACAAAAACATCATCTCTACCCTGGATCACATAATAGTCTCTGATGCATCTCTCAGCCCCACTCTTGTCCCTTGTGATCTATTCTCCAGCATTCCTAGAGTTTTCATTTTATGTATTGATTTGTTTGTTTGTTTATTTATTTATTTTGATTCCGAGTCTCACTCTGTTGCTCAGGCTATAGTGTGGTGGCATGATCATGGCTATTACAGCTTTGACCTATTAGACTCAGGCATTCCTCCACCTCAGTCTTCCAATTAGCTAGAGTTACAGGCATGAGTCACTAAGCCTGGCTAATTTTATTTTTTTTTAATTTATTGTTAGGCCAAGGCTTAGCCAAGTTGTCCAGTCTGGTCTTGAAACCCGGGGCTCAGACAATTCTCTTGCTTCCACCTCCCAAAGTACTGGAATTACAGGCTTGATCCACCGCGCCTGGCCTGAATTTTTATTTTAAAATGTGAAAAAGGGTAACATAATACTCAGCTAATATTCTCCAATGGCTTATTATCATAGATAATAAAGCCCTAAGTACTTGTGTGGCTTCCAAGGCTGTATTTCAGTGTTGTTCCAAATTTTGTTATTATATGCCACAGTAAGCAAGGTGCTCTACATTGCAACCCAACATGCATGTATGTGCATATGCATGTGCACAAATGCACACACACTAAATGAAAACCACACTCTGATTTTTTAAAAATCTCATTCTACTCTTCTTGATTACATTACAAGATGTTGGTAGTGACCCACCCATTTGGTCTCATGATTGCAGTTTGGAAAATATTACTCTACTTGATTTGGTTCCTGCCTAGTTATCTGATCTCATTTTCTATGCTTCTCTTTCCCTCTCTGCTTCAGTGTTCTGGTCTCCTGTGTTTTCCTTACCACACCAAGAAAGCTCCCCCACTGGGGTCTTTCTACTGCAGTTCCTTGGACATAGTACATTCTTTCTCCAGATATTCACAAGACTCCCTCCTCTACTTCTGCTCAAATGTTACCTTCTTAAAGAAGCCTTCCCTGACTGTCCTATCTAGAATAGTACTCTGTTGTACTTTAGCCTCTTGATCTTTTCTTCTATACGGTTGCTGCTTGGCATTATTTATTTATTTTATTGTTTCATCAACTAGAATTAAAGATCCATAAAGAGAGAGAGACAGTGACTCTGGGACACCGACCTACTCTAAGTACCTAGAACACTGGTCCTTAGTAGTCATATAATCAATGTTTGTTGAGTGAGTGAATCTACATCTATACTTGAAGACACTAAGGCTCATGGATAATGAATGTTAGCCAAGATTCTGTGGCTAATGTGTACACATCTAAAACTGGAATCTACTTTTTTAAAAATGATTTAAACAATGTCAAACACATCATCCTTTAATTGATATCTCCAATTCTCCAAGTTAATAGATAACACATTTTTGAGTTATCTATTGTTTTTCATTCATTTGTTCTTTCTTGTTCAATGTCTAGTATGTACTATATACTGTGCTAGTATGTACTATATACAGTGGTGAAAAAAGACATGATGTTTGTCCTCAATTTTTTATCCCCACAGTTTAGTGAGAGACAAGTCAATGTTGATAAATAATAAATATTCTAAATGTTAAGCTTATTGTGCAGTGGAAGTACATAGAAATAACTCAACTCTAATGTGGGTTAGAGAAGACTCTTTAGGGGGACCAATATGTAGACAGAAACATAAAGAATAAAGCAGGAATTATCTAGGCATAAGAAAAAGTATATGAAGCTGGGCTCGGTGGGTCAGCCTGTAATCCCAGCACTTTGGGAGGATGAGGTGAGTGGATTGCCTGAGTCCACAGGTTCGAGACCAGAATGGGCAACTTGGCGAGGCCTTGTCTCTACAATAAGTAAATAAAATTAGCTGGGCATGGGAGCATGCACCTGTGGTTCCGGCTACTTGGAAGACTGAGGCTGAAGGATTGCCTGAACCCAGTAGGTCAGTGCTGGGGTGACTTTGAGTGTGCCACTGTACTCTAGCTAGGGCGATGAAGTGACTTCAACTCAAAAAAAAAAAGAGGAAAAGAAAAAGAAAAAGAAGAAGTATATGCAAAAATCCCAGGGTCAAGAGAGGACTGGGAGAATTGCAGATCTTTCGGAGTGACTCATTGGAGGAGGGTAAGGAATTATTTTGGGCTGGTGAGCAGGGACCAGATAAGGAAAGGGTTTCTAAGCATTGTTATGAGATATGTATGCTATCCCAGTGAAGGGAAGCATTCACTAGCATTCAAAAGAATAGCATTATCAGATCTGAACTTCCAAACGGTTACTGTCTCTGCAAAGTGGGACAGAATTGAAGTAAAGGGAGACAGAAGGTCGGGGAATTGATCTGTGGTAACCTAGGTGAGAACTGGCGGTGACCTGGAGCAGACATGGACAGGAGATGTATAGAAGTGAGCAATCAATACAAATTGTAAAGCATTAGATTTGTGATTTAAGGAAGGTGGAATTCAACAATGATTCATATCACACAGTAGGTAGTTAATAAATATGTGTTCAATGAAAGAATAAAAAAAGAGTGATTCATGACTTGGGCACTGAATGATTGGTGGTGCAATTACTGAGCATTTTTGGTTAAAGAACCATAGAGAGATTTAATTTCCAAGGAGCAGGAAAGAGAATTTTTCTTTTCAAGACATGATTGCACTTTCTGATTGTATAAAGCTATTAAATTGCAACCTAACATCTGAGAAGACTACAGAACAGAATGAAAAATAGGGAAAATGGAATTTAACTTCCTTGTCAAACCACTGGAACATCATGTAATTAAGCTTTCTAATTACACTCAGTTCACATTATATTAAAATTTGCGTTATTAGCTTTCAAAGGTTCTTCTGGTCACCTCTTGCAATGATGTCTCTAAGCAACACTGGTGCTTTTTGTATATAATCTATTATAATACAAAGTTTTGCGCATTGCAAATTCTTGAGAAGTCTGTTGAATTACCTGTATGATACTTGCTTTACATGTGGAGTTAGTTTTCTCTTGAGTAAGCATTATATGAAACTCTTTCATTGCAAACTAAGTGACTTGCCCAAGGTCACTCATCTTAATAGTACCAAAGTCAAGGGTGCTCCTAGTTGTGTTCTTTCCATTGTTCCTTTCAGGAAATCTGTGACTTATTCAAGACTCTTTGCTCTCTTTGGACTACAGACTGAATTTCATTATGAGACACACCCATAAACAAATGGACATTTATGTCTCTTCGTCTTGTTCTTTAAAATCATAGCATGTGATATATTCATCCAGAAGTAATTTTATTCTCCCAAGAAATAGATACCATTGGAGATTGAGAGAAAAATCACCTACTTTCTCCAGAATGCTTTCCTTTGCATCTACACAAATGAAGCATACCTGAGCAAATGACAAAACTTGCTTTTATTACTGTATAAGTGGTTAGAGCAGAGGTCTTAATCTTGGCTGCACATTAGAATCATTTGGGGAGTTTTAAGATATCCTGTTGCCCAGACCTCACTCCAGAACAATTAAATCAGTGTTTCTGAGGTAGGGTCTGAGCATCGGTACTCTTAAAACTCCCAGATGATTTTAATGTCATGGATTAGAGCAATTTGATGAAAATGATGCGCTCACTTAATATTTTCTTTTTTTTCTAGCCACGAGGTGGCAGCATCACAATACAGTGCATATTCTGAGCTCTCTATTGAGTAGACATAGAAATTTGTATCTATAATACTAATTAATAGCACTTCGAGGGTCCTTCCAACCAGAGATAACATTGAAATTTTTTCCCTGATAGTCTC
Source organism: Cephalopachus bancanus (assembly GCA_027257055.1). NCBI lineage: Eukaryota > Metazoa > Chordata > Mammalia > Primates > Tarsiidae > Cephalopachus > Cephalopachus bancanus. Next base: position 800,238 of record JAPVLO010000566.1, read on the forward strand.
TGTTGCTTTGTTTGCCTAATAAAACTTTATTTATTTCAATAGGTTGAATAGGCAGGAACTGTATTATTAGCCACAGTTAGGTGGAAAAATGCAAAGAACACTGATTTTATATTCAGATAGATGTGGGCTTAATTATTGCTTCTGCCACTTATTGATAGATTTGAAAATATTTTTGTAATTCATTTGCATGCCTGGAAGAGGAGGCTCATCATGAGGTCTAAATGAGATGATATATGAAAATCAGCGTCAAATGAATGGTACAAAAATGATGAAGATGTTGAGGAGAAACATGATAATTCTGTGATGCTGTCAGTAACACTTGATCCAGCAAAACCCAGGATACAGTAATTTTTCATTTATGATCTTTCTTTTCTGTATGTAGGTATCTTCCTTTCCCATGTGCATCCTGGATTTTGGTTTCCACTGGTGATTAGTTCACACAAATAAACATACTCTAGCCTGTTTCATTTCAAAGAACCAAGAATCAAAGCCAACATTTTTTGCCACACTTCTGCCTCGAACAATGGAAGTGTATATTCCATGTTGATAGCCAAATCTCTGTAAGATATTAGCCCCTACTAACTCACAATTTCTCTAGTTCATGTCTCAGTCCTTGAAACTGCTTTTTCTAAATTCACCAGTGGTTTCTTAGGTGCCAAGTACAAAGAAAATAGGCATCTCACGTGTCTGTCCACTTGAATAGACTGACAAAGTCCCCTTCCTTCCCCTCTCCACTTTAATTTCTGTGGTGACAGCACTCCTCTTCACCCTCCTTGCTGGCTGTTTCTTTTCTTTCCCTCCACCCTTAGGAATTTGTATCCCAAGAGATTTCTTCTTATAGCCATAATGTCTTTTCTCCCTGGGACTCTTTACCACAGCTTAAATTCTAATGGCCATAAATGATGCAAATCGATACATTGTCCCATAAAGCTGTCCTGATTTCCAGATCTATAAATCTAACAGGTGCTGGAATTGAAATTGGCATTCAAAATTAACATGGTGAATATCAAACTAATTTTATTTACTATCCACACAAAATTTATGCTCTTCCTCCTTCCAATTTATGGCACTATTTTCCACCCGGATGATGTACCCAGATAGTAGGAGTCTTTCTATTTTGTATCCTCAGACCCTTTCATATCCAAGTTGATTGGATTCTTCAATCCATTTGCATTAAGGGTAATTATTGATAGGTACTTACTACTACCATTTTTCTGATTGTTTTCTAGATGTTTTGTAGATTCCTTCTTTGTTTTCTGTCTTTTTTGTTCTGGTTAAGTGATATTATCTAGTGGTATACTTTGATTCCTTACTTTGTATCTTCTGTGTAGCTACCATAAATTCTTGCTTTGTAGCTACCATGTGGCTTACAAAAAAATCTTGTTATAATAAGCTACTTTAAGCTAATAATTTAACTTTGCATGAAAAATTATACTTTTGCTCCATCTTTCCCTCTACATTTTAAATTTTGTTGTCAAAATTTACATATTTTATGTCATGTACCACTTAACACATTATTGTAGCTATTGTTATTTTGAAGTTTTGTCTTTTAACCTTCGTACTAAAGATATGGGTGATAGCCAGGTGCTAAGATGGACCTTAAGCTTGGGGTTTTGGGGGCCAGTTCAGTGCTGAGGGAGTTCCAGAGCTTGGGGTCATGATGTAGGCCTAGCAGTAGACTGGCTCCAAGACAATGTTGGCTATATGCAACTCTTGGTGGTAGACTGTTACAAATTTGACTGTGTACTTATTTTACCAGTGAGTTTTATACTTTCACATGTTTTCATGTTTCTATTTACAATTATTTTCTTTCAGCCTGAAGAACTCGTCTAATCATTTCTTATAAGGCAGATCTGGTGGTGATGGACTCCCTTAGCTTTTATTTGTATGGGAGTCTTTGTCTCTCCTTCACTTCTGAAGGACAGCTTTGTGGGGGCACAGAAGTCTTTTTCCCCCCTTTTTGATGAGGTATGCCCCCCCTTCAGATTCAGAAATTTTAATTAGAAGTTTAAAAAAAAATTTCAGCACTTTGATTATATAGTCCCACTCTCTCCTAGCCTGTAAAGTTTCTGCCAAGAAATCTGTTGCTAGCCTTATGGGAACTCCCTTAAATGTTATTTGTTTATTTCTCCTGGACTTTCAGGATCTTTTCTTTGCTTTTTTAAATTTTTGACAATTGTTATGACTTGGTGAAATGTTGTATGAATTGAACCTGATTAGAGACCTTTAAATTCCTTGTATCTGAATATTTACATATTTTCCCAGATTTGGAAAGTTTTCTGCTATTATTTCCTTAAGTAAACTTTCTACCCCTTGGTCTTCTCTTCTCGACTAATATGATTCAGAAATCTCTTTTGATGCATTCCCATAAATCCCATACAATTTCTTTGCTTTCATTTTTTTCTTCTCTCTCTTTTTTTTTTAAATTACTTGTCTTCAGGTACACAAATTCTTTCTTCTGCTTGGTCACTTCTACTGTTGATGCTCTCCATTGCATTTTTCACTTCATTCATTCCATTTTTCAGCCACAGGATTTTTGTTTTTCTAAAATAATTCAATCTCTGTTCAATCTGTTATTTGACTATTATTTTTCTGATTTTATTAAATTTTTTCTCTGTAATTTTTTGAATTTTGCTGATCTTCCTTAGAACAATTATTTTGAATTCTTTGTCATGCATTGTGTATATTTTCATTTCTTTGGAGTTAGTTAGTGAGAGATTTTGTGTTCTTTTGGTCATGTTATATCACTTGTTTTTTTCAAGTTTATTGTTGTCTTACATTGACATCTGTGCTTTTGAGGAAGTAAGGGCTTATTCCAGTCTTTGAGGTCTAGTTTTGTCTTGGAATGCTCTTCACCAGGCAGTCTATCCATAGATCCTAGACAAACAATTTGGTATAGTCTATGGGGAGGCTTGCTGCTGGAATCCTTGGGCAGTTTGACTTGGTGCCTGGGTCAGCAGGTAGGGGGGTTTGACACCTAGGTCTTCACAGTTGAGCCTGAAGTCTAGATCTACAATGATGGGCCAGTTGATTGAGTCCATAAGGATACGTCTGAAGCCTGGGTCCACAAGTATCGGCCTGAAGTCCATATCTGCAGAGGCTTGCCTGAACCCTGAGTCCACACAGGCTCCTGTAGCTGAGGTGGGCCTTGAGGCTGAATCTATAGGTGATAGCCAGGTGCTGAGATGGACCTGAAGTCTGGGGTTTTGAGGTCCAGTTCAGTGCTGAGGGAGTTCCAGAGCTTGGGGTCACTGAAGTAGGCCTGGCAGCAGAGTGGCTCCAAGACCAAGTTGGCTATATAGGCCCGGAGTCTAGGGTTATAAGATGCTACCTGGTACCAGAGCAGGCCTGATGACTCAGTCCATGGGCACTGGCCTGTGATCTGGGGCTATGGGGATCTGTTTGGTGCTGTGTTTTACCATGTTGGGCACAATGTTATAGCCTAAGGCAAAGTCCAGTGCTCACTTCCTTTTCCTTCTACCTTGTAGAAGGTATTCTCTCCATGGTGTACTGCCTGAGATTGGAGAAGTTGTGAAGCAAGAAATGTGAAGCTGTTCTTTCTACTCTCTTGAATGCATCTTTTCTTATTTCTGTGCTACACACCAATGCTAAAGTCTCTCACCAGGTTTCCTTAGCTCTTATAAAGCTATTTTTGTGCATGAATAGTTGTTCAAATTGATGTTTCTGTGGGAAGATGACCACTTGAGAGTCTTATTCCATCATCTTGAAGGTATCTCTTCAACTCATCAGACTTTTAAAAGACATTTATTTCATCTGTAGTATTACATTTTTAAATTTTTATTTGAGAGCACAGAGTTTCTAAAACTTACTGAAGCAATTTTTAAACATCAGCTGGTCAGGCATTACAAAATGCCATTTGTTTACTTCTAGAAGGCAATAAAGTTTTTGGTAATTGGAAATCAGATTACTGTTCTATGCACAGCAAGGTCCCATTATTGAGAAAATAACCATATTAATTAATTATATTGAATGAATTATTTTGATAATTGTGCATATTGCTATTATACTTTCATTATTTTGGCAAATTTTTTGTAAGAGCAAATATGGAGACTAATCTTGGGGTAATGAACTGATTTTGGTTCAACAGAGAATGTAGAGTTTTAGAGAAAAATGGAACATGCTAAACTGTGCCACTAGCCAAATAAAACTATAAAAGTACATATAATTTGGTGTGACACAGTCATTTTTATTTAAATTTTGATTTTCCAATTAAAAGGTGAAAGTTCGAGACCCGCCTGGGCAGGCGAGACCTCATCTCTACAATAAATAAAAAAATTAGCTGGGCGTGGTAGTGTGCACCTGTAATTCCGGCTACTCGGAAGGCTGAGGTGGAAGGATCGCTGGAGCCCAGCAGGTCGAGGCTGCAGTGGCCAGGAGTGGCCACTGCACTCCAGTCTGGGTGACAGAGTGAGACTCCAATTCAAAAAAAAAAAAAGAAAGAAAAAGTTCTCTTCTCTCCAGCAGTTGTTATTTTTTGTTATTGGTGATGGTCATCCTGACTGGAGTTAAGCACTATCTCAGTGTGGTTTTGATTTGCATTTCTTTGATGATTAGTGAGCCTGAACATTTTTTCTTGTATCTATTGACTGCTCATATGTCTTCTTTTGAGAAGTGTCTATTCATATCTTTTGTTCATTTTTTAATAGGACTGTTTGGTTTTTTTTTCCTTTTGACATATTTGAGTTCCTTGTAGATCCTGGATGTTAGGACTTTGTCAGATATGCAATTGGCAAATATTTTCTCCCACCTAATCCTGAATTGTGCCCACATCTTTAAAATAAAAAAATAAGTTCTATTCATCAAAAAAATTAAATAAACTTGGAGAACTTATTCTATATATATAGTCAAGAAAATATAAAATAAAAATTTTTCTTATTTATTTAAATAGATTTGCTGATCTATCTAATATTATCCGAAGCTATACCTTTCTTGCTTAAAGCTTTTTAATAAACCATACATCTTTTGGCAATCATTAAACTACCAAGGCTATAAAAAAACACAAAATGCTTTTCAATAAGAAACAGTATCGGCCCCGGCGCTCCCGCCTCCCGCCGCCCCGGCGCTCCCGCCTCCCGCGCCCTGGCGCTCCGCTCCCGGCGCTCCCGGCGCGCCCCGCGCTCCCGGCGCCCCGGCGCCCCGGCGCCCCGGCGCTCGGCCCGCACAGCTCATCACAGCCCGGCCTGAGAGGAGATCCACACAGGTCGACTTCAAGGAAGGTCTGCAGGGATTTCTGCCAAATCTCCTGTGTCTGAGATTGTGCTGTTGGCTCGCGTGGGGCTTCTGTTGCCTGCTCGGAGGCAGGCAGCCATCTTGTTCCTGTCCGGCCCCACCCCCTCTGGGGCGAGCAGACGAGATAGCACCACCTGCTGGCGACTCAAGGTAACAACACCGAAACGGGAGAAATAAGCCTGATAAAGACATAGACCAAACTGCTGAAGGAAAGCTGACCTGAGCTGTCCTTCACAACATATCAGGGGCAATTGACTCTAACTGCAAACTAATTCACCGGCTTGAAAAGAAAACTACAAATCAGACCTGAAAGGACATTGGACTTAAACGAAAGGTCTCAGAGTGTGCTTCATTGATTCTATTAGTTTAATGACTTAATTCTATTCCTACAGTATTGTTCCCCTTTTTTCTCTTTTCCTTTTCCTTTTCTTCTCTTTTCTTCTGTCTGTAAACCATGTCTTTGTATAGAGGAACAACACACCAATAAGGTGGTTGGATAGCCGGTATGTTAGCATCACAATATGTTTTATTTGTGGTTGTATGAGAGTTGGTTCGACTGTAGCTGTGGTCCATCATTTTTAGCTGTTTTAGTATAGACCTCTCTCTCTATTTGTTGGCACACTCGTTAGTTTCCTCCCTTACTTCTCTATCTCTCCACTCCCCTCTTCAACCCACTATCTGCTCCATTCTCTCCCCCCTGCTAACCACATTTTATTACAGGGAGTAAACCTACAGCCCCACTGCACAGACAGACTCCAGGGCAGTGGGAAGTGGGTTCCACATTATCCACACGCCTGTCAGCGAACAGCAGGACCTGCAGACAGATTTTGAATCACAGCTCTCCCCTTAAATACATCTCAAAACTGCAAAAAGGACCACCTCCAACCTACAGTGCAACTTCAAAATTGAACAAAGTAAGACGACATACATAAAGAATGGGAGATTGAATGAACAGAAGTAAAACCAGTCCCTTTACCCCTGAAAAACAAAACTAAAGAAGACGGTGACGTGGAGGGAAGGAAGAAGTAGGGAAGTGGAAAAACCGCACAAATGAAGAAAAACCAAAAGAAGAATATAGGGCTTACACAGACCCCTGGGAGATCAGACAATGAGAAAACAGATTCTGGAACACAGACAATGAAGACTCCCCAGAATGACTGGCTACATGCAACAAACCCAGACATCAAAACATTAATGGAGAGAATTAAAAAAATTGAGGAGAGACAAGAGGAAAATAGGAAGGAGCTGTTGTCAGAAATGACAGCAGTAAAGAATACTGTGATGGAAATGAACAACAGACTAATAAGCATGGAAAGCAGAATCAGCCAAGCAGAAGAAAGAATCTCAGAGCTCGAAGACCAAAACACAGAACTAACCCAAACTGTCAAAAGCATAGAAAAGAAGCTCAAAAAGACAGAACAAAACCTGCAAGAGATGAATGATCACTTCAAGAGACCAAACCTGAGAATAATTGGGCTTCCTGAGGCAGAAAGAGAAACAGAAGCCACACTGGAACAAACATTCCATGAAATCATTCAAGAAAACTTCCCTCATCTCAGTAAAGATGAAAAAATTCAAACACAAGAGATTCAGAGAACCCTGCAAGACAACAAACGAGAAGACCAACTCCCAGACACATAATAATTCGCCTAAACAAAGTAGCTATGAAAGGAAAAATCCTAAAGGCAGCAAGAGAAAAAGGCCAGACTACCTACCAGGGAAAACCAATCCGAATAGCAGCAGATTTATCCACAGAAACCCTTCAGGCCAGGAGAGCCTGGAGCCCTATCTTCAAAGTTCTAAAAGAGAAACAATTTCAACCAAGAATAACCTACCCAGCTAAACTAAGCTTCATTAGTGAGGGAGAATTAAAATCTTTTCCAGACATCCAATCCCTAAGAACCTACGCTGCCACCAGACCACCGCTACAAGAAACACTCAAGAAAGTACTGAACACAGAAGAAAAAGAAAAAAGAACATCAGCATTCTTCACAAGAGTACAGACAAAAGATTAAAAACACACCTGAACCAACTCCAAAACCCAAAGAAAGACAACAAATAAACAGTAACAACTCTGTAAGAACTTTATGACAGGGATCAACTCTTGCATTTCAATTATTAGCCTAAATGTGAACGGACTAAATGCACCACTGAAAAGACATAGATTGGCAAAATGGATAAAATATCATCAGGCAACAATCTATTGCCTTCAAGAGACTCACCTCACTAGAAAGGACACCCACAGACTCAAGGTAAGAGGATGGGAAACAGTCTTTCAGGCGAACGGAATACAAAAGAAAGGAGGAGTAGCCATCTTAATTTCAGACAAAATATCCTTCAAACTATTAAAAATCAAAAAAGATACAGAAGGTCACTACATAATGATAAAAGGTTCAATCCATCAACAAGAAATATCTATCCTAAACATATATGCACCCAACATAGGTGCACCAACCTTCTTAAAGCAACTTCTTGGAAAACTAAAGAAAGATATTGACTCTACCACTATCATAACTGGGGACTTTAATACCCCACTCACAACCCTAGACAGATCAACAGGACAAAAAATCAGCAAGGAGATCCGGAACCTCAATGTGACCTTGGACCAAATGGACTTAATTGATACTTACAGAACACTCCATCCAAAGACCACAGAATACACATTTTACTCATCACCACATGGAACATATTCTAAGATCGACCACATACTCGGCCATAAATCAAGTATAAGCAAATTTAAAAGGACTGAAATTCTACCAAACACCTTCTCGGACCACAGTGGAATAAAAATAAATATTGACACCAACAAAGTCCCCCCAAAACCCACAAAGACATGGACACTAAACAGCATGATGCTAAACAACTCCTGGGTCAATGACGAAATCAAAACAGGGATCAAAAGATACCTGGAAACAAATGAAAATGAAGAAACATCTTACCAAAATCTCTGGGATGCCCTGAAAGCTGTAGTAAGAGGGGAATTTATATCCCTACAAACACACATGAAGAAAATGGAAGGAACAGAAATTCACAATCTAACAAGCCACCTAAAGAAGCTGGAAAAGCAAGACCACAAAAACCCTAATTTCAGCAGAAGAATCCAGATCACCAAAATAAAAGCCCAAATCCAGGACATAGAAGACAAAAAGATAATTGAAAAAATCAATGAAACAAAAAGCTGGTTCTTCGAAAGAATAAACAAGATCGATGGTCCCCTAGCTAGACTGACCAAGAAAAAACGAGAAAAAAAACAAATAAGCATAATCAGAAACACAAAAGATGAAGTCACATCTGACCCTGAAGAAATACAAAAGATCATTAGAGACTACTATGTACACTTGTATGGAAACAAACTTGAAAACCACAAGGAAATGGAGGACTTTCTGACATCACACAATCTACCTAGGTTGGAACAAGAAGAAATTGAGTCCCTAAATAGACCAATTACAATCAAGGAAATCGACTACGTAATAAGAAAACTTCCTACAAAAAAAGCCCTGGTCCAGATGGCTTTCCAGCAGAATTCTACAAGACATTCAAGGAGGAGCTGATACCAATCCTACTGAAGGTATTCCAGGCGATAGAAAAAGATGGAACCCTCCCCAAATCATTTTATGAAGCCAACATCACACTGATACCCAAGCCAGGCAAAGATCCAACAAAGAAAGAGAACTACAGGCCAATATCTTTGATGAACATAGATGCTAAAATTCTCAACAAAATCCTAGCAAACAGGATTCAACAATACATCTCAAAAATCATTCACCATGACCAAGTAGGCTTCATTCCTGGCATGCAAGGCTGGTTCAACATTCGTAAAACCATAAATGTAATTAAATACATCAACAGATGTCAAAACAAAAACCACATGATCATATCATTAGATGCAGAAAAAGCTTTTGATAAAATCCAGCACCCCTTCTTGATAAAAACCCTTGAACATCTAGGCATACGGGGAACATACCTCAAAATAATAAAAGCCATCTACGAGAAACCTACAGCCTGCATACTCCTAAATGGACAAAAATTGGAACCAATTCCCCTGAAAACTGGAACTAGACAAGGATGCCCACTCTCTCCCCTCCTGTTCAACATAGTATTGGAAGTCCTGGCTAGAGCAATCAGAGAAGACGAGGCAATCAGAGGTATTCAAATAGGAAAAGAGGAAGTCAAGTTATCTCTCTATGCAGATGATATGATGGTGTACCTTGAAAACCCAAGAGAATCTGTTAAAGGCCTCCTTACATTGATAAAGGCCTTTGGCAAAGTCTCAGGATACAAAATAAATGTACAAAAGACAATCGCATTTCTCTACACCAATAATAAACAAACAGAAACCCAAATAAAAAACACAATTCCATTCACAATAGCCACAAAAAAAATGAAATACCTTGGCATCTTCCTAACCAGAGACGTGAAAGACCTTTACAATGCAAATTACAAAACACTGCTCAAAGAAATCAAAGCTGACATGAACAAGTGGAAAAATATCCCATGCTCATGGATCGGAAGAATCAACATTGTGAAGATGTCCATCTTACCTAAGGCAATCTACAAATTCAATGCAATACCCATTAAATTACCAACAATTTTCTTCTCAGACCTAGAAAAAACAACACAGGAATTCATATGGAAACACAAACATCCAAGAATAGCCAGAACAATCCTCAGCAAAAAAAACAAAGCAGGTGGTATCACAATACCAGACTTCAAACTTTACTATAAGGCTACAATCATCAAAACAGCTTGGTATTGGTACAAGAACAGGCATATAGATCAATGGAACAGAATTGAGATTCCAGAAGCAAAACCTCAATTCCTCAACCAACTCATCTTCGACAAAGCCCCCACCACCTACCAATGGGTGAGGAGAACCTATTCAGTAAATGGTGCTGGGAAAACTGGTTGACCACATGTAGAAGATTGAAACAGGACCCCTATCTATCCCCATGCACAAAGGTTAACTCCAAATGGATCAGAGACCTAAATGTAAAACCTCGAACCATAAGAACATTAGAAACGGAAGGAAATACTCTCATGGAAATCGGAACGGGCATCCAATTCCTGTACAAAACCCGAAACCCACAGGACTTAAGAGAGAAGATAGACAAATGGGACCTTATTAAACTGACAAGCTTCTGCAAAGCCAAAGAAACCATCAAGAGAGTAGGGAGACAGCCTACAGACTGGAAAAAGTATTTGCAAACTCTAGGTCTGACAAAGGCTTAACATCCTGGATCTACAAGGAACTGAAACGTACTGAAAAGAAGAAAACAAGCAACCCCATTATAAAATGGGCAAAAGATATGAACAGACACTTCACAAAAGAAGACATTCGAGCAGCCAACAAACACATGAAGAAATGCTCAACCTCACTAATCATCAGGGAGATGCAAATCAAAACCACACTGAGATATCACCTAACTCCAGTCAGAATGGCAATTATCAACAACTCAAAAAATAACAGCTGCTGGAGAGGCTGTGGTGAAAAGGGAACACTTCTACACTGTTGGTGGGAGTGT
>JAPVLO010000567.1:600000-767441 GCA_027257055.1 Cephalopachus bancanus
TGACGTTTCACTCTGCCACCCAGGCTGGAATATAGTGGCACCATTATGGCTCGCCGTAGCCTCCACCTCCTGGGCTCAGGTGATCCTTCCACTTCAGCCTTCCAAGTAGCTAGAACTATAGATGCACGCCACCACACCCGGCTAGTTTTTGTGATTTATTGTGGAGATGAGGACTCACCAAGTTGCCCAGGCTGGTCTTAAACACCCGGGCTCAGGCAATCCTCTCACCTCGGTCTCCCAAAGTGCTGGGATTACAGGCTGAGCCACCACATCCAGCCTGAAATAGTTTAAGACTCACAAGAAGCTCCAAAAATAGTAGAGTTCACCCACTTTTCCACACTGATAACATCTTATATAACCATAGCACATTTTCAAAACCAGGAAATTGACATTGGTACAATACCATTAACAACCCTCCTTTAAATTTCATTGGCTTTTGTCAGGCTCTCATTTAAAATGGGGATTTTGAACATCTGGGAGATACATGTCATTCCTTTTATTTCCAGTCCTAAAAATTCCAATTCACTGGAGTCACTTTTCTAGCAGATAGTTCTTTTCTAGGCCTGGTACAGTGGCTCATGTCTGTAATCTCAGCACTTTGAGAGATGGAGGTGAAAAGATTGCCTGAGCCCAGGGGAGTTGGAGACCAGCTTGGTGAGACTTCATCTCTACAATAAATAAAAAAAATTAGCCGGGTGTGGTGGTGCACACCTGTATTTCCAGCTACTTGGAAGGCTGAGGCGGGAGGATTGCTTGAGTCAAGGAGGTCAAGGCTGCAGTAAACCATGATCATGCCACTGCACTGCAGCCTGGATGACAGAGTGAGACCCTGACTCAAGAAAAAAAAAAAGAAAGGAAGAAAAATGAAAAGCCAGACGCAGTGGCTCATGCCTGTAATCCCAGCATTTTGGGAGGTAGAGGCAAGAGGATTGCCTGAGTCCGGAGGTTCGAGACCAGCCTGGGCAACTTGGTGAGACCTCATCTCTACAATAAACAAAAAATTAACTGTACATGGTGGTGCATGCCTGTAGTTCCAGCTACTTGGAAGCTGGAGGCAGAAGGATCACCTGACTCCAGGAGATGGAGGCTGTAGTGAGCTGTAATAGTGCCACTATATTCCAGCCTGGGTGGCAGAGTAAGACTCAGACTCAAAGAAAAGGAGAGAAAAAAAAGGAGTTCTTTTCTATGCCACATTAAAAATGGAATATTCATCCCTCAGTTGGCAAACAAGAATGGTACTCTGCAGGGGCATATACACACCTTCAGTGCCACAGAGACCAAGAGTCACAAACAAGATCAAGACTCTAAAGATATTTTACCAGGTGTGGTGACTCATGCCTGTAATCCCAGCACTTTGGGAGTCCCCAGTGGGAGGACTGCTTGAGCTCTTATGTCTCTTACACAAATCCAGCCTAGGCAACATAGGAAGACACCATCTTTACAACAAATTTAAAAATTAGCCAGGTGTGGTGGCACATGCCTGTAGTCCCAGTTCCTTAGGAGGCTGAGGCAGAAGGAGTGCCTGAGCCAAGGAGGTTGAGGCTGCAATGAGCCGAGATCTGCCACAGCACTTAGCCTGGGTGACAGAGAGAGACCCTGACTCAAAAAAAAAAAAAGAATGAATGAATGAACATGGAAGTTTTCTTATGTGCTTGGTCTAGGATCTAAGCCTGGACCAGAGAGCCATCCCTTCCCCACCCTCTCTCACAGTGACTGAGGATTTGAACCATGGTCCAGAGTACAGTGAACTACCCACCTACTGGACTCACCTGAAACGGGTATTTATAGTGGCATGGGATGCTAATGTCACTCTTCACAATCTCGACACATTTTATGCGGGAGAGTTCAATGGAACCCTTCAACGTTCGCTTCTTCTGTGGAAAGACAAGCACATCCTATTTATGTAAGAGAGAAGATGCTATTTTTGTCCAGATTGCGTCTAGAAATCTACTACTAGATAAGATCCGTCAGCTTTGTAAACCAATTCCAACCCTCCCAACCAAATGCCCAGGAGCTGGCGCCTGGTGCTCAGTCTGAGAAAGACACTCTAGGCAGACTCCTGGTGAACACGCTTTCTGAACCAAGTTCTGGGTGGGGGAGCTGGTTTCCACTCAGTGAGCCATAGGGAAAGTACCCCGCTTGTGACAAATGGCAGCATTTGCAGAACTCATAGATGGGATGGGTAATACACTCTTTGGGAGATGAACCACACAGGTACCAGTTTTCTCTGCTCTGTGCCTGCCCCTGACCCATTAGCACAGTAACTGAGTCCATGCCTGACCAGATGGTGACGTACACCTTTAGTGGCACCTTTCTTATCAGCATCTGGCTTCTCCATATCCCTTAGTTATCCATGGCCCCACAATAACACCCCTGAGGCAATTTCTCTAAAATTATCCCTTCTCATCCTCCCGCATCAACTATCACCAGATTTATTCCCTTAGAAGCTTTCTAGATGCATTTTCCTGATAGCTAATTCACATGATGGTGTTTTTGATTTATGATGTTACATGTTAGCCATTTCTAAGGGTCTCTGTGCTTACAGAGTGAATCTCAAGGGATCCAATGCCTTATCCAATAAGACATATTCTATGAGTAGACTATCAGATTCCAAGGAAGACTAGTTGAAAAAGTGCTTTTGGAGAGACAAAGGCTCTCACAGGTGTCCATAATTGGGCTGCCATTGCAAATAGAGTTTAATTCAGCTATGGAACCTGTTGCAAAACGCATCGTTGTACCCGGTGCTGATCAGTCCCGAAAGATACAATCTCAAATGCCGTAAGTCTAAATCCCTAACATGTAAATCCTTAGAAATCACGATTAGTGCATTTTCTGTTGTATGCAGGATAGTTTCATCATGTCAGACAGAACTATTACTTTATTATTTTCTTTATTTGAAAGTTTAATATGGTTTCAGGAGTTGCATATGGGTGCCAAAATGACACTTGGCAAAAATGACATTGGGATGAACTTGTGGGCTTAATTCTAGGTGTCAACTTGATTGGCTTAGGGAATGTCTAGAAACCTGGTAAAGTATTATTTGGGGGTTTATCTGTGATGGCTTTTCCAGAGGAGATTAGTGTGTGAGTTTGAGTGGATCATGTGAGAAAGAGCTGTCCTGAATGTGGGGGGCACCATTCAGTTGGCCAGGGTCTAGAGAGAGCAAATACAGAAGGCAGATTGGTCTTTCTCTTAGTGCTGGGACAGGTTTTTCTTCTGATGTTTTTGATTGATTTTATCAAAAGATTTAGGTTATCCATCATGGTATTTCAGATAACCAGTTAAATAAGCAATTTCTTTATGACTATACAGTCTGTTCTTTTTTTTTTTTTTGAGTTGGAGTCTTACTCTGTCGCCCAGACTGGAGTGCAGCGGCCGCTCCCGGCCACCGCAGCCTCGACCTGCTGGGCTCCGGCGATCCTTCCGCCTCAGCCTTTCGAGTAGCTGGAATTACAGGCATGCGCTACCATGCCCGGCTGATTTTTTGATTTATTGTAGAGATGAGGTCTCGCTGCCCAGCCGGGTCTCGAACCCGCAGGCTCAGGCAATTCACTCACCTCAGCCTCCCAAAGGCGTGGGATTACAGGCTGAGCCACCGAGCCCGGCTACAGTCTGTTCTTATGTGACTATTATTAGTATACCCGTGTTTATGTTTGCCAAAATATGTGTCATTATTGCCTATTTTATTGTGTAAAGTAGTCTATGAAGTGTTCTGTTATGTTTTTATATGTCTCATACAAATCCCCTCTTTAAAAATTTAAATATCTTTTAAATAATAATTTAAATTTTTTTTTAGAATTTTGAGCTTTCAGATTTTAATATTCAGCATAATAGTGTTTGGGACTGTGTCCTTTGGGACTGTGGCCCAAACTCATTATACCTTATTCTTTAAAAAACAGGTAGCAGAGGGTGGTGAAATTAGCATGAGATTGGAATGGTTCACCATTGGTCTGTGTCCTCAGGCAATTCATCAAGCCTCCCAGAACTCTGGCTGCTACATCTGATAAGTGAGGGTAATATGCTTACCTTTTAAGGTTTGATTGGAGTATAAAATAGGATGATATAAACTAATTATTGGTTTATAGTAGGTACCCTCAATAAAGGGTAGCTTCTCAATTAATGAGGTTAAGAAAGCACTAACTATTGCAAGATAGCTTTTTGTTTGTTTTTTTGAGACAAGGTCTCATTCTGTTGCCCAGGCTGAATTGCAGTGGCATGATCACGGCTTACCACAACCTCGACCTCTTGGACTCAGGAGATCCTTCTGCTCAGCTTCTCAAGGGGCTGGAACTACAGGTGTGTGCCACCACACTCAACTAATTTTTAAATTTATGTAAAGACAAATGTCTCGCTATGTTGCGCAGGCTGGCCTCAAATTCCTGGGCTCAAGCAATCTTTCTGCCTTTACCCAAAGTGCTGGGATTACAGGGGTGAGCTACCGCTCCTGACCTGAGAGTTGTGATATATATATATATATTTATGTCCTTGACTGGCATTCAGGGAGCTATGATACCATCAAATTCTCCAGAAAGTGATCTCAGTCTTTACTTCCTGTTTTTAGGTCCTCAGGCTGGAAGCAGAACTTTGCCTTAGTAGGTGAGTCACAGAACTGAGATTAAAAAAAAAAAAATTCCAGACCTGAGAAATAGACCTTATTGAATATAGAAAACTTTGTGGTGTTTTGATTTTAATTTCTTTATCAAAACTACTTTATTCCTTTTTTTAGCATTATTTATTTATTTATTGAGTTGGAGTCTCACTCCGTCGCCCAGGCTGGAGTACAGTGGCATGGTCATGACCACTCCAGCATTGACCTGCTGGGCTCTAGCAATCCTTCCGCCTCAGCCTTCCAAGTAGCTGGAACTACAGGCATGCACTACCACCCCTGGCCAATTTTTTTTTTTTTAATTTATTGTAGAGACAAGGTCTTGCCAAGTTGCCAGGCTGGTCTCAAACCCGCAGGCTCAGGCAATCCACTTGCTTCGGCCTCCCAAAGTGCTGGGATTACAGGCTGAGCCACTGAGCCCAGCCAAATTATTATTTATTAAGTACTTTTTGGAGACAGAATCTGTCACCTTGGCTAGAGTACAGTCACACAATCATAGCTCATTGCAGCCTCGAACTCCTGGGCTCCAGCGATCCTCCCACCTAAGCCTCCCAAGTAGCTGGTACTACAGGCATGCATCACCATGACCAGATAATTTTTCAATTTTTTTTGTAGAGAAAGGGTCTCGCTATGTTGTCCAGTGGTCTCAAATTCCTAGTTTCAAGGGATCCTTTTTCCTTAACCTCCCAAAACACCGGGATTACAAGTGTAAGCCACAGCATCTGACCATTGATTCATTTTTTGAAAGTACAAAATCTATCCATGTTTATTGTAATAAATAAAAACTATGTAGAAATATGTGAGGGAACTATTCATAGCAACTTATTAGTCACCCTTCCCCATAAGCCTGAGGTAGCCAAGGTTAACCATTTGGTACAGGTTATCTTTCTCATGTACATTTCTAGGTTATATATAAATAAAGCGGGTTCTGTCCAGAACTTGTTTTTATAATCTAATGATATATTAAGAGGTTTGTTATCCCTTAAAATCCTCTGAAAACATGTGCCTTTGGACTCAAAGTATCTTCTAATTTAGAGTCTCCCACAGCTAGAAATACACACCCTGCTCCTGTCCATAATTGCAGTTCCTTGGAATGGTCCATCTGTTTTTCACAAACAGAAGTGCACAGAGAAGCTGGCTTTTTCACTGTCATCTGCAGCTACTGGTAAGCAGGGAGCCTGATCTTTGAGGTTACCGTGTTCTGGCCTCCGCTGGGTTATTTCCTTAACAGTATACACAGTGAAATGAAACAACAGACAACTCCGTTTGCTGACATCTTTGTCTTTGGCATCTACTGAGTTCTGAGCTCTTTAACGCAAGACAAGACCGGGACATTTTCCTTAGCCCCACTGCTCAGCTGTGACTGGCCCCAGCAGTGCTCAGTTGGCTAAATCAAAGTGCGCCAAGTTGAAACACCATTTAAACAATTTTAACCAGATTTAAGGCTAGTGCAATTAGCCATTCAGGAAATATCTACTGAGGGTCAGCTGTGAGTGAGGTGCTATTCTGAGTTCAGGAACTGCAGGGATGAGCAGGTCTGTTTCATGGGATTCATAGTACAGCTGGAAGGAAGACAGCTGGGAAAGCTGACAAGACACACAGGTGCTGGGAGGACAGGTGAATATGATCAGCCTGTGGCTGGGGCAGGCCCTTCTGGAGAAAGGACATTTGAGAAGAGATCAGAAAGTCAAGCAGAAGCCATCTGTGAGAAGGTTTAGGGGAGTGAACATCCGAGGTAGAGTGAATGGTCAGAGCAAAGTCCTGGGCTGGAAAAGTACTGTCAAGCACCGGTTGCTAACAGCATCATTGTGATCTGGGCACGAAGTGGAGGCAAATGTCAACTGGAGTTGTGAATAAGAACAAAAATCCCGCATGAAGTTCTAAAGCCATACTGCCCATAGAAATATCACGTGAATCATGCATGTAATTTATAATTTTCCAGTAGGCACACTCTGAAAAACAGCAAGTAAGTTGTATTAATTGTAACTCTTATGTTGAACCCAATATTGAAAATAGTATCATTTCACATTGTAATCCACATGAAAAATTAATGAGCTATATTTGTCTTTTGTACTAAGTCTTTGACCTTGTTATATTGTACAGCATGTCTCAATTTGCACTCATGCCTTTCAAGCATTCAGCAGCTACACGTGGCTGGTGACTACTTTAGTGGACAGTGAGACTCCCAGTTTTCCTAAGAGTATTTCTCCTCTCAACTCAGATGATTTCCTTTGGTTTATTACTATTAACTGGTTCCAAGCATGGATTTTTTTTTATTTGTTTTGTTTTTTGAGTTGGGATTTCACTTGGTTGCTCAAGCTGGAATGCAATGGCACAGTCACAGCTTATTGCAGCCTTGACCTTCTGGGCTCAGGAGATCCTTCCATCTCAGCCTCCTGAGTAGCTGGTACTGCAGGTGCACCCCACCATGCCTGACTAATTTATTTTTATTTTTGTAGAGACTAGGTCTCCCTTTGTTGCCTAGGCTTGTCTTGTACTCCTGGGTGCAAGCAATCCTCTTGCCTCAGCTTCCCAAGGTGCTGGGATTACAGGCATGAACCACTGTGCCATCCCCGAGCATGGATTTTAAGAAACATTTGTGTCTGAACAACCTGTTGGGTAAACCTACTCTCAGGCTTGCTCTTTTATTTTTGGAGTGGCAGTTCTCATTATTTTGCCCAGGCTGGTCTCAAACTCCTAACCTCAAGTGATCCTCTTGCCCTGACCTCCCAAGGCACTGGGATTACAGGTGTGAGCTGCTGTGCTTGGCCCAGGCTTGCTTTAGTGCTAGAATGGATTTCACATTCCACCAGCAACCTCACTCTCATTTCCAAATGAGTGTCTGGCCCCCTCACAATCCATCCTGTCTTGTCAGTCTGTCCAAAAGTCTTGGGTCAGTTCTCCTTGTGTCTCACAGGATCTGATACTTGGTAAGCAGCAGGACCAGCTGTGCACCCCCCCCAGGAGGTCCCTGGGGAGCAGCTGGTCAGTCAGTCTAACACAGTTCAGTCTCTGGGAAATGGTAATTGTCTGTAATCATCTCAAAGCACTGTGCTATTTCTGAAAAGTGCCAGGGTAAAACCTTCCAAGGAAACCACACAAAAGCCACCAGAGAAAGAGACAGACCAAGTAAAATCTGCCCTCCTTCGTAATTGTTATTCTGTCTGCATCCCTTGGGGTGAAAGTCACAGGACCTTGTTCACCCTTGTCTCTTTTCTTTTCTTGGCCACGTTCAAGGCTACGCTGTCCTCACAGTCTAACGTTTCATCCTTGACATCTGATACGTGTCAAACACAGTCCACAATGACGGTGCCTACAAATTTGCACAAAGGCAAACTTGTGTAGTCAGCTTTTATACCCCTTTTCTTTTTATGTTAATCTTTCTCTTTCTTTTTTTTCTTCTTTCTTGTCTTTCTTTTGTTTATTTTACAACGCTTGTGTCGAAGGCTGACTTTCAACAGATCACAGCAAGGGCTCTGCTCTGCTATGTCTGAAACCCCAACCAGAAGCAGGTCGTCTACACATGGGTCAGCACCAGGTTCCTCACAAACTTGCACTGCAAGTAACAGATGAGGGGACGGCCTTTTTTTTTTTTTTGAGGTGGAGTCTCACTCCATTGCCCAGGCTGGAGAGCAGTGGCACGCTCACGGCCTCCCCAGAGTCTACCTGCTGGGCTCTGGTGATCCTTCCGCCTCAGCCTTCCAAGTAGCTGGAACTACAGGCGCGTGCTACCACACCGGGCTAGTTTTTGATTTATTGTAGAGACGAAGTCTCGCCAAGTTGCCCGGGCTTGTCTTGAACCCATGGGCTCAGGCAATCCACTCGCCTCGGCCTCCCAAAGTGCTGGGATTACAGGCTGAGACACGGAGCCCACCTGGGATGGCCTTTTGTTGATATTTTGTATGAAATAGAATTTGAGTTGTGAATTTCAAAGAGAGGCAGAAAAAAAGGACAATACCTTTTTCAAGTGTTTCCCATACTTTAACCACTCAATGTTCCATCTCATTTAATCATAATCTTACAAAGTATTATTGCCCCATTTTAGAGGTGAAAGAATTGAAGTTCAGAGAGGCCAACTGTTTTAATAAGTAGAAGAGCAACATACAAGTTCAACTCTAGGACTCCAGAGCTTGAGCACCTCACTATTCTGCTTCCTGGCTTTGCACAAGCCCTGATTTTCCACTGAAGACTTTCATTCCTTGAGCCCAATGCTGGAAAATAATTGCACAACCTGTTTCTCCATGGCCTAGCAGAGTTGTGTTTCTGCCCCATTTGGTCAAGCATTGCTTATGCCGGATTTCAAAGGTGGAACACATTTCTCTGATTCCTCAGAATAGCCACTTGGGCCGGGTTTGGTGGCTCACACCTGTAATCCCAGCATTTTGGGGGGGCTGGGGCAGGAGGACTGCAGGAGTTCAAAATCCACCTGGGCAACTTAGTGAAATTTCATCTCTATTTTTTAAAAAAATAGCCACTCCTTTTGGTCCCAATAATATTGTCCTTTTTTTGCTGTTAGACTCACCCAGCAGATACAGTGATGAGAAGTTGTGTCTGATATCCATGGAAAGAGGACATCTCTAGCTTTTTGAAAAGTAGCAGATTCTCAGCTTTCTATTCTGGTGAGGTAGAGTAAGGGAGAATTGGAGCTTTAGGTTGGACAGATGGGTTTCAATCCTAAACCCCATTCCTTACGAGCTATGCAACCTCAAACAAGTGTCTAAACCTCTCAGTTGCCTCATTTTCTAAAAGTTGCATGATAATAGCTCTTGAGTCATTGAGTTAATTTAGAGGATTTGAAAGAACAACATAGGCCCAGCGCGGTGGCTCAGCCTGTAATCCCAGCACTTTGGGAGGCCGAGGCCAATGGATTGCCCGAGCCCGGGTTCGAGACCAGCCTGGGCAAGTTGGTGAGACCTCATTTTTACAATAAATCACAAAATAAGTTGGGCGTGTAGTGCACGCCTGTGTTTCCAGGCGGAAGAATTGCCTGAGCCCAGAAGGTCAACGCTGCGGTGGCCGTGAACGTGTCACTGCACTCCAGTCTGGGCGACAGAGTGAGACTCCAACTCAGAAAAGATAAAAGAAAAGAAAAGAACTACATAAACCTATAAGCAAATTAAAATTATTGAAACAATAAGCTGATCACTCAAACATTACTTCCTTTCCTTTCCTTCTCCAAATACTGCCCATAAAATAAGACGTCTGAGTGTCTACATTTTCTTTGGTGGTTTTCTTTTGGGCAGATACTATGTAATCAGGAACCATCATCTGGGAAGACAAACATTAACTTTTAACTAGTGATGCTGGTGATTTTGACAATCAGAGTCATTTGTTTAGTTTGCCAATTATTTGTAAAATTGGGGTAAATCAAGAAAGGGGTCTGGTCCTCCCAACTGTTACCTTCACTCTCATAGGGTTTTAGCTTTCTCCACCCTTCCGACTTTCGTATTGAAACCTTCCTTCAACACATCTAAGTTACAACTTGACAGATAGTTCAAAGCTTGGCTTGTTTTTGAGGAGTTTGTGTTAGGACAGATATCCGTGACTTTAAGCTGAGAAGGAACTTTGATAATAAAATTTTAGGCCCCAGCTGGGAAAGTATTTTTCAAAATATCACTTAAGGAATTTTTATGAGATTACACTGTAATAGTAGTAGCTACTTAACAACATTTTTTGGAGTCAGTGTCTCATTTTGTCACCCAAGCTGGAGTGCAGTGGCATGCTCGACCTACTAGGCTCAGGTGATCTTTCTGCCTCAGCCTTCAAGTAGCTGGAACTATAGGCACATGCCACCACACCCAGCTATTATTTTTATTTCATTGTATAGATGAGATCTCGCCATGTGGCCTAGGCTGATCTTGAACTACTGAACTCAAGCAGTCCTCTTGCCTCTTCTGGGATTACAGGTGTAAGCCACTATGCCCGGCTATCATAACAACATTTATCAGAGTTTCCTTAAGATCAGGAAATCTTTCTGATGATGATTTTAGCAAGGTACGACAAATATATTGCTCAATGCCTCTTCTGGGTATAGTTTAGCATTATACCCATCTGAACTCACACAATGACACAAGTGAAATTGAAACTGATTCATTATGAAATGAAACTGAAGTGACTGATTTTAGGGTTGTTTTTTCCACCCGCAGCAAAATGCAGAACATCAGTTCTAAAATTAGCTTTAGGAATCTTCTTGGATTCTGATTTCATCCCCGCTATAAAACTTGCCTGTGGTGACCCACAGATCCCCTCCCATTTTCCTAACTCAGTTTTCTGAGCCTTATGACAAAGGGAGCCCTCAAATGGTGGGGGCAGAAAAACAGGGATTTGGAACTCAGAAAAGCCAGGGTTTGACTCCCTGCAGTGACAGATGACCTTGGGCAAGCTGTTTCCGCTCACTGAGCTCAGTCCTCTTAGCCATTCTTATTTCTCTCAGTTCTCCAGCAGCAATGGAGATACTGACAGCTGCCGCTCAGGGCTCCTAGGACCTGTGCTACAGGAAGGCACCCAGCATATTGCTTGATACCCCGTAAAGCTGTGATCATTGCTGTCTCCATGGAAGACACCATGCAAACTGTCATGTGCTGTTTCTGGCTCCTCCCAGCCCATCTTCAGCTGGCTCTAACCCCTCTGCGCTTTGATGCTCTGGGAAGGTCTGAGCTGAGGCAGTTGACGCCAAGGCTCCCTAGACCCATGGAAAGCCAGGAAACGATGATCCATCTCACACCCGCCTTCTTTTGCTTCCTCTCTTCCACAAGGCCTCTTACTCATAGCTGCTCTGCCTGGCTTTCTCCACCTAGGTGTTTTCACACTGTGGTTTACTACACCGCCAGCTGTGCTGTGGGGAAAAAAATTTAGCTTCCCTTAAATCCGGCCATCTTGTCAATACCATCTTGTCAATAGTAGCACCCTGGAGACCCAAAAGAAAAAGTGAGAATTTTACAAAGAGAGACAGAGGGGGCAAAAAAAGGAAAGAAAAGAAAAAGTACTATATTCGCATACAGTTTTCAGAGGACATTTTTAGGATTCTCTACTAAAATAATGAATTTTTTTTTTTTTTTTTTTTTTTTTTGAGTTGGAGTCTCACTCTTCGCCCAACTGGAGTGCAGTGGCCGTTTCCCGGCCACCGCAGCCTCGACCTGCTGGGCTCCGGCATCCTTCCCCTCAGCTTCCGAGTACCCGGGAATTACAGGCATGCTACCCGCCCGGCTGAATTTTTGATTTATTGTAAGAAGGTCTCGCTGCCAAGGGGGGTCTCGAACCCGCGGGTCAGGCAATCCACCACCTCAGCCCCCCAAACGCGGGATTACAGGCTGAACCGACCCCGGGTCATAATAAATTTATTTTTTCGAAAAAAAACTATTAAGAGCAGATACCTGTAGGGTGGTCCTGGGTTTGGGAGTAGGGAGTGGAAAGAGAACTTTTTCTTTTTACCTCATAGTCTTCTGTACTGTTTTAATATTTTGTCTCAAACATGTATTTCTTTTGTCTTAAAAAAAAAAAAAAAAGACAGACCTGGTGCAATGGCTCATGCCTGTAGTCCCAGCACTTTGGGAGGCCAAGCCAAGAGGACTACTTAATGCCAGTAGTTCAAGACTAGTCGGTCAACATAGCGAAACCTCATCTCTACAAAAACAAACAAACAAAACCCCAATTAACTAAAATAAATGAACACATTTCCCTGATAGGATTTATCCAATGAAAACATTCATTCAAAATGTATGTAGAGAAAAGGATGTTCATAGCACCATTATTTGCTACACCAAAAGAAACGAGAAAAATGCAAATATCTGGTTCTCAAGGGTGAACCTCTAAGGGGGAAAAAACAAAACAAAACAAAACAAAAAGAAATAAAGTAAGAAAAACTTAAATATCCATCGATAAACAAATAGTTCAGTTAGTTATCATTCATTCATTCTGTGACTATTCTGTAGCCATTAACAAATAATAAAGTTGATTTCTATGGGGGAACAAAAATATACATTAACTGTAAAAAAGCAGGTTTAAAGCAATAGATGAAGCATCATCTCATTTTTTGGAAAAAGAGATAAAATATACATTAGTATATACAGAAACGGAAAACCAAACACCTCATGTTCTCACTCTTATGTGGGAGCTAAATGGTCACAAAGATGGTAATAATAGATGGACACCAGTAAGAGGAGAGGTGAGGATAGGGGTTAGGGTCAGAAATTGCCTATGAGGTACAGTGTTCACTATCTGGGGAATGGGCCACCTGAGACCCTGTCCCTACCACCACACAATCTGTTCATGTAATGAACATCCATGTATACTCCCGAATCTAAGATAAAAACAGGAGGAAGAAAAAGATGTCTACTGAGATGTTAACAAACAGAAAAATCACAAAAATATACATACATTAGTATATGCAATAACCAAAGATATGATATAAGAAGAACAATATTCCAAGCTGCTAACACTGGTTCTCCCTTGTAGGTTCCACTGGAGCAGAATTTCACAGTCAAGGTTATATATTTCTTTTCTTTTTTTTTTTTTTTGAGTTGGAGTCTCACTCTGTCGCCCAGACTGGAGTGCAGTGGCACGCTCACGGCCACTGCAGCCTCGACCTGCTGGGCTCCAGCAATTCTTCTGCCTCAGCCTTCCAAGTAGCCAGAAGTACAGGCGCGCACTACCAAGCCTGGCTAGTTTTTGATTTATTGTAGAGACGAGGGCTTGCCAAGTTCCCCGGGTAGATCTCGAACCCTCGGGCTCAGGCAATCCACTCGCCTCGGCCTCCCAAAGTGCTAGGATTATAGGCTGAGCCACTGAGCCTGGCCTAGGTTATATATTTCTATGATATTTGAAGTTTTTGCAGTGACTGGGAAGCAGGATGAACAGCAGAAAAATAAAAGCAATATTTTAGTGCAGTCAGAAGTTTTAAAAACACCACAGTGTAACACAGCGTAGGTAGACGATGAAGAGAGAGACTAAGGGGGCCAAGTCTAAGGCTGGGAGTGCAAAAAGGTGCAACTCCTTGGCTCTGTAACCTCACAGCTAGGCCACATGCTCCCTACTTTTCTGTATCCATGAAGGTTCAAGAACATGACAGTCCCTCCACGTTCTCAAGTGACAGGCATTTTCTTCATAGATTCTGATAAAGCAATTCAGTGTGATTTTATGTGGACATATTTATCTTATAAATGAAGCAATGATTCGGGAATAATTCTCAAGCCCCATTTATGTTAGGTAAAGATAACATAATCCTAGCATGATAGTTTAGATTTGCCTACATGCGTGGGCAGAAAGAAAAGAACTTTGTGGAAACTAAGAGCAAGAATAAGTGATATATGCCAAGTATAGAACAGATCCTGAAGGTGTCCCGAACATTGGCTAAGCATTTCTGGTCTGTGAACACTCTTTCAAAGTCCTTCTTCCTCCCAGAATTTAATGAGTTTGAAGGAATATATTCTTTGCATCTTTTATTTTCCCAAGCACTGAAGACTCAGTAACCAAAGAATGTAAGTTAATAACAACTTCATTCCATTTCAGGAAATAGTCCTTTGCACAGAAGCAATGTTCTATTTGTATTTGTGAATTGATTGATTGAAGGAACAGCGAGAAAGACCCAGTATGTAGCAGAAAGTGATAACAGTGTACACTATGACAAAACTCTTAATGGAAATGATTTAGAATAAGGTTCCCAGAATGATGGGAGGGGTGTAAAATCTCTTGACGATGAGTATGTAGGTTAAAACTAGTCCGCACAAAGTTTGAGCTAATAGATAAAGAGCTCCTACAAATTACTGACACTAATCATCTTATAGAAAAATGGGCAAAAGGAATATGTTTTATTATTTATCATAATGTTTGTGCATATGGAAAAATGTTCAAGTCACTATGATAACATAAATGCAAATAAATCATACATAGATACTATTTTTTAAAACCTATCAGACTAGCAAAGATCAAAATATAAGATAATGGCACTGGTGAGGTTTTGAGAAAACAGACTGCTCCCTTGTGGTTCTGGGGAATGTTCATTGGTGCAACTTCTGAGGAGAGTAATTTGCTCATATTCAACAAAATAATATGCAGGTATGCTTTGACTCAGCAATTCCACTTTTAGAAATGTTTTCTATAGACGGGGCCTTCTCAGCCTCAGCACTACTGACATTTTGGGGCTGATTAATTTTTTTTTTTTTTTTTGAGTTGGAGTCTCACTCCATCGCCCAGGCTGGAATGCAGTGGCACGCTCACGGCCACCCTAGCGTCGACCTGCTAGGCTCCAGCGATCCTTCCACCTCAGACTTCCAAGTAGCCGAACTACAGGTGTGTGCTACCACACCCAGCTAATTTTTTGATTTGTCATAGAGACGAGGTTCACCAAGTTGCCCAGGCTGTTTTCAAACCCATGGGCTCAGGCAATCCTCTCACCTCAGCCCTCCAAAGTGCTGGAATGACAGGCTTGAGCCACCACGCCCGGCCTGATTAATTCTTTGTTGTGAGTCTGTTCTGTGAAATTGCAGGATATCTAGCAGCATCCCTGGCTTCTACCCCCCAGATGCCAGTAGCGCCTGCCTCCCCAGTTACGTCAACCAAAAATTTCCTAAATCTGCCATTGTTCCCTGGTGAGCAAAATCATCTTTGGTTGGGAACCACTGTTGTAGACATATTCATGGAAACTGACATATCTACAAAGTTAGTCATTCCTCATGTTTGCAATAACAAAAACCTAGAAACAGATTAAATGTCCATCCTTGAAAAGAAACTTTGTATCCATCTGGTTAAACATTGTGCAACCATAACATAAGAATGAAGACCCTCTTTGAGCATTGGTTATATTGTTAACCAACTAGAAGAAAGGTTAAGAAATCTGTGTAGAGGCCAGGTGTGCTGACTCACACCTGTAATCCCAGCACTTTGGGAGGCCGAGGCGAGAGGATCGCTTGAGTCCAGGACCATTGCTTGAGTTCAAGACTAGTCTGAGCAGATAGCAAGACCTTGTCTCTACAAAAACATTTTAAAAATTGGCCAGGCGTGGCAGTTTGTACTCAGAGTCCCAGCTACTTGGGAAGCCAGGAGGTCAAAGTTGCTATGAACCATGAGCCTGGGCGAGCAACAAAGGGGAATCCAGCTCAAAAAAGCAAAAACAAAAATAAAACCAAGATGTGTATATAACGTGTGCTACCACTTGTATAAAAAGGACAAAAGGAAACAGAACACAGAGCAGAAAAAAATAAAAATAAAAAGGCAGGACAGAGAATGTTTATTTGTATTACATACATATGTATAAACTATCATTGGAAGAATTTATAAGAAATAGACTATCTTGGTTGTTTTCAGGCAGGGAAATAGGGTGGCTTGGGACATGGAGGGGAGATTTGTTACTGCATAACATTTTGCAACTTTTTTTTCAGACAATGTCTTACTGTGTCACCCAGGCTAAAGTGCAGTGGTGTGATCACAGCCCACTGCAGCCTCGAATTCCTGGACTCAAATGATCCTCCTGCCTCAGCCTCCCTGGTAGTTGGGCGTGTACCCCTACGTCCAACTCAAAAGTGATTATTAACGCACAGATGGGAAGTCCAGCAGGCACAGAGGCAGGGGAGCAAGGGTTCATTCCAACAACAGTTCATCCTGTTTTGTGAACCAAGTATATCATTTTGAAAGCAATGTGAACTATCCTAACCTAATAACACTGAGATTTATAATGAATTTATTTGGAATTGGAACAACCTTTTCTTGAATTCTGAGAGACCTGGGTGAGTGTGTGGCAGCAGGCTGGTTTGTTAGCAGTGCATCTGGCAAAGCTTGGGACTGGTAAGGCGTCTCTCTCCCCCTTTCCTGCTCTTCTGTGCTTCCGTCTGTCTCCAAGTGCCCTGGACTCTGTGTGTGCACCTCTGTGCCACCAAATGTCCAG
This sequence comes from Cephalopachus bancanus, assembly GCA_027257055.1. NCBI lineage: Eukaryota > Metazoa > Chordata > Mammalia > Primates > Tarsiidae > Cephalopachus > Cephalopachus bancanus. The sequence goes on from JAPVLO010000567.1 coordinate 616,485, forward strand.
TGAGGGTTATTATATTTCACTTACTGAACTATTTAAAAGCAAATCATTGGCCGGGCTCAGTGGCTCAGCCTGTAATCCCAGAACTTTGGGAGGCCGAGGCAAGTGGATTGCCTGAGCCCATGGGTTCAAGACCCACCTGGGCAACTAGGCGGGACATCATCTCTACAAAAAATAAAATTAGCTGGGCGTAGTGGCACATGCCTGTAGTTCCAGCTCCTTGAAAGGCTGAGGCAGGAGGATCGCTGGAGACCAGGAGGTCGAGGCTGCAGTGGCCGGGAGTGCGCCACTGCACTCCAGCCTGGTGGCAGAGTGAGACTCCGACTCAAAAATAAGTAAGTAAATAAATAAATACAAGCAAATCATCATGCACCAACCTTCATGTTTCTATCCCACGGGCTCTGTTCTTACTTTCCACCTACCCTTGCAAATTCCACCATTCTCTCGTTCCCTCAAATGGATCTGTATACTTAATGAGCCTTTAAATTGACTTACTTTTTTTCACTTAAACAACATTTTTTTTTTTTTGAGTTGGAGTCTCATTCTGTCACCCAGGCCGGAGTGCAGTGGCATGCTCACAGCCACTGCCGCCTTGACCTGCTGGGCTCAGGTGATCCTTCCACTTCAGCCTTCCAAGTAGCTGGAACCACAGCATCTGCCACCATGCCTGGCTAATTTTTTTTTAATTGTAGAAATGAGATCTTGCTGAGTTGCCCAGGCAGATCTTGAAGCCCTGGGTTCAGGTAATCCTCTGTCTGCGCCTTCTAAAATGCTGGAATTACAGGTGTGAGCCACCACACCTGGCAAGGATTTTTAAAACACTTTTTTAAAACCACCCAGCTACGTAGTGCTTAGGATACTGTTATTATATCTTGCATTTTTTTTTGAGTTGGAGTCTCACTCTGTAGTCCAGGCTGGAGTGCAGTGGCACAATCATGGCAGCCTCAACCTGCTGAGCTCAGGCAATCCTTCTGCCTCAGTCTTCCAAGTAACTGGACCCACAAGCACGTGCCACCATGCCTGGCTAATTTTTTGATTTATTGTAGAGATGAGGTCTCACCAAGTTGCCCAGGCTTGTCTCAAACCTCTAGGTTCAGGCAATCTTCTCATCTCTGCCTCCCAAAGTGCTGGGATTACAGGTGTGAGGCACCGTGCCTGGCCTTTTTTTTTTTTTGGATACAAGGTCTTGCTCTGTGCTCCAGACTGGAGTGCAACTGTGAGATCATAGTTCACTGCAACCTCAAACCCCTGGGCTCAAGCAATCCTTCCACTTTAACCTCCTGAGTAGCTGGGACTACAAATACATGCCACCAAGCCCAGCTAATATTTTTATTTTTTGTAAAGGTGAAGTCAAACTATGCTGCCCAGGCTGGTCTCAAGCTCCTGGGATCAAGGGGTCTTCCCACCTTGGCCTTCCAAATTGCTGGAATTACAGATGTGAGCCACTGTGCCAGGCTTACTTTAAAAAATTCATTTTAGAAGCAAATGTTAAATCACCACCACAAATTTTTAAATGTTCCTTTCTAATGTAAATTGTAACACATAACTATTGAAGACAAGTTAAAACCAGATTTGCCCATCTTGTGTGCTCCAAGAGATACTCTACTTTGAGAAATACCAAATTGGATTTGTGTCATAAAACTGGCCTGTGAAAAAGAGGGGATTTGGGGTTAGTGTCCTCAGTCTTACTTGCTGGGCTCCTGGGCTAACTTCTCTAAGCCCTCCTTGCACTAACACTCGGGATATAGCATTCACAGAATGTTACTTCCAGGGAGGGCCCAAGAAGGGGTCACTGCTCTTATTCTGGTAAACAAAATGGAGCTGGGGTTTATACAGCGTCATTCCTTGTCAGAGGTCACCCCAGGAGCAGGGATAGATTCTCAAGTTTCCAAGTCCAGGAGCTCATTTTTGTCAGCCCACAGAGGCCAAGTGAACGAAGCATACCCTGCAAAGTCACAATAGACTGGGGAATCTCACAAACTCGCAGTGACAGACTGGCCGAGATGCTTGTGTCAGTTTTTCAGCAGATTTTTACGAAAGGTAATTCTACTTGGGTAACCAGAAAAGCTAGCAGAAAAAGTCACACTAAGAATGTGGCTCAGCCAGGCGTGGTGGTTCATGCCTGTAATCCCAGCACTTTGGGAGTCCAAGGCGAGAGGGTTGCCTAAACTCAGGGTTTGAGACCAGCCTGGGCAACTTGGTGAGACCTCGTCTCTAAAATAAATCAAAAAATAAGTCAGGCATGGTAGCACGTGCCTGTAGATCCAGCTACTTGGAAGGCTGAGGCAGAAGGATCACCTGAACCCAGCAAGTTGAGGTGAAGTGGCTGTGAGCGTGCCACTGCACTCCAGCCAGGGTGACAGAGTGAGAATCTAACTAAAAAAACAAAAAAAAGTGTGGGTTCAAAGTGCAGAGAATCATGACATGCCAAGGCAAGTGTTACCTTCACACTCTCACCACTGCCGTGCCCTTGGACGAGTTGCTTAATGTCCTCCTATCTCGGTTGCTTCCTCTCTCAAACAAAATATTACTTTTACCATCTCTAAAGAATTGTAGGGATTAAGTGAGAAAATACACAGCAAAGTGTTCAGTCGTCTCCTTTTGGTGATGTTGACTATTGTGAGTTTTAAAAATTGTTATTGATGTTGCTTGTGCCTTTATTCAGGTAAGCTTGCTAGGCAAAATGGTGCAATCCTGCCTGTCCCCACTCAAAACCCCTATGAGAATGTGCTAGAAAATCACCAACAAATCCTTGCCCCAACTCTCCTTTATCAGCTTTTAGTATAAGACCTTTCAGACCCAAACAAGCTTAGGTCCACTGAATGTCCACTGAAGAACATTTCATCCACCTTTTTAAACATTGTCCCAGATGTATAACCTAGAAAAAGATATTTAGCTTCTTTAAACCTCTATCTTCTCACAGTAAAATGGGAATCAAAATAAGATAGCCGACTGCATGTAGTTGCTATGTATAGTATATGTATAGTATATGTAGTAGACTACTTATGTTATAATACCTGTAAAGCACTTAACTCAATGTCCTGAAACACAACAAGAACTCATTAAATATTGGCTGTAGATTTTGTGTTGGTTACATATGAAATGTCTGCCTCCTTTTTGGGGGGTTCATTATTAGGGTCATGCTGGAACTCTGATGTGCTTGTCTTATGAGCCACACAGTTGTTAATCATTTTTGAGGCATTACTTCCTGGAAAGGTTTCCATGTTTAGCTAGTCCCCATTCACTTTTTGTGAATTCCTCATATTATTGGCTGAGAGATACAATTGCATAGTTTCTACTTTTCTTTATTTATTTTTGAGTGGGAAGAGTCTTTAGAGATCACTTTATCGTATTAGAGATGAAGACATTGAGGTTTCGAGGCGAAAGATTTTCCAAACTGGCTCTTGTCTTTTCATTTCTACTGTTCAATTTATACCCTGGAGAGAATGGGGTCATGGAGTTGGAAGACACCTTGGGGATCCTTGAAAGTCAAGGGCAGACCAAAAGGTGCAGGGTTCTGGGCAGCCTCTCAGTCCTGCGTGAAACAGAGCACATCCACGTCTCTGTGTTTGATATGTGCGGATGCTGATGACAATATAATTTTGTATTTAAAAAGAGTTCCATATCTCAAAACGTCTGAAAAACCACTGATCTAGTCCAATCCTCTGATTATATGGACAATAAAGTTAAATCCCAGATAGAGTAAGGAATTGGCACCCCGGTGCCAGCTCTCTATTCTATTCGGTTGCCCTGTTGTTGTTTCCTCACTTTTCTAGAATTGCAGTCCGTCTGAGAATTTCAGTGCCCTAGGCCCTGTTTAAAAAGGAAATAGATCTCTATGGAGCCGTCAACAATGGCTCATGTGATACTTCCCATATTTTATTTGTTCCTTGATAAGGGATATGCTGACCCAACCTAAAGAGTTCATTCATTTGAACTTTTCAGTCTCCCCTATAACGATCAATTAGGGAGACTGAGATTTTGCTGATAGTTTAGGAGTTATTTTGGCACCACTTAAATCCTACAGTGTAGGTAGTGGGTTCAACTACATGCATATAACACTGACTTTAAATCAAACAATCTCACCCATGTATAAATATTATGTATTTTCCCTCTCTTGTCATAACATTCAAAGTCTACAAAAATAATGTGCTTGAACATCACAACAATGGGGTTCTTTTGTTTTTAGTAGTTCCTTCTGGGAAATATAATTTTCTCAATGGTTCTGGTAACAAATAGAGTGCCGTTTTTTGGTGGCCACACTCGTTGCTTCAGTGTCTGGGGAAGAAGATGCAGCAACATGATTGAGAATGTTTTTATCCTACGACACAGTTATCCTACTTGGGGCAATGTTTTAATGTTTTTATCCTATGACACAGTTATCCTACTTGGGACAATCTATCCTAAGAAGGTGTTTTTTAAAAGGAGACAGTTCTATGTTAGGGACACTATTATTTTTCCAGCACTTTCATTATACCTTGAAACAACTGGAATGTTGAACCATAGAAAATAGTTAAGTTCACCCATTTGCCCATAGACATAAAGTAGATAAGATGTCCCTGCAATGAGATGACTCAGCCATTAAAATGATGACTTTGGAGACTATGTGAATATATGGAAATACATTTATACAAAAGAATGGAAAAGTAAAATACAAAATCAGCATGCGTTGTGATTATAACTATATGAAAGTGATATCTGGGCCGGGCGCGGGTGGCTCAGCCTGTAAGCCCAGCACTTTGGGAGGCCAAGGTAAGTGAACTGCCTGAGCCCAAGGGCTCGAGACCAACCTGGGCAACATGGGGAGAACTCGTCTCTACAATAAATAAAAAAAATTAGCCGGGCATGATAGCCCATGCCTGTAGTTCTGGCTAGTTGGAGGGCTGAGGTGGAAGGATCGCTGGCGCCCTGTAAGTCGATGCTGGAAGGAGCGTGAACGTGCCACTGCACTCCAGCCTTGGCGACGGAATGAGACTCCAACTCAAAAAAAAAAAAAAAAAGTGACATCTATATGAGAGAAAAGACCAGTGCCCACAGACACAGTAGACTGATGTCTTTAGCCAAATTATGGAGACCGTTTTTAGTGTAATTGTTTCATTAGCTTTTTTATCAGTATGAGAATCTGAAAGTTTGATGTTGTCTATTGAGATTAATCATAGTGATTTAACAGAATTCCAGCCAGGCGCAGTGGCTCACACCTGTAATCCCAGCACTTTGGGAGGCTGTGGCAAGAGGATTGCCTCAGCCCATGAGTTCGAGACCAGGCAGGGCAACTTGGCGAGACCTTGTCTCTACAATAAATCAAAAACAGCCAGGCATGGGGACACAAGCCTGTGGTCCCGGCAACTTGAAGGCTGAGGCAGAAGGATTGCCTAAGTCCAGCAAGTTGAGGCTGCAGAGCCACGAGCATGCCACTGCATTCCTGCCTGGGTGACAGAGTGAGAATTCGACTCAAAACAAAAAACAAACAAAAAAACAGAATTCTAACTTGTTTTCAGTCTTTGCTACTAAAGACTACTTGAGCTCAGCATCGCTCCTGACCCAGGTTAAACACCGGCCACTTTTCCATCCAAACATGAAGTAGGATGATTTTGGACAAAGTACTCCCAGAAAGAAGAATGGTATAAGACAGCTAAAACATAAAGTGACTGAAGAACAACTTTTAGTATGTGTACTACACTACAACCCAGAAGACCACTGCAGTAGGTTTTATCTGGCTTCTTGGCTCTGTGTGTGTGTGTGTGTGTATGTGAGTGACAGAGTCTTGCTCTGTTGCCGAGGTTGCCTCCCCAGTAACTGGAACCACAGGTGCACACCACCATGCCTGGCTACTGGCTAATTTTCTTCTTTTTTCTTTTGTAGAGATGGGATCTTGCCATGTTGCCCAGGCTGGTCTTGAACTCCTGGGCTCAAGCAATCCTCCCGCCTCAGACTCCCCAAACACTGAGATGACAGGCAGAAGTCACAGAGCCTAGCCTCTCTGTGTTAAATAGGCTAGATCACACCCTGCTTCAACCCTTGGCAGCTTCTCGTTGGAGCTGAAATCAAATCCAGACTCCTTGATCCACAAGGTCCCATGTGGCTTGGCCTCCGCCCTCCTCTTGTCCTTCTCTCTTGAACTCTGTACACTCAAGTCTCTGTTCCTCACACGAGCCAAGTCTTTTACAACTCAGGGTCAGTGTGCTTGCAGTTCCCTCTGCCCAGGATACGTGTCTACATTTCTTTACCTGACTGGCTCTTTCCTTGTCCTTCTGATGCCAGCCTCGACCTAAGTTCCTTCTCTGACTATCTTTCCTCCCAGCTCAGCCCCAGCTGCTGCCTGGGCTTGCCACTGATCCTGCCGCAGCCTCCATGGCCTGTGCAGTCACACGCTTTCTCTCTGTCTCCTCCCTTGAACACCAGCCAGCGCGCGGCTGCCTTGCCTCTACTGTTCACCATGGCCTTTCTCACATTTCGCACAGGGCCAGGCACAGAGTAGGTGCTCAAGAAATGTCAACGGAACATATGAATGCATCTAGATGTACCCATAAAGACACTTCCTTGATACAGTGTTAGGTGAAACAATAACAATAATAAAAATGCTTTGGCATAATGTATGTAGATTTGGGTTAAAAAATAAAAGTCCTATATTTGAATTTTTATAACAAATAGGAATAATTTCTGTGATTGTTTAAATATTGAAAAAAAGAGGCTAGGAGTGATGACTTATGTCTCTAATCCCAGCACTTTGGGAGGTCGAGGTAGAAGGATTGCTTGAGGCCAGGAGTTCAAGGCCAGACTGGGTAGCAGAGCGAGACCTCATCTTAAAAAAAAAAGAAGAAAAATATAATGGGTAGCCTACTTATAAATAACTTTAGGTTAATGGGAGTTATACGACAACAAAAGAACTTATATTCAGTTAAAAATACTGAAAACTTTTACTGAATTTCAAGGAAGTGAGCAAACATGACATCCGAAAAGGGAATTTTATATGCATGGGAAAGCATGATAGAGCTGTTTCTTCCTCTGGCTCACTTGTAGGGTCACGAAGGTGAACTCAAACTGACCCTGGAGAAAATTGTATTCTGGATGTTCTATTTCTTCCACTAGGCCTAATAACTCATTTATGAATGGAGAAATGTATTATTGGTTGGTTAAGAAAATGAGGAATGAGGATTTATTATTTAGCCTATGAAACCCTGAGATGAGCTTAAACATAGTTTTCTGTGGTTTTTGTTTCTGAATCTGATATTAACATGTCCTGCCTTACACAGAGCTCATAGTTCTAGACGTTGAACTCTTGTGCTTTCCAGTGAAACCTTTCTTTCAGACTGAGTCAGAAGTGAACTCTCACATTTAGAGTATTTCTCTGGGGCCTATTTTACTTCAGAAACTGGTGAATGCACATGCCATTTAGCAGTAAGAATTGAATCATATTTTATTTTTATTTATTTATTTTTCTGAGTCAAATATCTCACTCTGTTTCCCAGGCTGGAGTGCAGTGGTACGATCGCAGCTCATAGCAAGCCTCAACCTCCTGGACTCAGGCAATCCTTCCACCTCAGAATCCCTAGTACCTGGGACTGCAGGTGCATGCCACCACACCTTGCTAAATTTTTAATTTTTTTGTAAAGGTGAGGTCTCGCTGTGTTGCCCAGGCTGGTCTCACAATCCTCTTGCCTCAGCTTCCCAAAGTGCTGGGGTTATAGGTGGGAGCATCTGGCCTCAAATCTAATTTTAATGTGCGAGTATTTGCCTTCAAAACAAAAATTCTCAGTACAATGGCTGTCTCCATAAAGTATTAACCTAACATCACACAGGCAAAAATCAACTCAAGATAAACAAAGTCCTTTGCTTGGATCTTTACTTTTCTTTGCCTGGCTAGACAGAGTTCACATTTTAAGCTTCCAGATGCTTTTCTGAATGCAATTTGAGCTATGTGAACCTTCATTCATTCACCAGATACTTACTGACCATCTACTATGTGCCCAGTGCTGCTGTAGATGACAATGACACCAGGATGCACAAGGCAATCCAAATTTCCCTTATGGGCCTGTCCTTCCAGTAGATGGACAGACAGAATATAAACAGGGAAGCACATCAATAGATGCAACAAATGAGTGCAGATACATATTGAAGTATCTATGTGCTTTAAAAAAAAATGAAACAGGTTGAGTGTAGTGGCTCATACTTATAATCCCAGCACTTTGGAAGGCCAAGGTGGGAGGATCAGTTGAGCCTAGGAGTTTGAGACCAGTCTGGGCAACATAGCAAGACCCTCATCTCTACAAAAAAAAATTAAGAAATTAGCCAGGTGTGGTGGCATGTGCCTGTAGTCCCAGCTACTTGAGAGGCTGAGGTGGAAGGATTGCCTGAACCTGAGTGATCAAGAGATTGAGGCTACAGTGAGCTGTGGTGGTACCACTGCACCCCAGCCTGGGTGACAGAGTAAGACCCCAACTCAAGAAAGAAAGAAAGAAAGAAAGAAAAGGAAGAAAAGAAACAGGATCATGTGGAAATACTTGAAGAGATTGGGAAAGAATTAAAAGCCAACTCTGGGGTGCTCTGGATAGTGGGAACATCACTTAGGTGACTTTGAAAAATGGTGTCTCAAGTGTGTGTCTCACTTGCCTCACCCTAGTCCTGGTCCTGTACACAGGCCTCACGAGGCCCTTGAACTTGGAGTGTTCAGGGTTCAGGAGGAAGGCAGATGTGGCAGAAACACAGACAGGACGTGTAGTGTGAAACAAAATGAAGAAGGCAGGCAGGGGCCACAGGATGGATGGTCTTATAGGCCACGGTTGAGAATGTATTTAAATACCCTAAATACTTTAATTTAAATACTCCACGGAGGGCTTTTAAGAAGTAAAATCTGCTTTATAATTTTATTTAATTTTTTTATTAGAAAGTATAGTTTATTTAAAAGTAAATTAGAGAGAGAGAGAAGGAGAGAGAGGAGATTTACCTACCCAAGGTAAGGGAGGAAGCCAAAGTCAAGAAACATGGCGGCCATAGCTCAAGGAGCCACAGGGACACACTAGAGTTTAACAAAGCAATGGCTGCTTTATAATTTTAGAAGTTCATACTAGGTAATGTGCGGATAATAGCCTGTAAGGAATCTTGAGTGTTCGTGGAAGCCCAGCAGGAGGCAACTGACTCACATACGAATGAAGACGGAATAGTGACTGATGAATGTCTCAAGCAAAAAGGCTCAGGTGGTTTTAAGGATGTTACCTAAAGAGGGTTTTGCTGTAAAAGGAAAGAAAGGATGAGCAGGACAGAGTGGAGGAAAAAAGAACAGAGCTGCTTGGTTCTTCTGAGAGAAGAGCTGGTGGCTGAGAACTGGCCTTCCTGATGGTCCCTTCCTGTCCTCTTGAAGTTCCACCCACCCAAATCCTACTCTCCCTTCTTCAAGGACAGGCCAACTGTTGTCTCCAGGAAGTTGTATTACTTATTCCTGGGAGTAAGTAAATTCATTCTTTGGAGTCCTACATCCCTGGTGTTACTCGCTACTCTTTGGGCATCAAGGCTTCTTCTATGTGGGGCTCATAACCTCTCACCTGGATCTATACCTCACCTCATGTCCTTTCTCCCTCTTTTATTTTCTCCCTTTCCCCTTTTATTCCTTCCACAAGTAAGTGGAAGTGGATGAATAGTATGTGCCAGGCACTGTGCCATCTTTAGCCAATAGGGTAACTGACTTCATAAAGCTTACAGTCTAATGGAGGGTGGGTGGAGAAATGACATTAATATAATCATCACATTCAGAAACGGGTCATCACAACTTTGACACGGGCTCTGAAGAAAGGGTACCTGCTGCTATGTTAGAGCATGAGGAAGGCTATGACCTAGTCTAGGGAAATCCAGGAAGGCTTCCTCATGCAAGTGATGTTTAAAGTGGAGGCAGCTTTGGTTGGAAGCAGTGGCTCACACTGGTAATCCCAGCACTTTGAGAGGCTGAGGCAGGAGGATCACTTGTGGCCAGAAATTCGACACCAGTCTGGGCAACACAGCAAAACCCTGTCTCTACAAAAATCAAGAAAAAATAACGGGGTGTGAAGCTGGGCTCGGTGGCTCAGCCTGTAATCCCGCGCCTTTGGGAGGCTGAGGTGAGTGGATTGCCTGAGCCCGCGGGTTCGAGACCCGCCTGGGCAGCGAGACCTCATCTCTACAATAAATCCAAAAATCAGCCAGGTGTGGTAGCACGCGCCTGTAATTCCGTCTACTCGGAAGGCTGAGGCGGAAGGATTGCCGGAGCCCAGCAGGTCGAGGCTGCGGTGGCCGGGAACAGCCACTGCACTCCAGTCTGGGTGACAGAGTGAGACTCCAATTCAAAAAAAAAAAAAAAACCGGGGTGTGGTAGTGTGTGTCTGTAGTCCTCGTGACTCTAGAGGCTGAGGCAGGAGGATCACTTGAGCCCAGAATTTCAAAGCTACGTGAACTATGATCATGCCACTGCACTCTAGCCTGGGCGACAAGGAAGACTCTGTCTCTAAAGAAAACAAAAGTTAAAATAAATGGAGGCTTTAAAGTTGAAGAAAATCTGAAGAGTCTGAGGTCCAGAGATGGGAGAAAGTGGTTCATGAGTTGAGACAGGAGAAACCGTGTGGTAGATTCTGGTGTCCACCCTCAGGGGAGAACAGTGGGAGGGACACACCAGCTTCTGATGAAGGCCATCGAGATCTGCCCACCATCACACATGAGAAGCTCATGCTGGCTGCAGTGTGGAGAACAGAGTAGAGGAGGGGTGGGTTGGGTGCAGGGAGACCATGAGAGAAGGGACCATAGTCCCAGGGGAGAGAAGCTGGCCCAGGGGAGAGAAGCTGAAGGCTTCCACGAGCACAGTGGACATGGGAATCTGGGCAGATTCTAGAAGAACTGTAGACTAAAGCTTACCCAGGCTTACATTTCTTTTAGGACACATCCTGGGGGTTTCTGCAGCGAACAAAGACAAAGGTTTGTCCTGGAGAGTGTGTGGCCTGGGGTGCCAGTTTTCAGGACTGTCCTTTACGTGAGGACTTCTAGCAACACTGTATTGCATACTTTGCAATAACCCAGTGGAGGCCCGATTGCCTACAAGCAACATCCACTAATAGTAATAAGCACCCTTCACCAGGGAGCTATGTGGGCTCTGGAGACATGTGGGACCCCTGGCAAGTTATTCAAACTCTCTATGGCTCAATTTTCTGATCTATACATTGGGATAATAATAGTTCCCAGCTTACAGAGTGGTGATAAAGATTCGGTAAACCGACCCAATTCAGCACAGTGTTGGACACAAAGACAGTGCTCAGTAAATGATAGTTACTATTTAATTATTATTAGAAGAATAGTGAACTCCAGCTCATTATAAGGAAATCTGATTGAGAAGGAACGTGTAATTACTTAAGAAATATAAACAGCTTTTTAGAAGATCACATAGTATTATGCAGCTGACACAAAGTCACTCAGCTCAAAAGTGAGCTGGTCTTTGACCCATATCTGTCTGACACCAGAAGCAGTGTTTTTGACTGCTGTGAAACAATGCAAGGAAAGGAACCCTCTCCCCACCTGCCATCTTTAATTTAGGAAGGATGCATGCTGCCAGATGCCTGCTGCTGTGAGATCAGACCACAGGCTGTAGGGAAGAGGCTGTGAGGAGTGGAGACCTTATCCGATGCTGACTGGAATGGTGATCTTGATGGTTTATTTTGTCCCCTATAAGTGATAATGGCTCCCATGCCATGTGGAGCACAGCAACTTGATCCCTAAGGTGCAAAGAGTCATCAAAGTAGAGAAACCTTTCCAGTTCTCCAGAGAGGCCTTCAAAAGATTAGGAGGCTGCTTGGGCAAAATCGTGAATAAGGATTGCGTTACCAGGCTGGGTATGGTGGCTCACGCATTTGGGAGGTCAAGGCAAGAGGATTGCTTGAGCCCAGGAGTTTGAGACCAGCCTGGGCAACATAGTGAGACCTCGTCTCTAAAAAAATTAAAATAAAAAATAATTCAAAAAGAATCATGTTACCATGTAGCAATTGGTATGTTCATAACATACTTTCTCTCATGAAACACTCAATGTCACTTGAGGTAGGTTGAACTTATTTTACACATGGGAAACAGGTTTATAGAGGTTAAAGGTCTTGCCCGAGATCCCACATCTAGAAAGTGAGAGAGGCAGGATTTGAATCCAGCTCCAGTTGGCCACACAGGCCTCACCCACCTGTGATGCTTATTTCTACCCGGGCTGCCTCTTCCATTCTGTGCTTAATCTAGTGCCTGAGGACCTTCATTTTCCTAAAAGGGCCTGGCTTCAGCCATGTGTACTAAGTATGCTGCCCAATCAGTGACTGCCTCTCCAGAGATAACTTGCCCTTAAGCTGCCCAATGGTCTGCTGGACCCAGCTTGCACTGGCCCATGAGAGCAATCGTTAAATTGTCGGGAAATTATGAACCAGTGGACATCACATTGGTAGTTCGAAGTGGACCATAATGGTAATATTGACACCAGAGAAATTGACAAACGCGGTGAATCCAAACTTCTCAACACCCTCTCTTCCCCCATCACAGTTTAAATATTTCCCAGCATGCCCAAGGGGCCTTGTCTCTTATTGTCCTCTGTCAGGCATCAGGAACCGTTTTGGAGGGGGAAAAAAAGGCAGGCACAGGGGAGTATCTGAAATCTACCTGCGAACCACTACCTGCCAACCCTACCCCTCTTCCTGGAGCAGGTCTCCAGCAGGATGCAGGAGCCTTTGGTCACTCTGAAAACACTTGTAAGTCTCAACAGGGAAAACAGGTTTCAGACCCCAGGACAAAATCCATGTTTAAGTAAAAGACTCCTTCAGTTAGTATTAAAATGACAATAGGCACGGCTATTTAAAGTTAGAAGAAACATATTTAATTTGCCAAACTGCAACATTTGTTTCTGAGTATGTGGAAGGGTGTTTTTTTTCATATAGTGGTGTAAGTTCATGGAACATTAGAATGGCAAGAAACATAATTTTACAAATGAGACAAGAGAAAAAGAAACTCTGGCACCCCAAGAAGGGTGCTGGCTGGCCCAGCATCTCTCTGCTTGTGATGTGTGTATCTCTCCACAAACCTGTATTTAGACACAGAATAGAAGGGATCTAGGACCCTGTCTTAGCCTGACTTTGAAAAATCTTTTTACCTCCTTTGATTTGAAAATGAATTGTTATGCCACCCTTCTAGTTCTTTCAGAGATATGAAGAGGATACAGATAATGGCTAATTTTTACCTGGTGCTTTATAGGTGACAAGACCTATGCTAAGTACTTTATTATTTTTTAAAATTTATTTTTAGAGACAGGGTCTTGCTCTGTCACCCAAGCTGGAGTGCAGTGGTGCAATCATGGCTCACTGCGCCTCCGCTTCCTGGGCTTGGGCAATCCTCCTGCCTCAGCCTCCCAAGTAGCTAGGATTACAGGCGTATGCCACCAGAGATGGGATCTCTCTCATTCTGTTGCCCAGGCTTCTTTCAAACTCCTGGCCTCAAGTGATCCTCCTGCCTTGGCCTCCCAAAGCAATGGGATTATTGGCAGGAGTCACTGTGCCCAGCCCCAAGTACTTTTATATTAAATCGAACTATATGAAATTGTCAATATCTGACTGTTTTTGATATGCCAAATGATATTTTCAAATAGTTCAACCTAAATACATGATCTCTCCAAGTCTTTGCCATCTTCCCATGAAATGGGTACTATTATCACACCCATTTTACAGGTGGGAAAACTGGGGCTTTAATTTAAAAATGAAAATCTCTTCCCACAAATGTAATGCTATTTATTTATGAGTAATGTGCAGTGCTCTCTTGTGTGCAAATAGGTGTCCCTAAACCGTGTAAATATACATAAGGCATAAACAATAATAACTCAGATATCTTGCCTTTCTCAGTAAGCTTGGATAAATTTCTAATCAATACATGTCTACAATATTTTAAAATTTTTTTTTTTTTTTTTGAGTTGGAGTATCACTCTGTCGCCCAGACTGGAGTGCAGTGGCCGCTCCCGGCCACCACAGCCTAGGCCTGCTGGGCTCCGGCGATCCTTCCGCCTCAGCCTTCCGAGTAGCCGGACTTACAGGCATGTGCCACCATGCCCGGCTGATTTTTTTATTTATTGTAGAGATGAGGTCTCGCTGTCCAGGCGGGTCTCGAACCCGCGGGCTCAGGCAATTCACTCACCTCAGCCTCCCAAAGGCGCGGGATTACAGGCTGAGCCACCGAGCCCGGCTAAAAAATCTTTTAAAATGTTAGTTATCAATGTAAGTCATGGGCATTAGAAAATAAGAGATTTGATGATTGGGCATATATTCCCTATATCCTACATGGAAATATTAGAAACTGTAGTTGATTGTTTTGGAATTTTACATAATGCACAAATAAAGAAGTGGAGTGTTTTTATAACATTGTCTACGTACAAATTATAACCAATAAAATTTTAAATCAAGACAATCAGTTTGTGTGATTATTGGCAAACAATATTGTACTAAATTTGCAATCAAACCATTCCCCAACAGCAATGCTGCCCTGGAGTCATCAGTGCTAATTAAGTGATACATACTATGTCAGGAAAACAAATTGGTGAAAACCATCAATGGGCTTTGAAACAAATAACTAACAGCACATGACTGTTCTTTCAATAGGAAACAAAAACTTTAAATGTCCCATTCACAAGATAATTAGCTAATGCCACGAGATTTATTGGTTCTATGTGAATAATTCCCCAGAGTTGAAAACTTGGCTCCTGGCCACCTACCAAGTGGCCTTGCACATCATTCCATGTGCTTTTTGGTTGATTGGTAAATTGTCATCCTTAAGAGTCTTCTGAAGATGAGCAATTCTTTTAACCTCTAAAGAGATCGCATTGACCAGGCTTGATGGCTCAAGCCTATTCTCCCAGCACTTTGGGAGACCAAGGTGGGAGGATGACTTGAGCCCAGGAGTTCAAGATTGGCCTAGGCAGCATAGCAAGACCTCGTCTCACAAATAATAAAATAAAATAAAAATTAGCAGGTCGTGGTAGCACGTGCCTGTAGTCCCAGCTACTCAGGAGGCTGAGATGGAAGGATTGCCTGAGCCCAGGAGATCAAGGCTATGGTGAGCTGTGATCCTGTTCTTGTACTCTAGCCTGGGCAACACTGTCTCAAAAAAAAAGAGGTAGCTTTATTTCACCTGCAACTTAAAAAGTCCAGGCCTGATGGCATTTGGAACGCCATAGAATGCTTCAAAGCCTGACTCTCCCAAGTCTCCGGACTCATGCCTATACCTACTAAATCAGACTCCGTCAAAGAATCAGAGCACCTGTGACCATCAAGCCCCTCATATTATTTCCCCTTCATAAAGTATAAGTGATAATCCCTGTCCTATCTCCCTAATGATGTAAACATAATACAGTGATATACTAAGAAATCTAACATGCTTTGAAAAGTTTTGAAGAAGAAAAGGATCTTGTAGATTGTTATTTCCTTTTTTTCTTTTTCTTTTCTTTTTTTTTTTTTTTTTTTTTGAGTCAGAATCTCACTCTGTTGTCCAGGCTGGAGTGCGGTGGTACATACTCACAGCCACCACAACCTTGACCTGCTGAGTCTTTTCCCTCAGCCTTCTAAGTAGCTGGAACTACAGGTGCGCACCTCCGTGTCAGGCTAATTTTTTGATTTACTGTAGAGACGAGGTCTCACCAAGTTGCCCAGGATGGCCTTCAAACCCCTGAGTTCAGGCAATTTTCTCGCCTTGGCCTCCCAAAGTGCTGGGATGACAAGCATGAGCCACTGTGTCCAGCTACCAGTTTTTACTTTTTATGAAGAAAGGATCAGAGGCGTAGAGTTTGGTCTCCTGAGCCTTTGTCTGGTGTTTTTCAAACCAAACTACTTTATTAGGATTATTCATATTGCTTTTGTTATTACTGGTGTTACATAGGAGACTATCTTTACATATAAAGCCTGACCTAGCTAAGGGGCCATAATCTTCTGGATAAGAACCACTGGCCTGTACCATAGAATACTTTGTGCTTGACAACCCTAGTTTCCTGAGAAGCTTTTCATAGACTTGAGGAAGTTTGCCATTGTGCCTTACAACTTTTAGACAATTAAATACCTGGAAAATATTATCCCAAATTTCAGATGAGTAATGACTAATGAGACAAACAGAAATGAATTCATAACAGTGTTAACACTGGACCCATCACTTAAACATTCTAAATACCACTAAAAAATAAGGAAGCTGGACTAGATTATCCTATCGAATGCTAATATTTTATTAATCTGTGTTCCATAAAACTTAGTGTATTTCATATGAAGTTCATATGAATATCATAATATTTGCTACTTAAATATTATTGATAAAGTAAAAATTAAGCTGAATCCTGCATGGGGAAGAAAGCTGATGAATGTTATAGTTTTTAGAACTGAAATCACCTGGTACTACCCTTTCATTTCTTTACTTCTCTCTGCATTCCCTTCTCCTATTATCTTTCTGTACTTTTTAGGTGGTTATAGTCATCATGTTTGTGCTCTATTTTATCCCATGTGTATCTTTTTGAGTCAGCCCGTCCAAATATAAAATACCATATGAAAAAAGACAGAAATTGCTCACATACCCCATGCCGATCCTCAAAGTATGCCAGGCTGGTTTTGGTTAAAACAAAGAAGCGAACTTTAAAGTTCGAGGGAGACGTTCTCCTCTTCTGTTGGGATTTCTTGATGAGCTGTTCTTCCAGGAGGATCAAGTTGTTCATGATCCAGTTCTTGAAAAGTGATGCACCTTGGGCATCGGCCTTGGCACGACCAGAGGAAACAGTTTTGGGGCAAAGAAGGCACCAGGCAGGCAGTTGATCTTCAGAGAGCTGCTCAAAGGCAACTTGCCTCCAACCTTATCTTTCTATCAACATTCAGCCAACATCGCGGAGCTGTTCCTCTGATGTCAAAGGCCACAACCACATCCTTTCAAAATTCACAAAACGAAGAGACATATGCAAAAAAATGTATATACCCTTTGCCATATGTTTGAAAATGATATTTGAAGAACCTTAGGCTCAAAATTATATTAAGGATGAGAGTTGAGTCTTCATAGTTCCTGGTTTAGCCCGTCTAACCGTGAAGACATGTAGCACAGTGGTAAGGACTATGTGTGGTAGATTCACCACAATATACTCAGCCGCCATCTCAGCTCCTGGCACATAAAAAGACTGTTCAAGAATTTTTGTTGAATGGATAATCACCAAGCTGGGTTGGACAATTAAAAGAGAGACAGCATAAAGCAATCATATTAAAATGAAGAAATATGTTAAAGTTTATTTTTATTTGCTTTAAATTTGGGCCAGTCATGGCTCACATCTGTCATCCAAGCATTTTGGGAGGCCAAGGCGAGAAGATTGCTTAAGGCCAGGAGTTTGAGACCAGCCTGGGCAACACAGCGAGACTCCATCTCTACACTCCCACCCCCGCAAAACAAAGGTTTCTTAACTTAGCTGAGTGTGGTGGCTCACATGTCAGCTCCTGCCAGCTACTCAGAAGTCTGAGATGGGAGGACTACAGGATCCCAGGAGTTCAAAGTTACGGTGAGCTATGATGGTGCCACTGCACTCCAGCCTGGGTGACAGAGCAAGACCTCATCTCAAAATAAATAAGTAAATAAATAGATAAGATTTAAATTAAAGCTCATAGAAGTTTCTCAGTGCTACATATAGGTGATTGCCTCCCTATTCTAAAATTTTGTGGAAGAGCAGAAAATAGGTGAATCCTTCAGAATGGCATAATAAACAGCATACATGAGCTCTGAAAACAGGCCAACTTGTGCTGCAATCCCAGCTCTGTCACTTATTAAGCTGTATTAAGCTGAGGAGTCTCTTTTGTCCTCTCTGATCCCTTTTGCTTTCTTTTTCATATATATATATATATATATATATATATATACATTTTTAGAAACAGGTTTTGCTTTGTTACCCAGGCTGGTCTCAAACTCCTAGCCTCAAGCAATTCTCCTGGCTTGGCCTCCCTAAATATTGGGATTCCAGGCATGAGTCATGGTGCCCAACCAGCCCTCTCTGATCCCTAGGGCTCCTTTGTAGGTCCTTTTGAGGGTTGAATCCATAGACTCTATAAATGGTGGGTGTTAGTCATGTGTCTTGCCTTGTAATAACTGCACCATGAGTAAGGAGTCATCAACACATTGAGAGTCAAATATTGAGTCCTTTAATGCCAGTGGTCAAGAGCAGGCTCACACCAGAAGGAGACTCTTGACCCTGCATCAAGCAAGGGTTTATATAGCAAAAACCATAAGGTTGCAGAGTTTCAGTTCTGGGTAGGGAAGAAAGGAGATTTTTCAAAGTACAGGTCATTAAAACCATAGGAGGGAAGTGTAAATTATATAGTATAATAGAACTGTTTCAGTAATGTTATAGCCCTCCAGGGGAGGGAACAGAAAAGTCATAAATCGTGGGACATGATTTATGGCCTACTGTAGGTTAGGGTGATCACATGGAGGAGGGCTGAGAGACAAAATGGAAGAAATACTACAAAATAGAGTTACCTTGGTTAGGTCACTAACAGCCATTTCAGCCTTAAAGTCAGTACACAGTTGAAGCATCATGTATGAGATTTACTTTCACCATGAGGTTAATAATCAAGAAATCTTAGTGTAAGCAGAGAGGCTTGTATTGGTTAGGGATAAATAATAAAACAAAATAATCATTATTTCTGGATAGGCTCACAATTCACTAAAGTTTATTCTTAAATGTAAAGGACCAGACAGCAGCCTCATTTTGTTTCATATATTGAATACCCCAGCATAATCAAGACACTCAGAAGGGTAGGGGGATATTTTAAGTAATCCCTCTCCCTATTTTAAGATTTTAAGACATTTGTGTGGAAATACACTGCCCAAAAAAGTTAGTATTTTTTTTTTCTGAATATGGGTTTGCTATTTTTCTCAAATATCTACTTTCCCCTTCTTGCTGGAGTAACTGACTCCCTGCAAGTTCCCTGGACCTCTGGTCAGCCAGAATAAAGACTGTATTTTTCACCCTCTCTTGTAGGTTGATGTAGTCATGTGACTGTTTTCTGGCCAATTGAACATAACAGAAGGCAAATACAGCTTCTAGGAAATGTCCTTAATGAGACTTGTCATATCCTTTTCCTTTAGCCTGCTGACTAGAATGTTGATGTGATGGTTGGCGCTGGAGTAGCTGTCTTATATCATGAGGTGAAAATTGCATGTTGAGGACAATGGAGCATAAGAAAGAGCATGGGGTGTTGATGACCATGGATCTTCCATATCAGTACAGGATCACATAGTTTAATACAATGAGAAATAAATTTCTATTTTCTAAGCCCTTGATATTTTGAGGCGTATGTCTCTATTGGCAAACCTAACTAATACAGTGCTATCTTCTGAAACTAGATAATAAACTCCTTGGGAAAGGTAGACTTACACCTGATTGGTTCAGGTTAAAAGGTTTATATGCTTCACAAAGTCTTCTCAAAAGCAAAATATCAGCCGGGCTCGGTGGCTCAGCCTGTAATCCTGTGCCTTGGGAGGCTGAGGTGAGTGGATTGCCTGAACCTGTGGATTTGAGACCCACCTGGGAAACTTGGTGAGACCTCATCTCTACAATAAAAAACAAAAACAAAAACAAAAGCAAAACATCATCAGTAGCTGTTGCCATAATTAGGAGTCTTTCATTTGCTAGGTCTCCATGGAGTGCAATCATAAACACTTTTATTCTTTCTCATAGAATCTTCAAACCCACTGATTGACGTTTGTATCCATTTACTTTTTTAAAATTTATTTTTTGAGTCGAAGTCTCACTCTCTCACCCAGGCTGGAGTGCAGTGGCATGCTCACAGTCACTGCAGCCTCAACCTGCTGGACTCAGTGATCCTTCCCCCTCAGCCTTCCAACTAGCTGGAACTACAGGCGAGGGCCACCACACCTGGCTTGTTTTTTTATTTATTGTAGAGATGAGGTCTTGCCAAGTTGCCCAGGTTGGTCTCGAACCCCTGGACTGGCAATCCTCTACTCCACCTCCTGGAGTGCTGGCATGACAGGTGTGAGCCACTGCACCTGGCCTGTCTTCATCTAATTCTAAATATAACCTTAGGAGGCTCAGCATTTTTTCCATCACTGTAAGGAAAACATAAACAAAAACAAATAATCTCTTTGTTTGTTTTGGTTTTAAAAAGTTCAGTTCGGCGGATGCAGTGGCTCACACCTATACTCCCAGCACTTTGGGAGGCTGAAGTGAGAGGATTGCCTGAGCCCATGGGTTCTAGATCAGCCCAGGCAACTTGGCAAGACTTCATCTCTACAATAAATCAAGAAAAATTAGCCAGACGCCATGAGCATGCCACTGCACTTCAGCCTGGGTGGCAGAGTGAGACTTCTACTAAAAAAAAAAAAAGTTCAGTTCACAGGAGCCAAATTCAAGCTGCTCCCCTGGACCAAAGATGGAACATTTTTGGTATCAAAAGGAATAGTGGGCCAGGTATAATGGCTCAGGACTGTAATCCCAGCTCTTTGGGAGGCCAAGAGTTCAAAACCAGCTTGGACAACATAGCAAGACCTAATCTCTGGGAAAAAAAGCCAGTAACTTCCATTAATTGAGGAACAACAAAAATGTTAAGATTATGAGTTTATAAGATAATTTTAAAAAAAATTCCTAACCCATTGATCAATTTTGGAGGGTGCTGAAGAGCCAGTTTGTTATTCTGAGAACTGGAAACAAAGGAAAAGAATAGAACATATTTCCTGCTTTTCCTGAAGAATGATATTTCAGTTCAGTAATCAAGCAGTGAATGAGGGAAGGTCTATCTTTTAATAGAAGTCAGTCGATGAAGAAGTGATAAAATATCATCACTTTGCAATCCTAAGGAAATAATCTAGACAATGATCATCAACAGTTGCTAACATCATTATGGGAAAAGCCACTAGGTATCTGTGGAACTGTCATACAAAGCCAACAACACTGTGAAACACAGATTAATCATAAAAGAGAGACAACCAGACACTGTATGTTTCCTGAGATGATGCAATAGGAAGCACATGAAACCACCAACATGAAAGTCTTGCCAGAAGAAAAAAATCAAACACGAATCAAACCTCTAGATCAAAATCCGCATTTGCAAGAACTACAGGAGTTCAAGAGACATGGCAAATGACACCATGGACATGCAGTTGGGTAAGTCCAAATATACCACATGCTAAGGACAAATGACCCAGTATGCGTAGTAAATAAGTCAGAGGGGGAACCCAGAGATTAGCAGAGATGGTAAAAGACATATCAGCACGTGAGGACTTTGTTTGGATTCAGAGTCAAACAAATTAACTGTGTAAAGATGTCATGGGCCAGGCACGTAGGCTCATGACTATAATCTCAGCACTTTAGGAGACCGAGGGGGGTGGATTGCTTGAGCCCAGGGGTTCGAGACAATCCTGGGCAACATAGTGAAAACTTGTCTCTACAGAAAATCAAAAATTAGTCAAGTGTGGTGGCATACACCTGTAGTCTCAGCTACTCAGGAGGCTGAGGCAGAAGAATCACCTGGGCCCAGGAGGTAAAGGCTACTGTGAGCTGTGATCCATGATCATGATGCTGTCCTCTAGCCTGGATGACACAATGAGACTCTGACCAAAAAAAAAAAAAAAAAAAAAAGACGTTATGAGACAATTGGGGAAATGTGATGATACAGAGAAGCTATTATTAATTTTTTTTTTTTTTTTTTTTTTTGAGTTGGAGTCTCACTCTGTCACCCAGGCTGGAGTGCAGTGGGATGCTCATGGCCACCCAGCGTAAACCTGCTGGGCTCAGGCGATCCTTCCATCTCAGCTTTCCAAGTAGCCAGAACTACAGGTGTGTGTTACCACACCCAACTAATTTTCTGATTTATTGTAGAGATGAGGTCTTGCCAAGTTGCCCAGGTTGGTCTCAAGCCCTCGGGCTTAGGCAATCCACTCGCCTCGGCCTCCTAAAGAGTTGGGATTACAGGCTGAGCCACCGAGGGCCTATTATTAATTTTTAAGGTGTTGTTAGGTTAAAAAATATATCTCAGCAAGGCCTCTAAATGTTATGTCATGGCTGCTGGGGGTGTGGGTATAATCTGGTACTGCATGAAAGTTGCAAGAATTGCACAGAAGTTAGATTGAAAAATGTAGTTTATTTAGAAAGCAAATTAGAGAGAGAGAGAGGAGATTCACCTCTCCAAGGTAGAGGAGGGGACCAAAGTTTAGGAAACGTGGCAGCGGCCATAGGTCAAAGAGCACATGGCCACACCAGAGTCTAGTAAAACAATGGTGGATGGTTGCTCCAGGTTGAATGGTTTTACACAGTCCCCTCAATGTGGGCAGGTCATTAGGGTGGTTGGGTGGTGATCTGCTCCACGTCATCATGGAGGGCAGGTACGCACAGGTACTGATGTCAGGTGATGGACATCAGGCAGAGGGGTGGGTTAGTCACATGACAGTTGCCATGATGATGGGGTCTGTGTTAGGAAGGTCACGAAGGGCTGATTAGGTTAACTTGGGTCTCATGGGTGGAGGCAAATACTTGAAATAGAAAAGCTAATTAATTTGTTGCAACTCTATTCACACTAGCAAAAACATGAAACCAACCATGCTGCCCATCAAAGCTGGACTGGATTAAAAAATTGTGGTACATATACACAACGAAATATTATGGAACCATATAGAAGAACAAACATATGGACTTTGCAGCAACTTGGAGTCTATCATATTCAGTGATCTATCACAGAAATAAAGAACAGAGTACCATATGATCTCATGCATAAGCAGACCTTGAACAATTATCCTAATACTATAAGAAAGGGATTGGCAGCCGGGTTCGGTGGCTCAGCCTGTAATCCCGCGCCTTTGGGAGGCTGAGGTGAGTGGATTGCCTGAGCCAGCGGGTTCGAGACCCGCCTGGGCAGCGAGACCTCATCTCTACAATAAATCAAAAAATCAGCCGGGCATGGTAGCGCATGCCTGTAATTCCGGTTCCTTGGAAGGCTGAGGCGGAAGGATCACCGGAGCCCAGCAGGTCGAGGCTGCGGTGGCCAGGAGCGGCCACTGCACTCCAGTCTGGGCAACAGAGTGAGACTCCAACTCAAAAAAAAAAAAAAAAAAAGAAAGGGATTGGCAGTAGTGGGAAACTGCCAAGAGTCAAGGGGTGGGATTGACAGTGGAGGGAAACTGCCAGGGGAGTGGGGACCACATCAATGGGTACCTGCATAATGAACATGTGTATACCTAACCCTGAATTGTAACCCACATCTTTAAAATAAAAAAATTAAAAGTACCCCCAAAAAAGCTAATTAGTACAAAACAAACTGGAGAGGGAATTGTAAAACAATTATCAATAGCTACCTCTGAGCAACCAGTTCTCTCCTTGGCTAGTGATTAGAGGGCAAAGTGAACTGCTAGAGAAACATGACAGCTCTAAGCAATGTTAAAATGGCTGCTCATTGACTATATGATTCCATGTCATGTCTTTCCAGGTGTGATAGTGACTATTATAGTTAAAAGACTTGTTTTGTGCAGAAACATACGTATTATCAATCAAATAAGATGTCTGAGATTTGCTTCATTATATTTCAGTGGAGGAGGAGAAATCAACAGGGAAGAGATGAAAAATGTTTGACTGTGAGTTGACAATTGCTGAAGCTGGGTAATGGGGACATCATTATTTGATTCTCCTTACATGATATGTGTTTGAAAATTTCCATAATAAAAAGTTAAGGAGGAAAAAAAAAAGACTGGGCACAGTGTCTCACACCTGTAATCCCAGCACTTTGGGAGGCTGAGGCTGGAGGATTGCTTAAGCCCAGGGATTCAACACTAGCCTGGACCACATAGCAAGACCTCATCTCTACAAAAAATAATAAAATTAGCTGGACGTGGTAACATGTGCCTGTAGTCCTAGCTACTCAGGAGGCTGAGGCGGAAGGATTGCCTGAGCCCAACAGGTCGAGGCTGTGGCGAACGGTGATCAAGTCACTATACCCCAGCCTGGTCAACAGAGTGAGATTCCACCAAGTGAGGAAGAAAGGAAGAAAGGAAAGAAGGGAGGGAGGGAGGAAGAGCCAGGCGCAGTGGCTCACACCTAGAACCCCAGCACTTTGGGAGGTCGAGGAGAGAGGATTCCCCGATTCCAGGGATTTGAGACCAGCCTGGGAAATTTGATGAGACCTTGTCTCTACAATAAATTGATTAAAAAAAAATTAGCCAAGAGTGGTAGCGCATGCCTATGGTTCCAGCTACCTGGAAGGTTGAGATGGAAGAATTGCCTGAACCCAGCAGTTTGAGGCTGTGATGGCTGTGAGCGTGCCACTGCACTCCAACCTGGGCAACAATAAGACTCCGATGAGAGAGAGAGAGAGAACAGAGAGGAAAGAATGAGAGAGAGAAAGAAAGAGAGAAAGAGAGAGAGAGAGAGAGAGAGAGAGAGAGAGAGAGAGAAAGAAAGAAAGAAAGAAAGAAAGAAAAAGAAAGAGCCGGGCTCGGTGTCTCAGCCTGTAATCCCACACCTTTGGGAGGCTGAGGTGTGTGGATTGCCCAAGCCTGAGGGTTCGAGACCCGCCTGGGCAACTTGGCGAGACCTCATCTCTACAATAAATCAAAAAATAAGCCAGGCGTGGTAGTGCGCGCCTGTAGTTCCAGCTCTTGGAAGGCTGAGGCGGAAGGATCGCCGGAGCCCAGCAGGTGAGGCTGCGGTGGCTGGGAGCGGCCACTGCACTCGAGTCTGGGAGACAGAGTGAGACTCCAACTCAAAAAAAAAAAAGAGAAAGAAAGAAAGAAAAATAAAAAAGACCAGCTCATGATTCTGTTCAGGGTAATAATCAAAACTTCAAACGTGTATTCAATGTATTATTTTCCAACTTGGGGCTGCTTCAGTATTGTAAGCATGTTGGCTTTTCCACCCTGTCTCAACTCCTTCATGTTGGAGCTGGAGGGACAGGAGAAGGAGGGGCAGAGGGTCCAACATTCAATGAAGCTACAGCAGTCAACCCTGGTCGATGCCCTTGGGAGATGGTGAATAAAACATTGCTGCTTTTTCTTTCCTATTTTTGTCAGGTGTTTTAATGTTGTTTTCAGAGATTTTCTAGCAGAGGGCTCTGACAGTTGTTCCCTGATGTGAGAGATGCCCCTCTCACTGACCAATGAGCCCACCCTCAGTCCTTGGGCTTCTGCTAGTCCACCTCCCCTGTTGGGGTCCCTTTGTCCACGAGGTTGTACTCTTGGGTGAAGTAACTTTGGAAGTGAACTGCACAGCACTTACCCCCTCCCATGGCTCTTCTGGAAGACTCAGGCAACCTTGCCTTGACATTGATGGATATACATACCATGTGTCCAAGTACAGTCTCTTTCCCTCTGACACCAATAAGTAGCTCTTCCGCAAGCTTTTACCATTATATTTCTCCAGGCGGGATTTCCACACCAGTCCTTATAGCTGGTGGATTTAGACACCAGTCCTTACAGCTTCAAAATTCTCTGAGACTCATGCCAAGCTCACTGAATAGTCCTTCGACATCCCGTTACTTGGCATCTGGTGGACTTCAGCACCCACTCTGCTCCTCCTGTGGGCTGGTGAGCAGACCAGCAAATAAATAAAAAATTACATCTAATCTCACACTTCAGAGAGGAAACAGTGCACCAACACACTCTCTCTCTCTTGATTTTTCGAGTTTTGATTTCTAAAGGCTGGAGGTGGATGAACACTATGACTGGCAGAACCTGTTTGCCTCTTATTGTGTCAAGTGTGTGGGATAGAGAACCCCTTTTTAGGGCATGGAGGTACTTGATTTAGTCATATTATTTTAGGCCTTTGGGACCTCAGCTGAAACTGGGTTGGCAAAGCCTCATTTAACATCCTATAACAAAGAAAAAACACACACACACAATGCAACCTGGTACTGCTGGGTCCCCGTACTTGACAATGACATCAGAGTTGGGTTTTCATGTCTTGGTTCTAGTCGGCTTCTTGCGTAGGCAGGCTTTCTTCCATGGCAGCAACATGGCTGCCAGGCTGACACTGTATCAGGGGCACTGTTAGTAGATTCCCTTTCTTCCTTGTTCCTATAGAAGTCCCAGAACTAGGCCAGGTGCGGTGGCTTATGTCTATAATCCCAGCACTTTGAGAGGCCGAGGTGAGAGGATTGTCTGAATCCACGGGTTCGAGGCCAGCCTGGACAACTTGGTGAGACATCTCTACAATAAATTTAAAAATTAGCTGGGCGTGATAGCGTGCGCCTGTAGTCCCAGCTACTTGGAAGGCTGAGGCTGAAGGATCGCCAGAGCCCAGCAGGTCGACACTGGGGTGGCCGTGAATGTGCCACTGCATTCCAGCCTGGGCGACAGAGTGAGACTCCAACTTAAAAAAAAAAAAAGTCAGCCGGGCTCAGTGGCTCAGCCTGTAATCCCGCACCTTTGGGAGGCTGAGGTGAGTGGATTGCCTGAGCCCGCGGGTTCGAGACCCTCCTGGGCAGCGAGACCTCATCTCTACAATAAATCAAAAAAATCAGCTAGGCATGATAGCGTATGCCTGTAATTCCGGCTACTCGGAAGGCTGAGGCGGAAGGATCGCCGGAGCCCAGCAGGTCGAGGCTGCAGTGGCCGGAAGCGGCCACTGCACTCCAGTCTGGGCGACCGAGTGAGACTCCAACTCAAAAAAAACCAGAAAAACAAAAACAACAACAAAAAAAGTCCCAGAACTGTGCATTGGCTGATGCCTGTAATCCCAAACACTTTGGGAAGCCAAAGCAGGAGGAGCACTCGAGGTCAGGACTTTGAGACCAGTCTGAGAAACATAGTGAGACACCATCTCTAGAAAATTTTGTTTTTGTTAAATTAGTTGGGTGTGGTGGTGTATGCCTGTAGAAGATGTTTAGTCTCAGCTACTCGGGGGGCTGAAGTGGGAAGACTGCCTGAGCCCAGGAGTTTGAGACTACAGCAAGCTATGATTGTGCCAACGCACTCCAACCTGGGTGATAGAGCAATACCTTGTCTAAAAAAAGGAAGAAGATGAGGAAGGAAAATAAACACTTGGTTGTCTCATTTCAGGCCTGGCCTCATTCCTGGACTTGGGGGTGGGGTAGAGTCAGCCCTACTCAATCACGTGGACTAAGAGTGGGGAGAGTAGTTATTCGAGGAATACTAGTGTCCTCACTAGAGGGAGAGGAAGGATGCTGGATAATCAATACATGATCTCTCCCTCTCTCTGATCTAAAGCCTATCTTCATTACTTTATCATTTGAGGTCCCTATATCTCCAATCCTCTTCTCCAACTAGTCTAAGGGACAGCCCTTTGGATGTTTCTTTTTTGTTGTTTGTTTTTAGATTAGAAAATATAGTTCACTTAGAAAGTAAATTAGGGAGAGAGGAGGGAGAGAGGCGATTCACCTCCCCAAGGGAGGAGAGGGGGCCAAAGCTTAGGAAACACGGTGGCGGCCATAGCTCAAAGAGCACATGTCTGCACCAGACTCTAGTAAGGCAATGATCTGGATGCTTCTTATATAACTCCAGAGTCCTCCAGATCCTTCAACTGTCCTCTTAGAAGGTGGCTTTGAAGTTCTTTATTTTCCTTATGGTTCTTAACCAAATTTAATCAGGTTTATTAATTTCTATGTAAGAGTGATACCCAGAATGTTTTGATAACTACATAGCCTCTTTCCTCTGAAAACAATGACAACAGCAAAACCTTATTCTGTCTAGAACTATCAATCCTAAGGGGGGAAAAATCACAGCACAAAGAGATATCTGTACAAAATATTTATTGTAGTGTTTTTTATAATGGAAACTATCTGTGCATCACTGAGAAATGAGTTAAATAATCTGTGGTGCATCCTTACAATGGGATGCTACAAGATAATGTATCAACCTAAAAAGCTTCAGTATATAGCCAGGCTCGGTGGCTCAGCCTGTAATCCCGCGACTTGGGAGGCTGAGGTGAGTGAATTGCCTGAGCCCGCGGGTTCGAGAACAGCCTGGGCAACTTGGTGAGACCTCATCTCTACAATAAATCAAAAAATTTACCGGGTGTGGTAGCACACGCCCGTAGTTCCGGCTGCTTGGAAGGCTGAGGCGGAAGGACTGCTGGAGCCCAGCAGGTCGAGGTTGCGGTGTCCGGGAGCGGCCACTGCACTCCAGTCTGGGTGACAGAGTGAGACTCCAACTCAAAAAACAAAACAAAACAAAAAACCCAAAAAACTTCAGCATATACTGTTTAAGATAGAAACAGTGCAGAACGTGTGAGGTTTGTATGTTTTTTGCACACAAGCATTTTGTGCTTATATTAATATATATTTGCATGCATAGGATGATGTCAGAAAGTTCATATACCAAAGTTCCAGCAAATGAAACTGGAAAAGTGGAGTTTCACTTTCTAATTTATGCAATTTAAAAAATGATATCATGGAAAAATTTTTACTTTCCAATTTAAAATAAAAGAAAAATATGTCTTTTGTCAGAAATCATTGGTAGAATTAGAAGACAGTGTTAACAAGTGCCAGGAAGCTTAGAGTTAATTTTCTGAAATATATATACATATTTCTGGTAACAACAGTCAAATATATTCTTGGTGAAAAAGGCAGACCAACAAATAAAAATTACATCTAATCTCATCCTTCAGAAATAATCAATGTTAACATTTATTTTATATTCTTCCAGTATCTTTTCAGAGTTGAATTTGATATTTACTTACAATAATCATTTTACCTCAGCTCCTGGTCAGTTACCTCCCTCTGCTTCTAGCCTGTTTTGATCTTCATTTTTGCTTTATTGTGAATTGTTTTATTATTTGTGTGTGTATTTAGCCACAAGTTTCTTCAGGGTAACGCTAAGGAAATTAATATGGAAACTGAGGTGGGACATCTCATAGCTTATAAACATAGCAAAACAGGAAGCGGAGAGAGGGAAATAGTCCTAAACTGTGGTGAGCAGTGAAGAATTCTGGTTAGGGGTGGGACTGAGCACACTTAGCAGGGCAGAAACAATAGCTTAAGGGGGGTGTGGTGGTGAGAGGCGTGGGGGCTTGTGGAGAGGTGGGAGAGGGAAGAGAGGGGACACAGATTGGATCATAATATTGAGAAATGTAAGGACTGGGCGCAGTGGCTCACTTGTAATCCCAGCACTTTAGGAGGCCAAAGTGGAAGGATCACTTGAAGCTATGAGTTCAACACTAGCCTAGGCAACATAGCGAGACTCCATCTCTAAAAAAAATAAAAACGAGGCCGGGTGTGGTGGCTTACGACTATAAACCCAGCACGTTGGGAGGCTGAGGTGAGAAGATTGCCTGAGCCCACAGGTTCAAGCCCAGCCTGGGCAACTTGGCAAGATCTCATCTCTACAATAAATTTAAAAATTAGCCAGGCACGGTGGCCGTGAGCTTGCCACTGTATTCCAGCCTGGGCTACAGAGTGAGACTCTGACTCAAAAAATAAAAATGAAAAAATAAATAAAATTAGCGAAGCATGGTGGCTCATGTCTGTAGTCCCAGCTACTTGGAACTCTGGGACAAGGAGGTAGAGGTTGCAGTGAGCTAGGGTCACATTACTGTACTCCAGCCTGGGCGATAATGAGATTCTGTCTCAAAAGAGGGAGCAAGAGGAAAGGAGAGGAAAAGAGAGAATAGGAGAGGAAGGAGGGAGGGAGGGAGGATTATTTTGCTTATCTGGATTATTTTATGTATGTATATCAGCTCAATGTGTACCAGCTTATTTTCCTTTTAGACCCAAAGCAGAAGCAAGCTGATTTGCATACTGGCCCTCAGGGGAAGAATTAGGTGACTGTGGTCTTTTCAGAGCCAGAAAGTGTAGCAGAAATCAGCTTGGCTTCCTGAAGTCCTAGGAGTCCAAGGTTGATCGCAGCACAGCCTACGCCACCTCGGTTCAGCAGCATTGACATAAAAGACCAGTGGATCCTATTTTCAGCCAGGGGATTTACCCAGCAGGTACATGTTGTGTGCAGTATGGAAATCACCCTGCCCTCACATCCTGCTCGGCTCACCATGCCCCGGGCTGCACACTCATTGAAAAAACTATAAATAGCCATCGGCTTGCTTTGCTTTTCAAAATTACAGATGGGGGAACAAAAGTTATTGACCTGAAATCTCTTCCCATGATGCCTGTTTAGACTTCAACCATCTGGTTAGGGGTAGGACTGAACACACTTAGCAGGGCAGAAACAATAGCGTATGCACTCAGGACCTTATAGACAGTGTATTTTGTCATCATCCTTCACATTTCTTCAACCGTAGACCAATTTATGTATGAAAAATTGTTCTTGCAATTGTGGCTTGGCTGGGCTCCATGGCTCAGCCTGTAATCCCAGCACTTTGGGAGACAACTCCACCATGTACTCATCTGCCCTCGTGTTTTCTCCTCTGTTTCTCCAGTGTGTGTTTTCCTGCTGGTCTGTAAGCTCTCTGAAGTTTGGGTTCTGGCTTCTACACACTCCACCATATTCCTTGTTAAGAAAAATTACCTAAAACTTGTAAATAAATAATGAGGTAAAGCAGGCAACATGTACTTTTTAATGAAGTTTTTTTTTTTTTAATTTTTACTCACGGACTCAGGTCACAATGATGTCATTTGCTAACAGAGCCACCTTGGGTTACCTTGTTGCCTGTAAGAAGTAGCAGGATTAGGCTGGGTGCAGTGACTCATGCCTGTAATCCCAGCACTTTTGGAGGCCGAGGCGAGTGGATTGCCTAAGCCTGCTGGTTCAAGACCAGCCCAGGCAACTTGGCAAGACCTCGTTTCTACAATAAACCAAAAATTAGC
Organism: Cephalopachus bancanus; assembly: GCA_027257055.1. Lineage (NCBI taxonomy): Eukaryota > Metazoa > Chordata > Mammalia > Primates > Tarsiidae > Cephalopachus > Cephalopachus bancanus. The sequence goes on from JAPVLO010000567.1 coordinate 647,228, forward strand.
TGGGCATGGTAGGGCACACCTGTAGTTCCGGTTACTTGGAAGGTTCAGGCAGAAGGATCGCCAGAGCCCAGCAAGTCGATGCTGGGGTGGCCGTGAGCGTGCCACTGCATTCCAGTCTGGGCAACAGAGTGAGACTCCAACTCAAAAAAAAAACTTTTTTGTTAACATGTCTATCTAAGGATTGTTTGACTGTCTAAGAGAATGTAGGAAGATAATGGGATTGGATCAATAAGTCAAGACTGAAGTATTGCTTTTTTTTTGCATAGAGATCTCAGTATGATTAGGCTGGAGTGCAGTAGCATGACCATAGCTCACCATAGCCTCGATCTCCTGGAGCTCAGGTGATACTTCCACCTCAACCTCCCAAGTAGCTGGGACTGTAGTTGTGTGTCACCACACATGACTAATTTTTTTTTTTTTAAATTTTTGAAGAGACAATGTCTCGCTATATTGCCAGGCTGGTCTCAAACTCCTGAGCTCAAGTGATCTTCCCACCTCAGTCTCCCAAAGCACTGGAATTACAGGCATGAGCCATTGCACCCGGCCTAATCCTACTACTTCTTACAGGGAACAAGTTACCCCAAGGTTTGTGCTTCTGTTCACACACATTCTTTAAATCTTTTATTGAAAAATATATAACATACCATGTATGGCTATTCTGCAACCTGCTTTTTATTTAACTTACTGATATTTATTGAAAATTGTTCACTATCAGCATTCATGATAGTTGCCTCAATCGAAAGGTGTCCGGTGGCCCACCACTTTTCATCACTCTCACTGCTACCACACACGTCTTGCTCTCCATCATCTCTTGCAGGAGTTGCCCAGCCTCTACTCCTGTCTCCCCACCCCTCTGCAGTATCTTTCAATATGGCAGCCAGAGTGAACCTTTATGTATGTGGGTCAGATCATCTCCCGTTCAGAGCAGAGCCAAAGACCTCACAAGTCCTACGAGGTCCATTCGACATGATCTACTCATCACGCCAGTGGCCTCTCAGCCTTATCTCCAGCCACTGTCCCCCTAACTCACTCCATTCTTGTCACTGTAGCCTGCTTGGAGTTACAAGAACACACCAGGCGCCCTCTTCCCTCAGGGTGTCAGCCCTTGCTGTTCCCTCTGATGAGAGGCCCTTTCCCCAGCGTTTGCATGGCTTCCTCCATGATCTGTTTTATGTCTTTGCTCAAAGGATACTTTGCATTGAACCCTCCTTGACCATCCCCTCCCTCTCCCCCATACACACTCCCATCCCTCTTGCCTACTTTTTCTCCATAGCACTCATCAGCGTGGGACATACCATACTTGTTTACTGTCTGTGTACAACTCCATGAGACCAAGGATATTTGCGTATTTTGTCTACTGTATATTCCAGCACCTAGAGCAGAATCTGGCATAAAGTAGGCTCTTACTAATATTAATGGAATGAATAAATGTATGCTGTACGGTACTTGTATGTTTGTGTCCTATTCATGTGACCCAGTCCACGGTAGTTTAACCATTGCCACATTTTGGGACCTCAATATGCGTTTGGACTCTTGAGACCTTGGTGAAGTTGCTTAACTTCTCAGTCCTGATTTCCCCTCTGTAAACTAGGACTAATAATTGTACCTACGTTTTATAGGAAGGTTGTGAGGATTAACATTTTTATTTTTAGAGATAATGTCTTGTTCTGTTACCCAGGCTGGAGTGCGGTGGCCTGATTATAGCACACTGCCGCCTCAAACTCCTGGGCTCAAGTGATCCTTCCTCCTCAGCCTCCCAAATAGCTGGGACTACAGGCTTGTGCCACCTTGTCCGGCTAAATTAAAAAAAAAAAAAAATTGTAGAAATAGGACCTTGCTATGTTGCCCAGCTGGTTTCAAACTCCTGGCCTCAAGCAATCCTCCTACCATGGTATCCCAAAGTGCTGGGATCACAAGTGTGAGCCACTGCATCCAGCCAGGATTAAAATTTTTAAAAGAATGTATAGTGGTTAGCATTACGCCTGCCTTACAGTAAGTTCTCAATAATATGATTAAGATTTCTCTCATTAATAATTATTCATCAGAAATGGCTTTATGAAGCCAGGCGTAGTAGTTCGCATCTGTAATCCTAGCATTTTGTGAGGCCAAGGCAGGAGGATTGCTTGAACCCAGGATTTCGGGGCCAGCCTGGGCAGCATAGTGAGACCTCATCTTTACCAAAAAAAAAAAAAAAAAAAGCCAAAAAGCCAGGTATTGTATTAGGTGCCTGAGGTCCTAGTACTTGGGAGGTTAAGACAGGAAGATTATTTGGGTTCAGGAAGTGGAGAGTGCAGTGAACTAGGATTATGCCACTGCACTCCAGCCTGGGTAACAGAGTGAGACCCTGTCTCAAAAAATAAATTTAAAAAAAAGGAAAAAAAGAAATGCCTTGTGAGAAGAATATATGGCTAGTCTGTCTGTCTATCTATCTATCTATCCATCCATCTACTGTCAACTTATTTTTAAACCTAATAGCGTTGAGTTTTAGTGATTATTCCCTTATAGCAATAGAACATAAGCCACTTTGTTCTTTTTTGTTTTCAGAGAAGTCATTCAACATTTTTAGAGAACATATTTTGGCTCTTCAACATAGAGCACTTTATCTTTGCACGATCACTTGCTAGTTGGTCCCAAACAAAATACTTGCTCATTACGTCTCATTGAATAAATGAATGGAAGAGTGAATCTTAATGGCAAGCTCACATTCATTGAAAAGCTGTGATGTGCTAGGCACTGCAGTGGGCACCAGGGGTCTAAAAAAGAACATTTGGTGGTTGACATTTATTTCAAGACCTCCACATAGTAATCACTGCGTTTGGGAGAAATGCATGTTTATTTCAGAAGCAGTTTTCTAGCTGAGGGAGGGGGAATTTGGATTCTTCACCTTGTGCAAACCTCTGAAGAGTTTTTCAGAGAAACAGAATGTCAATGGCTTATCAAGTAGACATCAAGAGTGAAGCCACAGGCACACCAGTGTGGGTAATCCTACGGTGATTCAAGACCTCCAGGAATTCCTGTGGTTCCCAGTTAAGTCCCCACACATATTGCTAACTGCCAGCAAGACCATATTTGGTGCAAAACGAGAGTGTCACGGTGAGCCGTGCGTCTTGAGGGTGGAGGAAGAGTCCTGGGTTACAAGACCCAGCTTGGGTTATATCCAGCTTGGGTTATATCCTGGGTTACAAAACCCAGCTTGGTTTTATCCAACAAAATTTAATGATCTGTGTTGGAATCCAGCTCTGCCCTCTGACATCAAGCAAGACAACTCTGAACCTGTTTCCTTGCCTTAAAATTATATTTCAAAAAATTAGCCTGCATCTGCCTGGCATGGTGGCTCATGCCTATAATTCTAGCAATTTGGGAGGCTGAGGAAAGAGGATTGCTTGAGCCCAGGAGTTTGAGGCTGTTGTGAGCTATGAATGTATCATTGCTCTACAGCCTAGGTGACAGAGTGAGACTCTGACTTAAAAAAAAAAAAAAAAAAGTAGGGCGCGATGGCTCACACCTATAATCCCAGCACTTTGGGAGGTGGAAGCGAGAGGATTGTCTGAGCCTGCATTTTTGAGACCAGCCTGAGCAACATGGTGAGATCTCATCTCTACAATAAATCAAAAATTATCTGGGTGCGGTGGCGCATGCCTGTAGTTCCAGCTACTTGGAAGGCTGAGGTGGAAGGATTGCCTAAGCCCAGCAGGTCGAGGCTGTGGTGTCTGTGAGCATGCCACTGCACTCCAGCCTGGGCGACAGAGTGAGACTCCAACTCAAAATAATAATAATAATAATAATAGCCTGCTTCAAATCCTCCATATTCTGTAAGCCACTGTACAAATGGGACTCTGGTTCTGAAGGGTAACAGAAGCCCTTGGCACCATTCATTTAACACCTACCAGCACTGAGTGCTGAGTGCCTACCAGCACTGGAAACATAGACCACCACAATCCAGATAGGATCCCTTCCCATAACAAGCACACCAGCCACACCGAGGACTTTATCCCTAGGAAGTAATGCAGCAGAATCAAAAATAAAAACGATCCTTGCAGGGGTATCTGTAACGACAAGAAGACTGGAAGTAACTCAGATATTTATAAAAGCAGAATGGTGGGGGGGGATGGGATTAACAGTAGCAAATATCTGTCTGGGTATGGGGAAACACCTCTTATCAACAGGATGCCTGAATGAAACATAATTATACACCTAACCCTTAACTGTACCCCACAAAACCATAATAGAAAATATTGATAAAAGATAAATAAATAAAATAAAATAAAAAGATTTATTGAAATTTAAAAAATAAATAAATAAAAATAAAAGCAGAATGGCTTTATCATCTATGCATCCCAGCATTTGATATTAAAAAAATATCCGGTGGGCCGGGGGCAGTGGCTCACGCTGAATTTCCGAGGCCTTGGTTGTCAGTTATTTTGTTCTCATACCCAGGGCTGAAATCCCTTCCACGGCATCTCGATTGTCCAATCTCTTCCTGAGTCCTTGCTACCCCAAACCCAGACAATCTCATTTGGGGTGGAATATGTTTTAATTTCCATAAATGTAAGGGGTATGAATGCAGTTGTGTTCCATGGGTACGTTGCAGAGTGGCGCAGTGTGGGCTTTCGCGTACCCCGCAACTGAGGAGGCGCCGATGGGACCATTCTTTCAACACCTACTCCTGAGTGCCTGCTGACACTGTTGCTAGCCACACACTGGGGGCATAGACAAAGGGGTGTGTGATGGTGACGGGTCACAAAGGATAATGGGGGATAAATGTGGTGGATGAGGAGGTCTAGGCAGAAGCCCTCATGGAGATGGGCAGTTGCCTCCACACCCTCTCTTTCTCAGGGACTGGAGCTGTGGCTGGTGGAGCTGTCTCCGATGAAGAGAACCATGAGCAGCGAATCTCTGTTACCTTACTACACAGCCAACAACTACCAATCAATGGGTGTGTTCAACACCTCCATGGGGGAACTGCAACGCCAACTGTATAAGGGGGGAGAGTATGACATTTTCAAGTACGCACCGATGTTCGAGAGTGATTTCATTCAAATCAGCAAGAAGGGAGAGGTGATTGATGTTCACAACCGGGTCCGAATGGTGACGGTGGGCATCGCCTGCACCAGCCCCATTCTCCCCCTGCCTGACGTCATGCTGCTGGCCCGGCCTGCTAAAGTCTGTGAAGAGCATGCCAGGCAGGTCTGGCCTGCCAAGGGGAGAGGCCGCAGGCCTGCCAAGATGCTAGAGCTCACCAGACTACTTCCCTTGAAGTTTGTCAAGATCTCCATTCATGATCGAGAGAAGCAGCAGCTCCGTCTGAAGCTTGCCACAGGCCGGACGTTTTATCTTCAGCTGTGTCCCTCTTCAGACACCCGGGAAGATCTCTTTAGCTACTGGGAAAAGCTTGTCTATCTCCTGAGGCCACCAGTGGAGAATTACAGCAGTACCCCGACGCTTCAGATCAGGGGCATGACCACTGAGGATGACAAAAGCCTAGTGGTAAGTATCGACAGAGACACAAGGAAATGGGACAGGGTTCTTTGGGAGGGCAGCTCAGAGAAAGTCCTATGAGACCTTGGGTGCCTTCAGAGGCTCACCTGGAGAAGGCACGTCATTTGCAAGGGCTCAGGGATTTACCACACTGAGAGGTTCGAGGCCTTCTCCAAAGTGTCCCAGAAGGCTGAGTTTCCGAGACCCTAGGTATCGACTGCTCTGGTCTCATACCTAGGGCTGGAATCCCTTCTATAGAATGCCCATTGTCCAGTTTCTTTTTCTTTTTTTTTTTTTTTGAGTTGGAGTTTCACTCAGTCACCCAGGCTGGAGTGCAGTGGCATGATCATGGCCACCGTAGCCTCGACCTGCTGAACTCAAGGCGATCCTTCTGCCTCAGTCTTCCAAGTAGCTGGAAATTCAGGCATGCGCCACCACGCTTGGCTAGTTTTTTGACTTATTGTAGAGATGAGGTCTCGTCAAGTTGCCTAGGCTGGTCTCAATCCCGTGGGCTCAGGCAATCTTCTCACCTTGGCCTTCCAAAGTGCTGGGATTATAGGCATGAGTCACCACGCCCGGCCCCCAGTCTCTTACTGAACACTTGCTACCCCTACCCAGGTAGTCTCATAAATGTTTTATTAATTTGCATAAATGTAAGGGTACAAGTACAGTTGTGTTAAATGGGTATGTCGCACAGTGGTGCAGTCTAGGTTTTAGGGACCCCATCATCCAAATAATATATATTTGTTCATTAAGTCATTCTCACCCTTCACCCCAATCCTGCCCTCCCACTCTTCAGAGCTCCCAGTGTCTCTTATTTCACTACTGTGGGACATTTTTAACAGTGAGGAAGTCGTCCTTCCTTCATTCGAGTCGTGGTCTGTCTCCCTGTGACTACCATGTACTGATTTCTGTGTAAATTAACACGTGTGCATACATGCGCACAATCTTAGCAGCTTCCAAAATGCGCAATGTGTATATCTCTTGACCCAGCAATTCTACTTCAAGAAATCTGTCCTGCAGAGTACACGTGTGTAAAGCAAAATGTCCAAGGATGAGGACTCTGGTGCTGGAATTTTTCAACCAAAACTGAGTGACCACTGACAGTGGTGCTGTAGGTGGAATCTTGCCACAAACAGGAGCAAGGCTTAGACTTGATGAGTCCCAAGGTTCTTCTAGGTACAAAGTGTTCAGTTCTAGGATGAGAGGGACCGGGCAGTTCTGGCCCCCCTTTCTGTCATTCCCATCTCACCTGTTTCTCGTCCCTGGGCACAGGCTGGAGAGCTCCAGGGAGAAGGTGATCAGAACAAGACTGGAGTCCACAAGCTGTGTGAGGTGTCAGCCGCCAGCTCTTCTGCCTATGCTGGGGGAGAGGGAATCCAACACGGAATGCCCAGTGCAGCTTCTGCGGCCACGAACCCTTCAGGAACTACTGCGGGAGCAGCAACAGGGGCAGCAGGCGGCCTGGCAGTGGCAGGGACAGGAACAGGCCCCAGAGGAGGCATGGCACTCGCGGGGGCAGCAACAAGCCCTGGGACAGGCGCCATGAGCATAGCGGCCACCAAGCCTGCAGGCTCAGGCGAGGGCACCGCGACCCTGGTGGGAGCAGCCACCAAGAGGGCAGAAGCCGGTGGATCCAGCAAGGCTGTGGCGGGTGCCACCAACATATCCTCAGGCAGCATGGATGTGGTCCTGGTGGGCGCTGCCAGCGCCTCCTCTGCGGGAACTTCCACCACAACAGCAGGGACTGCCAGCCTCACCCAAGACAGCAGCTTGAGTGTGGCGTTTGTAGGTTCCATGGCGACCGGCAAGCCTGGTGCAGAAAGAACCGAGGGACCCGCGCTGGGGCCCCTCGTGTCCACCTTGCAAAGTGAAGGCTACATGAGTGAACGTGACGGAAGCCAGAAGGTCTCCAGGTCCAGTGCTGATGCCCGGAAGGAAAAAAAGGAGAAAAAGGGAAAGAAGGACAGAAACCATAGCAGGAAAAGTTCCCGTCACCATAGGACAGGGGAGAGTCATCACAGGCTAGGAGGGGACAAGACCCGGAAAACATCCTCCCACCGGTCCGTATCTGGCCACAAGCACAAGAGAGATGACAAGAAAGAAAAGGGGCAGCCCAGTGCCAGGGGCAAGGAACATGGCTCTTCTCGCAAAAGCTCCAGCCACAGTGCCACCAAGAAGGAGTCAAGGATGGCTCACAAGCTGGGGAAGAGTCAGTCTGCAGTGAGCTCAGGTACTTTAAGCAAGAAAGCCAGTAAAATCAGCTCTTTTTTTAGGAGCTTCAGAGCCACCCCTGGTTCAAAAACAAGGGTTGCATCCCACGATCGGGAGGTGGACATCATGGCCAAGTCGGTGGAGAAGCGCAACATTGAGGCCAGGGTGGAGAAGACCCCGGCCGGCCAGGAGCTGGAGCTCATCAGTGGCACCGTGACGTCCGAGACCACGGAGATGATCATCATTGAAACCAAAGCCGTTTAAAGTACCAGGGTTCAGGGAAGTATTCTGAGGGGCCTACCCTGGCTTCCCTGCCCGCAGTTTAAATAATAAAAGAAACCATACCACTCCAAAAGAAATGCGATGTTCTGTTTGAATTTTTCTGTGCCATAGCCTGGCAGTGACCTCACAGTGGCTTCTGTGATGGTGACTGTGCTGCAGCCTGAGGCCCTAGCCTCCAGCCAGGTAGAGCTTGCTCCCACCTGTGCCCGGCAGCCAGTGTGAGTGCCCTGCCTTGCCTCAGGCCCTTTCTGCCTTTGTAACCCCGAGATGACTGTGAGCTGGGGTGCTCCACCACCATGGTGTCCCTATGCCCATTCTTCTCAGGACCCATGAACATGGACATTCAGTCCGTAGACTAAGCAAAGACAGGATTCCTATCCCCCCAGGGACAGCCAGGAGACCGAGGACAGGGTACAGTTGCATTTGTAGGAACTCTCTGCATCTAGGTCAGGGATTGGCAGACCGTGTTCTGAGGACCCAATCTTGCCAGCAGCCTGAATTTGTGAATAAAGTTTTATTGGAACATGGCCACAACCATTCATTTGCATATTGTCTAAGGTTGCTTTCACATGAGAAGCACAGATTGGAGCAGTGGAGGTAGAGATCACATGGCCCACACAGACTAAAGTATTTATTATCTAGCCCTCTATAGAAAAAGCTTCCTGACTCTTGATCTAATCTTAACAATTCTCCTTTCTCCTAGGTATAGACAGTAGAGAAATTTTCACATATGCTTACCAGGAGACAGCGAAGGGAACATTTATAGTAAAATAATTTGTAATGGCAAAACCCTAGAAATAGACCAAATGTTCCTCAAACAAGAGAACTGCAAATTGTATACTATACCTATAGTGCATATTACAATGGTGAAAATGAATAGCACTTATACAACGGGGGACTCAAAAAAATCCAGAATTTATTTTTTAAATTCTGTATTATTACATGTTTAAATTTCAGTCACCTTCAAAGTACTCGTTGTTATAATACACCTATCAAGACACCTTTTCCACAGCTCAAAAAGGTTTTTGAACTCATCGATTTTGATGCCATTTTTTTGTTTCACTTCTTCCGCATCAGCAAAACGTTTCCCATTGAGGACTTTTTTTTGCCTGGCCCAAGTTTTCAAGACCAGCCTGGGTAACTTGGCAAGACTTCGTCTCTATAATAAACCAAAAAATTAGCTTGGTGTGCTGTTGCATGCCTGTGGTTCCAGTCACTTGGAAGACTGAGGCAAAAGGATCACCTGAGCCCAGCAGGTCGAGGCTGCATTGGCTGTGAGCATGCCACTGCATTCCAGCCTGGGCGACAGAGTGAGACTCCAACTCAAACAAACAAACCACCAAAAAATCTAAGTGACATAAAAAAGAATATTCAGGATACAGAAACTTGGAAAATGTTTAAATGCATTATTAACATATAATAAAACAGTTCAAAATACTGTGTATTTACAAACTCTGTGATTATGTGTACACGTGGAAGTTAATCCCCAAAATAAAAAGTCATACTACATTAGAAATAGGATTATAAATTTTTTAAAACTTCTATTGTAAAAAATTATATTGGTCTTTCAATTTTTAAAAATATCTGTAAAATGAGTCCATGAAATTATTAAGTTGATACAGATAATACAAGTTGGGTTGGGAAAAAAATGATTCTGGGAGCCTGTGTGTTTGTATGGGTCCAGGAGGGGGCGCCTGTCCAGCCTTGCAAGTCTCTGCTCATTCTCTGCAGCAATGGTATCTAGAAGGACAGAAGGTGGGTTTCTAGCAAGACTTACAGACCTTCTCTGAAGAGCAGATGTGTGTAGTAGGGGCGGAGGAAGTGAGAGGTGTGGTGTTCTGGGAGGCGTGGTGGCTTGGCAGCACTAGGGCAAGTCCTCGGTTGCTCTGGTGGGCAGTTGGAAAATCCCACTTTGTGACTTTCGATAGAGACCACTAGATGCTGAGATGAAGATGTCCTAGAAATTGATCCTTGAAACAGTGGGTACAGGTAGAGGGAGAGAAAGGCACATTCTCCAAGATCTGAGAGGGCCTCTTGGGAAGCCTTGCGGGAATATAAAAGGCTGGCATGTGGGGTTGAGGATGGAGGCAGAGGGGAATTCTTTCCAGATCCCTTGGGCTGGAGTTCCATATTTACCGCTATGCCAGAGGCTGACTTGTTCCAGTCACAAATAGCTTCATCTCATGATTATGTAGACCATGGCTTTAGCTTTTGTCCTTGCCCTAGTGTTGTTTTATGCACCCTGCCCTGTCTGAAGGGCTTCTTCAACATGAATACAGTCTATCCACCATGTAGTAGGGCATCAGTTGAGCAGACCAGCAATTTATGCAAACACACCTGCAGTAAAGTGGGGGTGGGGACTTGCCCACCACAGGGAGCTCCACCATGCACCTTCTCTGCATTTCCTTTTCTATCTTGATGCTTCATCAAGAGACGTATGCACAAATACCTACGTTTTTCAAAGCAGCAGGCCTCTTCCTCCGAGGGAGTTATCAATTGGGGCATCAAGTCAATATCCCTGTCAGATAAAGGCCACTATGTTCAACAGCAATATCTATCACCGTGGCAGCAATTCTGCTGCTACAAGCACAATGAGACATCGGATGGTTGATGACTAGCCAGTGTCCCAAACTTATACTCTGTCATACACACATAAGTACAAAGATGGCTGAGGGATATTTCGCCAACAGCCATCTAAGATCACTTGTGGGGTTCCCATGCTGGAATGGGGTCTTTCAAGCAGAGGAAACCAACACTATTCTGGGAAGAAGCAAGGCAATTCAAAAATATGGAAAGCAGGCCATCATGGCTGGCAGGGCAAGAACGGAGGGAGCAGCAGAGGACAGGCTGTGCAGGACTTTGAGGTCCATGTAAGGGATTTTGATTTCTGTCCTTAGAGTAACAGAAAGCCACGGAAATATTTCAAGCTGGGAAGAGGCTTGATCAGATTTGCACTTCATAAAGTTCACTGTGGCAGCTGTGAGGAGAAATGTTTGGGAAGGTGCTCGTTCATGTGTCGTTTCACTTCCTGTCTGTTGCCACAGAATCTGTAAACTGAGATTAGACGGGATATTTTGAAAGATGTGTTCCCGTTAGAGATATCTATGTGGGGTAGACACAAGGATGTACCACTTGTGCCTCTAGTTGCTGGACTTGTGGCCCCAGTTGCTGAAAATGCTGCCCACGGGCAGCTTCCCACCAGCTGCGAGTTTGGAAACTGTCAGCTGTAGAGAACTTGTTCATCTGTGGTGATGCTCTCCCAGAGCACACGTTAAGAGCTGAGTAATGTGGAGAATGAAGGTCTGGCCATCTCAGCCCAACACAGACCAATTCGAAGGACTGTTCTGGTTCCAGAGCTTCCTGTGGGGCCAGAATCAAAGCCCAACTTCTCCCTCCAAGTACCCTACTTCCACCCTACCCCTGCCACAGGTTCGTGTCCTAAGAGTACTCCTTAATAAACATCCTTCCCACAAAACTTCATCTCGAAATCTGCTTCCCAGCCCAATGGCGTGGCTGACCTCGGCCTCCAAGAAGTTAATGGGCTCAACAGGGATGGGCCAGGGACTGGCATGTGTCGTCACTCCCCATGGGTGCCATGTGAGACCCAGCTAGCCATCCACACTCACAGGGGGGCTGCCATCGCCAGCCTAAGTGGAAGCCACGTGGTGGCGAGGAACACCGAAGCCTGAGGCACGGCTCGTGGTCCTCAATGGCTGTTTCTCAGTGCTCCCCCAGGTCCACATGCCTGTGCAGCCAGCCTGTACTCATATCCTGCTCTCCTCCCACTTTTCCTTCCTCCACTCCAGCACCTGGACCCGTGGCACAGTCCACCTCCTGACCTTTAAGGAATGGGCAGGATCCCACCTCTGCACAGGTGCTCCGTCACTGCAAGAAAAAAAAAATCTGCTTCTTAGAGAACATAGCCCGTGACATTGTGTTACTGTAGTATGCCAGGGTAACCTTTTGAAAAAAAGCTGATAAAAGCCAGGGAGGGTATAACATAGCACATACAATTTTGAATTTTAATCTTTGTTTGTTTGTTTGTTTTTGTTTTGAGTTGGAGTCTCACTCTGTCGCTCAGACCGGAGTGCAGTGGCCGCTCCCGGCCACCGCAGCCTCGACCTGCTGGGCTCCGGCGATCCTTCCACCTCAGCCTTCCGAGTAGCCGGAATTACAGGCGCGTGCTACCATGCCCGGCTGATTTTTTGATTTATTGTAGAGATGAGGTCTCGCCAAGTTGCCCAGGCGGGTCTCGAACCCGTGGGCTCAGGCAATCCACTCACCTCAGCCTCCCAAGGCATGGGATTACAGGCTGAGCCACCGAGCCCGGCTTGAATTTTAAACATTTTATTAAGTTCAATTGCTTATTGAAAAAATACTGTGTCTATTTAAGAAAATTTAAAATGTGGATATAAAAAGAAAGAAACACATATTCCATTGATTGCCATGAAAATTCACTGCTTACTGCTTCCAGAAAGATGTTCAGTACAACGAATGGCCTTGAATGTTATATATATTAAAACAAACATCAGAAGACTGGAAAGATGGAGAGAAGACAGACCACCTAGGAACCTCAGGAAGTAGAGAACAACATGGTGGTTAGTTCCCTGAGTTATTTTTTGTTTTGTCTCATATAGCCCAGACCTGGTGCTGAAGAAGCTGGCAATCCAAAAAAAAATTTTTTTTAAGTCCAAACACAAACATGATCTCTCTAGTAACAGGACCAGGAAAGAGAAACCAAGAAAAACAGAAAACTTTTAGATAATAGCAACTCTACCTCAAGCAAACACCACAGGGAAAACAAAACAAAACAAAACTATGGTCCCACCCTCACGCATGCCAGCAAAGGCTGAGCAGAGTCTTGATAACATCCTCATGAGGTGCTAACAAGGCCTCTGATTCCCACACTGGATGAGGCAAGTGACAATGAGGCAAGACTTTGACTTTCATTCCCAGCCAGTAATCAAGCCCTTTCCTGTTCTTCCCTGTGTTAGTGGAGACCACATGGGGAGCTGGAACTTCTACCCTTGCTCAGTAGTAATGGGAAGGCCACCTCTTGGGCCACTAGGAGAATCTGGACTTCTGTAAACATAACAAGATGGCTCCCCTTCCCATCTCCTACTGGAGTAGCATCAAAAGAAGCTGGTTAAACGTAGGTTTAAATAAGATGCAGAGTCTCCTAACATAACACATAAATGTCTAGACTTTAAGCAAAAATTACTTGTCATTTCCAAAATAGGGAAATCTAAAACGGAATGAAAAAAGGACAATCTACAGGTGACAAAACCAAGATGATAGAGATGTTAGAATTATCTGACAAACATTTTAAAGCATCCATAAAAAAGGAGTTAGGAACATGCTTGAAACAACAAACAAAAACAAACAAACAAAAAACCAGAAATCCTCGACAAAGGAAAAGAATGTTCCAGCAAAGACATGGAAGATGAAAGGAAGAACCAATGGAAATTTTAGAACTGAAAATACAAAAGCTAGAATAAAAAAGTTCAGTGTATGGACTCAACAGCAGAATGGAGGGAAAAGAGAAAAGAATCAGTGAACAGAGAGAATAGTAGAAACTACCCAACCTGGGCTGGTCTGAGCACAGTGGTGTTTAAAACAAGTGATCACAACCAGTTACAGATTTATTTTTCCTTCTCCATTCCCACTTCTTCACTCAACTATCCTTAAAACAAACAAAGAAACAAACAAAAACCATGGAGAATATTGACCGGAAAAAAACTCAACAGAACCTCAAGACTTTGTGGGACTATAACAAAAGATCTAACATTGTGTCATCGGAGTCCTGAAAAGAGAGAAGAAAGAGTGAGGCTGAAGAAATCATAATTGAACCAGGCGTAGTGGCTCACACCTATAATCTCAGCACTTTGGGAGGCCAAGATGAGAGGATTGTCTGAGCCCAAGGTTTCGAGACCAGCCAGGGCAACTTGGTGAGACCTCATCTCTACAAAAAAAAAACAAACAAAAAAAACAGCCACACACGGTGATGTGCGCCTATAGTTCCAGCTACTTGAAAGGCTGAGGTGGAAGGATCGCCTGAGCCCAGCAGGTTGAGGCTGCGGTGGCCATGAGCTGCACGCCACTGCACTCCAGCCTGGGTAACAGAGTGAGACTCCTGATTTAAAAAAAAAAAAAAAAATTGCAAACAAACAAAAAAAGGAAATAATGATTGAAAATCTCTACATTTGGGAAGAGACACAAACCTACAGACTTGAAGCGGGATTAACATCAAATAGGATGAACTCAAAGAAATTCACACCAAGACAAATTATAATTAACGTCTGAAAACAAAACAAAAAGTTTGAAAGCAGCCAGAGAAAAGAGACACCATACCTACAGAGAAAAGCAATTCAAATGACAGTGGATTTCCCATTAGAAACCACAGTGGACAGAAGTAAGTAGCTCAATGTTTCTCAAGTGCTGAAAGAAAATAATTGAAAACCCAGAATCACATGCCCAGCAAATTTATCCTTTGGGAATAAAGGGAAAATCAACATATTCTCAGTTGAAGACAAAGACAACATGTCACCAGGAGACCTTTGTTAAAAGAATGACTAAAGAAAGTTACTTGAAACAGTACAAAAGTGATTTATAAAAAGTAGGGGAGAACAAAACAGTAGGGGAGGGCCACGTGCGATAACTCATGCCTGAAATCCCAGCATTTTGGGAGACTGAGGCAGGAGGATTGCTTGATCCCAGGAGTTTGAGACCAACCTGGGCAATATAGTGAGATCCGATCTCCACAAAAAAAAATCAGCAAAATTAGCTGGGCATGTTGGCATGTGGCTGTAGTCCCAGCTACTTGGAAGGCTGAGACAGGAGGATCACATGAGCCCAGGCAGTGCAGTAAGCTGTGATTGTGTCACTACACTCCAGCCTGGGCAACAGGGTGAGAGTGAGACTCCAATTAAAAAAAAAAAAAAAAAAAAGAGGTGGAAAGGGAATATCTTGGAAGATGATGAAGGAAAAAAGAACATGGTAAGCAAAAATAGGTGAAAATACAATAGATTTTCCTTCTTTAGCATTTTCTAAATTGGGTTTGATAGTTGAAGCAAAAATTACTGTGCTGTCTGATTGCTTGTAAATGTTTGTTGAGGAAATCTCTAAGACCATGGTAGTATAAATGTGGGAGTAAAGGGAGGTAATTTTTCTATATTTCACTCAAACTGGCAAAATGATGACATGAGTAGACTGTGAAAAGTTATGTATGAATTTAACACCTACAGTAGTCACCAAAAAAGCTAAAAAGGAGATACACCCCAAAATACCATAGATAAGTCAAAAAAAATTCTAAAAAACAGTTCAAGTAACTCACAAAAAGATAGGAAAAATAAAATAGAAACAAAACCCACAGAGAACAGAAAACAAAAAAGTAAAATGGCATACATAAGCCCTGACATATTAATAATCATATTAAATGCAAATGATCTAAATATACCAAACTGGTAAGGATAGAGATGACATGACATCAATAACACTCAACTAACAGAAGTTAATCAACATTTATAGAACACTCCAACAACAGCTAAATACACATTCTCTTCAGGTTACCACAGAACATACAGCAAAATGCTAGAACGATATTTTGGTCCATAAAATAAATGTCAGGAACTTTAAAAGGATTAAAATAATGCAGTGTGTTCTCTGACTACAATGGAATAAAACTAGAACTCAATAATGGAAAGAGAACAGGGTTTGGGCATGGTGACTCATGCCTGTAAACCCAGCACTTTGGGAGGTGGAGGCAAGAGGATTACTTGAGCCCAGGGGTTCAAGACCAGCCTGGGCAACTTAGTGAGTAAAATAAAAAAATTATCTGGATGTGGTGGCATGCACCTGCAGTTCCAGCTACTTGAGAGGCTGAGGCGGAGATGGCTAAGCCCAGCAGGTCGAGGGAGGCTGCGGTGGCTGTAAGCATGCCACTGCACTCCAGCCTGGGTGACAGAGTGAGACTCTGACTCAAAAGATAGAAAAGAGAGAACAAGAATGTCTCCACTCAGAATCTAGCAACACAATTCTAATTAATACATGGGTCAATGAGATAGACTAAAGAAAAAAATTTTAAAAACATTGAATTGTCCAGGCACAGTAGCTCCTGCCTGCAATCCTAGCATTTTGGGAGGCCGAAGTAGGAGGAATGCTTCAGATCAGGAGTTTGAGGCTGTAGTGAGCTATGATTGCACCATTGTACTCCAGCTTGGGGAACAGAACAAGACCTTGTCTCTAAAAAAAATTAAAAGTAAACCCCCAAATTGCATTGAATATAAATCTTATCAAAATTTGTGGGACACAGTTAAAGCTGTGCAAACAGGAATTAAAAAAATACAAATGCTCATTATGCAGGTACCCTCATTGATGAGGTGTACCCCCATCCCCTCCCCTGGCAGTTTCCTGCTACTGCCAATCCCTTTCTTATAATATTATGGTAGTTGTTCAAGGTCTGCTTATGAGTGAGAACATGTGATACCTGGCTCTTTGGCAAACAGGAAATTTTATAGCACTATATACATACACTAGAAAAGATTTAAAAAATATTTAAAAGATAAAAAATTCCTAAGCTCAGCCATTACTCTGCTAAGCTATGGTCCAGTCATGTGCTCTTTGAGCTGTGGCCACCATATTTCTGAAGCTTTGTTCCCCATCCTACCTTGGAGAGGTGAATCTCTTGTCTCTCCTCTCTTTCTCTCTCTCTCTCTCTCTCCCCCCCTCTAATGTACTTTCTAAATAAACTACATTTTCTAACCTAAAAAAAGTTCCTAAGCTCAAGAACCAAGGAAAAAAAGAAAATAAATAAATCCCAAACAAGTGAAATAAAACCAAACATAAAGAAGAAAATAATATAAACGCAGAAGTCAATGATATTGAAAACAATAAAACAATAGAGAAAAAATAAAGAGCTAGTTCTTAAAGTCAATCAAACTGACAAATCTGTAGAAAAACTGACAAAGAAAACATAGAGAAGACACAAATTACCAATATCATGAATACAGACCATGATATCAATATAGACCCTATACAGACATCAAAAAATTAATAAGAGATGCCACAAACATCTCTATCCACAAAAATTTGACAACTTTGATGAAATGGACCAATTTTTCAAACAATGTAGACTACCACAACTTACCCAATATGAAATACCTAATCTGAATTGACCTATAACACTTTTCTTTTTTTTTTTTATTGGAGTCTCACTCTGTCGCTCAGGTTGGAGTGCCGTGACACACTCATGGCCACTCCAGCGTTGACCTGCTGGGCTCCAGCCATCCTTCCACCTCAGTCTTCCAAGTAGCCAGAACTACAGGTGCGTGCTACCATGCCTAGCTAATTTTTTTTTGTTTTAGAGACCTTATTGTAGAGATGAGGTCTCGCCGAGTTGCCTGGGCTGATCTAGAATCCGCAGGTTTAAGCAATCCACTTGCCTCAGCCTCCCAAAGCACTGGGATTACAGGCTGAGCCACTGAGCCTGGCCAACAAACTATTAAAGATATTGATAACATAATTTAAAATTTTCCCTAAAAGAACTCACTGGGTCAAGGTGATTTCAATGGAGGATTCTGCCGACTGTTTAACACCAATTCTACTCAATCTCTTCCAGAAGACAGAAAAAAATTCTAGATTTTTTTTTCTACTAGCAGGATTAACCAGGTAAGAAAACACTTCTTAATTCATATTATTAAGCTGTTATTATCCTGATACCAAAACCAAAGATAGTATAAAAAAGAAAACAGCCAGGGATGGTGGTTTATGCCCGTAGTCCCAGCAATTTGGGAGGTAGAAGTGGGAGGATTGCTTGAGGCCAGGAGTTCAAGACCAACCTAGGCAACACAGTGGGACCCCCATCTCTATTTAAAAAAAATAAAATAAACAAAACAAAACAGACCAATGCCCCTCATGAATATATACACATACATTTCTAACAAAACATTAGCAAATAGAATTCAGTATTACAAAAAGAATATGAATAATCGGGGCTTATTCCAGAGATGTAAGGCTGATTAAACATTCCCAAAACAATCAATGCAATCTACCTTATTAACAGGGCACAGAAGAAAAATCATATGATCAATTGATACAGAAAACGTATATGACAAAATTTAACACTTATTCATGATTTAAACTCTCCAATTAATAGAAATAGAGAGAACTTCAATTAGGTAAAGAAAAATTACAAAAAACTTACAGCTAACATTATATTTAATAATAAAATTAAAAAAAAAAATCTTACCTACTAAGATCTTGAATGAGGCAAGGATACCCACTCTCACCACTCTTGTTCAACAGAGTGCTGGAAGTTTTAAGCAGTGTAATAGGTAAGAAAATAAAATAAAAGACATAGAGGCCAGGCACAGAGGCTCACACCTATAATCCCAGCACTCTGGGAGGCTGAGGCAAGAGGATCATTTGAGCCCAGGAGTTTGAGACCAGCCTGGGCAACATAGTGAGAACTTGTCTTTACCAAAAAAAAAAAAAAAAAAATCAGAAAAAATTAGCTAGGCTTGGTGGCACATGCCTGTGGTTCCAGCTACTTGGGAGGCTGAGGTGGAAAGACTGGTGGAGCCCAGGAGGTAGAGGCTGCAGTGAGCCATGATCATGCTGCTGCACTCCAGCCTGAGAGACAGAGTGAAACCCTGACTCAAAAAGATCAGAAAGGAAAAAAATAAAACTGTGTCTATTTGTAGATAGCATGATTGTCTATGCAGAAAATTCTGACATAGTTACAAAAAATTCCTAGAACTAACAATTTGGGTTCAATAAGTTTGTAAAACACATAATCGATTATATTTCTACATACTAACAATGAACACATGGACACCAAAATTAAAAATATAATACTATTTATAATTGTTCAAAAAAGAAATATTTGTGTGTAAATATAAACAAAAGACTTGGACAAGATTTGTATGCTAAAAATGACACAACATTGAGAAAAGATGTTTTAAAAGATGTAAGTAAATGGACAGACATAGCAGGATTAAGGATTCAAAGTCTCAACATAGTAAAAATGTCAGTTTTCCCCAAATTAATATATAGGTTTAACACGATTTCTATTAAAATCCCAGCAAGATATTTTGTAAATATAGACAAGATTATTCTGAAATTTAAATGGGATAGAGGAAGGAATGGGAATAGAACCATTGTGAAAAAGGACAGAGTATGCAGTTTCAGGACCAAACATATATATATATATATATATATATATAAACCAAATAATCAAGACTGAGTCCTGGGTGGAGGGATAAAACAGGTAGCTGAATGGAACAAAATACAACACCCAGCAATAGATCCATACCAAAATGGCCAACAGATTTTTAAAATAAAAGTGCTAAAGTAATTTAATAGAAGAAAGATCATCTTTTCAACATACGGTGCTGGAACAATCAAGCATCCACAGGCAAAAAAATCAACCTTGCCCTCGTTTCACCCCTTATTTAATAAAATGAACTCAAAGCACACTTATTTAAATAAAATGTAAAACTGTACAACTTTCAGGAAAGGAACAAAAGAGATAATCTTTGGGATCTAAGATTAGGAAAAGGGTTCTTAGACTTAACACCAAAGTATAATTCATAAAGGAAAAAAATGGATAAAATCAATGTCATCAAAATTAAAAACTTTTGCTCTATGAACAACCCTTGGTAAGAGAAATAAAGTCATGCTAAAAACTGGATAAAATATTTGTAAACCACAGATCCTACGAAGGACTGGTATCTAATCATGGATACTATAAGGAAATTCTAAAATCTCAACATTATAAAAATAAGCAATCAAATTAGAAAATGGGCAAAAGATATGAAGAGAAATTTACCAGAGGATACACAGATAGTGCATAAGCCCTTGGGAAGATATTCAGCATCTTTAGTCATTTGAGAAACACAGATTAAAACCACAATGAGATAATACCATACACCTATCAGAATGATTAAAATAAAAATAATAAACAGAAACAACACCGAATACTGACATAAAACCAGAAAAACTATATCAGCCACACATTGCTAGTGGGCATGTAAAGTAGTGCAGCTACTCAGGAAAAGAATTTTATAGTTTCTTAAAAATTACAACCTGGGCAACGTAGCAAGACTTCACCCCTACAAAAAATAATAATAATTGGGTGTGGCGGCATGCTTCTGTAGTTCCAAGTTACTCAGGAAGCTGAGGCAGGAGGATTGCCTGAGCCCAGGAGGTAGAGGCTGTGGTGAACTGTGATGGAGCCACTGCACTCTAGTCTGGGTGACAGAGCAAGAACATGACTCAAAAAACAAAAACTAAACTAAACATGCAACTACCATACAACCCAGCAACTACATCCATTGCCATTTATTTCAGAGAAATGAAAACTTTTGTATTCACACAAAAACCTGCACACAAATGTTTATAGCAGCTTTGTTTGTAATAGCCACAAACTGGAAACAACACAGATGTCCTTCAGTGGTCAACAAACAAAACAAAACAAAAACAAACTGTGGTACATCTATACTATGGAATACCTCTTAGGAAAAAGAGGGAGGGGAATGCACTATTTATTCATGCAATGACATAGATGAATCTCCAGAGAATTATGCTGACTATAAAAAAGCCACCTGCCAAAGGCAATATACTGATCAATTCCATGTATATAATATTTTTGAGGTCACGTATGGTGGCTCACATTCCTGTAATTCCAGGACTTCGGGAGGCCGAAGCAGGATTACTTGAGGCTAGGAGTTCAACATTGGCCTGGGCAACACAGTGAGACCTTGTCTCTACAAAAACCAAAGAACCCCAAAGATTAGCCAGATGTGGTAGTGCATGCCTGTAGTTCCAGTCACTCTGGAGGCTGAGGCCAGAAGATCGTTTGAGCCCAGATGTTTGAGGCTTTGGTGAAATATGATTACACCACCACACTTCAGTCTGGATAACAGAGCAGACTTCATCTCAAAACAAACAGGCAAACAAAAAGACAACATTTTTGAAACTAAAAAAAATTATAGAAATGGATAACATATCTGTGGTTGTAATGGATTGAAAGAGAGGTGGGGGTAAGAGGGAAGAGGGTATGATATGAAAGGGCATGAGGAGGAACCCTTTGGTGATGGCAAGTGTTTTGACTATACTTATGTCAATAATCTGGTTGTGACATTGTACTAAAGTTTGACCAGTTGTTACCATTGGGGTAAACTGGGCAGGATGTATAAGAGAGTTCTCTGTATTATTTCTTACAATGTGAATCTACAAATATCTTAAATTAAAAATCTTAAGTTACCCAGGAAGTTATTTCATAGATGTTGGCACACTGATTCAAAGGTTTCTATAAAAAGGCAAAAAACCCAGAATCGCCAACACAATACTGAGAAAGAACAAAGAGAACTAACATACCAGACTTCAAGACTACAAAGCCACAGTAATTGAGACTGTGTGGTTTTGGAGAAAGAATAGACAACTAGGTCAATGGAAGATGATAGAGAGCCCAGAAGTAGACCCACACAAATACAGTCAACGGATCCCTGACAAAGAGCAAAGGAAGTTCAATGGAGCAAGGACAGTTTCCAACAAGTGGTGCTGGAATGACTAGACATTCATATACAAAATTTCATCTAGAGAGACACACGTTACACGCTACACAAAAATGAACACAAAATGGATCAGAGACCTAAATGTAACACAAAATTATAAAACCCCTAGAAGATAACACAGGAGAAAAATCTAGATGACCTTGGGTTTGGCAATCAGTTTTTAGATACAAAACCAAAAAAAAAAAAAAAAAAAATAGATACAAAACCAAAGGTGTGATCCATGAAAGAAAGAATATAAATGCTGGATTTCATTACAATTTAAGTGTATTCTCTTTGAAAGACAGTCAAGAGAGTGAGAAGACAAGCCTCAGACTAAAAGAAAATATTTGCAAGAGACAAATCTGGGCTGGGCACTGTGGCTCAAGCCTATAATCCCAGCACTTTGGGAGGCCGAGGTGAGAGTATTGATGGAACCTGTGGGTTCAGGACTATCCTGGTCAACTTGGTGAGACCTCATCTCTATAATCCATCAAAAAAGTAGCCGGGTGTGGTAGTGCATGCCTGTAATTCCGGCCACTTGGAAGGCTGAGGCAGGAGGATCGCCTGAGCACTGTAGGTCAAGGCTGCGGTGGCTGGGAGTGTGCCACTGCACTCTAGCCTGGATGACAGAGTGAGACTCCAAATCAAAAAAAAAAAAAAAAAAAGACGTATCTGATCTGATAAAGGTCTGCTATCCAAAATATACAAAGAACTCTTAAAACTCAATGACAAGAAAATGAATAATATGATTAAAATGGAGCAAAAATGTGAACAGACACCTCATGAAAGAAGATATACAGGTGGAAGATTGTTTCAATGGCTTGTGCCCGTAAGCCCAGCATTCTGGGAGGCTGAGGGACAAGGAGTGCTTGAGGTCAGGAGTTCAAGACCAGCCTGGACAACATAGTGAAATACCATCTCTACAAAAGAAGAAAAAGAAAAAAATAGCCAGGTGGCATGTGCCTATAGTCCTAGCTACCTAGGGAGCTGAGACAGGAGGATCGCTTGCGCTCAGGAGTTTCAGATTACAATGAGCTATGATTGCACTCCAGTCTGGGTAACAGAGCAAGAATATGGCTGGGGAGAAAAAAAGATATACAAATGGCAAATAAGCATGTAAAAAGATGTTCAGGCCGGGCTCAGAGGTTCAGCCTGTAATCCCAGCACTTTGGGAGGCCAAGGCGAGTGGATTGCTTGAGCCCGCAGGTTTGAGACCAGCCTGGGCAACTTGGTAAGACCTCGTCTCTACAATAAATCAAAAATTAGCTGGGTGTGGTAGCACGTGCCTGTAGTTCTGGCTACTTGGAAGATTGAGGCAGAAGGATTGTGGGATCCCAGCAGGTGTGCCACTTCACTCCAGTCTGTGTGATAGAGTGAGACTCCAACTCAAAAAAAAAAAAGATGTTCAACATATCAATCTCAAAGAAATGTGAGATCATATGATTCAAGTGTTGTCAAACTTTTGGTACATTTTGTTCATTTAAAAAATTTTAAGCCAGGCATGGTAGCTCACGCCTACAATCCCAGCACTTTGGGAGGCTGAGGTAGGAGGATCACCTGAGGCCAGGAGTTCAAGACCAACCTGAGCAACATAGCGAGACCCTGTCTTTATGAAAAATTAGCCAGGCATGGTGGCATGTGCCAGTAGTCCCGGCTGCTTGGGAGGCTAAGGCAGGAGAATCACTTAAGGCCAGGAGGTTGAAGCTACAGTGAGCTATGAAGCTATGAACATGCCTGGGCAACAGAGTGAGATCCTGTCTCAAATAAATAAAATAAAGTAAAATAAAATAAACAAACCTAAAAATAAAAAATCTTAAATGGGACCTAGTAAACCAAAGAGATGAAGGTGAGGGTGCTCTGGTTGAAAGTGGGGTTAGGGTGCATGACCTGAAGCCCCTCCCCCCCAGCTTAGCTCCCCTTTACCCCAGGGGACACCGAGAAAGCATATCCATGACCTGGAAGCCACTGATCTCACCTGGGATTCTCATTTTACTGAGGGGAGATGCGGCGACCCGAGGTCACCATCGGATGGGTTGACCTCAGGTCTCCTGAATCGCAGTCCAGACCACTGCTCTGCTCTGGTTGAATTGCAGGGTTTCTGAGCCCAGGTTGGACTCAAATTGGGACTCAGATGTCAGAGTTGGAGAAAGATAATAAGGAGACAAAGGAAAGTAGATTCAGAAGGAAGATAGCCAAATTCGTGCAATCATAGACTCTGTATGTGGTAAAGGAACTCACAGGTCTGAATTCCTAAAAATCTGACCCTGTTGGAGACCCAGGGTTCTAAGAAAGGTTCATTTTGGATCTGAAGAGGGAAGAGCCAAGTGGGTGAAGGTGTTCTCAGATAACTGCAGAGAAGTAGCACCTGGGCTTTCAGTGTGTTGGACCACCACTGCACTCCAGTCTGGGCGACAGAGTGAGACTCCAACGCAAAAAAACAAAACAAATCCCATCTAAGAGGGCATTGCCACCCTTGTCTTCTGAAAAATAATTCTGAAGCCGGTCTCGATGGTTCAGCCTGTAATCCCGCGTCTTTGGGAGGCTGAGGTGAGTGGATTGCCTGAGCCCGCGGGTTCAAGACCCGCCTGGGCAACTTGGCGAGACCTCATCTCTACAATAAATCAAAAAATTAGCTGGGCGTGGTAGTGCACATCTCTAGTTCTGGCTCAACCTCCTCACCTCAGATAATCCTTCCCCCTTAACCTCTTGAGTAGCTGGAACCACAGGCATGCACCACCACACCCAGCCAATTTTTTGTTTTTTTTGTTTTTTGAAGGGATGAGGTTTCACCATGATGCCCAAGCTGGTCTCAAACTCCTGGGCTTAAGCAATCCTCCTACCTTGGCCTCCCAAAGTGCTGGAATTATAGGCATGAGCCACTGCACTTGGCCTTATTTTAAAAATATTCCATGAAGAGATCATTGATCTTGATTCCTGAGTTTTGCTCCCCTGCTAATTTTGCACAGGAGAAATGTGCCTGATGTCCCCCCTCCCCCCGACCTAGTCCTGGCCCTGATGTGAAGCTATGCAGAAAGCAGGCAGTTCGTGCTTGTCCACGCTCGCCATCCAGGAAACATGCACAACTTTTCCTTCTTTCTTTTGCTTTTGTTCAAAATCTATCTTTAGCTATGTGCTGGGGACCGTCAGAGCTGATGCCCAGATAAGTCAGAAAATTAGCTATAGCCATGGATGTAATACAGATGCATAATCACAACTTAAGGTAGAGAAATGCAGTAAGAAGGGAAGAGGTGTGAGTGGGCATAGAGGGAACTGTTATTTGGGTGAACTTGCAGAAATATTTTAGTGAAGGTCACATTTGAGATGGAACTTAAAGAGGGACCTGAAGGGTATTGGATATAGTCCAGATCTTTTTAGGAGTATGTAGGAAATCAATGAATCAGCCGGGCGCAGTGGCTCATGCCTGTAATCCCAGCACTTTGGGAGGCTGAGGAGAGAGGATTGGCTGAGCCCAGGAGTTTGAGAGCAGCCTGGGCAACTTGCCGAGACCTCGTCACTAAAACAAACAAACAAACAAACAAACAAACAAACAAATAAATAAATAAATCAGCAAGCCAGGTGTGGTGGCCCATGCCTGTAGTTCCAGCAACTTGGAGGACTGAGGCGGAAGGTTTCACCTGAGGCCGGCAGGTCCAGGCTGCTGTAGCTGTAAGCATGCCACTGTACAACCTGGGTAACAGAATGAGACTCTGACTCAAAAAAAAATTCAATCAATCAATCAGTCAACCAATAAAGTGGGTAGAGCTTGTGATGATCCAAAGAACAGGTATAACAACAGCATGGCTGTTTTTTCTTTGGTGAAATTCCACTCAATAATGTCAATGTAGACTTTAACAGTATCAGCTGCACCAAATAATTCAAAAGTGTTGACCTACCTTTCTGTGGTATTCTGGATCCATTTTAAGCTCTTCGTCCTGTAAGAGATAATTGACAGTGTCCCTCAGGGGGACCCTATACCGGGACACAAATCTTTCCGTTATCCACGTTTAATCCGAGGATCCTTCCCCAATGCCAGAGTTACTGCTGCCCCCTGCTGGTAAGAAAAAAATGTTGCAAGTAAAGTGAAGCTCGGACCCATCTGCAGCCCCACTGGTGGTGTGGTTGTTGAGATTGTTGTTAGTGATAAGGTAATCAGCGTCCATGAAGCAACAACAATAACAAAATGGTGACTAAGAATTCAAACCATATT
Organism: Cephalopachus bancanus; assembly: GCA_027257055.1. Lineage (NCBI taxonomy): Eukaryota > Metazoa > Chordata > Mammalia > Primates > Tarsiidae > Cephalopachus > Cephalopachus bancanus. Next base: position 672,962 of record JAPVLO010000567.1, read on the forward strand.
GCAGATTTCAGGAAAAACATGATTAATGGTGACTTATGAAATGCATCATTTAAGCAGTGTACAGTATGTGAGCTGATAAAAATTACACGACAGAAAGAAGCAAGGGCTGGAAATGAACATTTTTATTTGCCATCTTCCAATTCTTCTGCCTGGACAAGCCAAAGAGGCTGGGTGTGGTGGCTCATTCCTGTAATTCCAGCTCTTTGGGAGGTTGAGGCAGTAGGATTGCTTGAGGCCAGGAATTCAAGACCAACCTGGACAACATAGTGAGACCTCATCTCCACACACACACACACACACACACACACACACACACACACAAATTAGCCAGGTGTGGTGGCACGTGCTTGTAGTCCCAACTGTTTGAGAGGCTGAGGCAAAAAGGATCACTTGAGCCCAGGAGGTCAAGGCTATGGCAAACCATGAGCATGCTACTACACTAATTTAGGTTACAGAGTGAAATTCCAACTTAAAAAAAAAAAGCCTAAGATACAATGAAACTGACTAATGGGAGCTCAGAGACTATGATTTTTAAACCTGTCTAGCAATGTCAGAGGTAGTAAGACAAACAAAATTAACAGGATGCTGGAACTGATATGGTCCGTGGAACACTCGGCTACTCTCTTGTCAATGAAGCCCAAGAGGCAGGGAACTGGGAAGAAAGAAGTTTATTTCTGAATTCAGAATTCAGGGAGACAAACTGCTACAGATTCCAGGGCCAGTTCAGCACCTTGATTTTTATAGTCTGTATTTATAAGCATAAGCATTGAAATATGCTATTAGTTAACATCAGACTATGTGATTTACAAAGCATTTTTTAAAAATTCCAGTTTCAATTACATTTCATCAGTTTCAACATTAATTGCTTACAGATTCTTAGCACCTATTACTGGGAATCTGTAATTTTAGTTTCCCAGTAGCTCTAAAAGTGCTAGTGGAACTTACCACAAAGTGGAACATACATCATTAATCAATGGGCACAACAAAAAAAGTGTATTGGTTACCGTTACATGACGAATATGATTACTTTTTTTTTGAGTTGAAGTCTCACTGTTGCCCAGACTGGAAGGCAGTGGTGTACTCACAGCCACCCCAGCACCAACCTGCTGGGCTCTGGCGATCCTTCCGCCTCAGCCTTCCAAGTAACCAGAACTACAGGCATGTGCTACCATACCCGGCTATTTTATTTATTTATTTATTTATTTATTTATTTATTTATTTATTTTAGAGATGAGGTCTTGCCAAGTTGCCAGGGTTGGTCTCGAATCCTCGGGCTCAGGCAATCGCTCACCTCAGCCTCCCAAAGTGCTGGGTTTACAGGCTGAGCCATCAAGCCCGGCCTACATTTTTAACCTTACAGGGATGAATAACAACCTATTTTACTAACTGTTTGACTACAACCATGGGCTCTGTGACTCATTCTGTTTCAGGGAGAGTTAAGACAATCTTATGATTTTAAGGAATGCAGATGTATGCTGGGCAGTAACCCTAAACCTTCTAACATTATTAGTAATAGAGGGTTACTATAAGAGGATCTCTTCATCTGAACAATTGGACTTCCATATGCAAAGATAAATAAATAAAAGGCTTACCTGGCACCATATATAGAAATTAACTCAAAAAGGATCTTACTAACTCTGTCATATCCACCAATGTCACTGTCATATCCATCCAGTCACAGTGTGACTGTGGCTGGATAAAGTCATACTGTGAATTTATTTGCAAGTGATGATTTTATCCGTTTTGTTACTTATTCAATAAATGTTCATTGATTATTTGCCAATTTCAAGAACTGTCCTAGGTGGTAAGAATACAGCAGTGAATGAAATAAACAAAAGTTCTATGCTCATAAACCTGATATTTTCATGGGTAAGACAATAAAAAATAAGCAAATATAGTACATAAGATGATTTCAGATGATGAGAAGTTCTATGAAGTAAAGATAATACGGCCGGGCTTGGTGGCTCAGCCTGTAATCCCGCGCCTTTGGGAGGCTGAGGTGAGTGGATTGACTGAGCCCGCGGGTTTGAGACCTGCCTGGGCAACTTGGCAAGACCTCATCTCTCCAACAAATAAAAAATTAGTCGAGCGTGGTAGCGCGAGCATGTAGTTCCGGCTACTTGGAAGGCTGAAGCGGAAGGATGGCCGGAGCCCAGCAGGTCGAGGCTGCGGTGACTGGGAGCGGACTGCATTCCAGTCTGGGCGACACAGTGAGACTCCAACTAAAAAAAAATATATAATACGTATTACAGTAAAGATAATACATAATACCGTTCCAGGTGCTCAGGAGGCTGAGACGGGAGGATTGCTTGCGCCCAGGAGTTCCAGGTTATAGCGTGCTTTGCCAATCGGGTGTCCGCACTAAGTTTGTCATCAATATGGTGACCTCCTGGAAGAGGGGACCATCTGGTTGCCTACAGAGGGGTGAAATGACCCAGGTTGGAAACGGAGCAGTCAAAACTCCAGTGCTAATCAGTAGTGAAATCGTGTATGTGAAGAACCACTGCACTCCAGCCTTGGTAACATACCAAGACTCTGTCTCTAAAAAATAAATACATGCAATAAATAAATAATAAAAATACATAGAAAAGTCGGGCTCAGTGGCTCAGCCTGTAATCCTGCGCCTTGGGAGGCTGAGGTGAGTGGATTGCCTGAGCCTGCGGGTTTGAGACCCGCCTGGGCAACTTGGTAAGACCTTATCTCCACAATAAATCAAAAAATTAGCCAGGTGTGGCAGCACACGCCTGTAATTCCAGCTACTTGGAAGGCTGAGGCGGAAGGATCACTGGAGCCCCAGCAGGTGGAGGCTGCAGTGGCCGGGAGTGGCTACTGCACTCCAGTCTGGGCGACAGAGTGAGACTCCAACTCAAAAAATAAATAAATAAATAAAAACACATAGGAAGGGGTTTGGGACCTTCCCCAAGAGAATGATTGGGGTTGTGCTATTGTAAGTAAGAATTTCCATTTCAGCTTTTGAGAATGGTTTTAAGCCTTTTTCTCTCTAAGCCTACAGTTTAAAGGTTTATCATTCCTTTCTAATCTGACTGTGCACATGCTTGTGAGATTCCAGAGGCTGATTCTGTCATAGCAGAGTCTGGAGACCCTATGGTAGAATTCTCCACTGCTCACAATTGGGACTATATCAGCCAGCCCTCAAGGTGGATGACAATTGAGATAATCACAGCAAGATCAGCTCCTGATATTGCTTCCAGGGTTTCCTCATTCCATTCTTTCCCTAAAATTCCCTTAAAATTCCCTACCCACCACCTAAAATTTGGAAGTGGTTCCTTTGAACCATGAGCCTGGCTACTCCCCCACCTGCTGGATTTGGAATAAAGTTACTTTCCTTGTACTATAATTCATGCTTGTTTATTAAGGCCTGCAAGCAACGAGTAACAGAATTGTGATCTGCAATGCTATTTTGTATAGAGCAGTCCGGAAGAACTCTGAGAGGGTCCCATTTGACCAGAGACCGGAATGAAGTGAGCTGAGACATGTTAATATCTACGGATAGAGCTCCAGACAAATCGCAATGGCTCTGAGGTGGGGTGCGCTTGGCAATGTTGTAGGGCTTTATTTAGGCTACGGGGAGGACATAGATTTTATTCTTTTTTTGAGTTGGGGTCTCACTCTATCACCCAGGCTGGAGTGCAGTGGCACAATCACGGCTCACCACAGCCTCAAACTTTTGGGCTCAGGTGATCTTCCCACTTCAGCCTCCAGAGTAACTGGGACTACAGGTGCATGCTTCCACACCAGGCTAATTTTTTGATATTTTATAGAGATGAGGTCTCTCTATGTTGCCCAAACCGCTCTCAAACTCCCGGCCTCAAGCAATCCTCCCACCTCTGCCTCCCAAAGTGCTGGGATGAGCCACTGTGCCCAGTTCCAGATTTTATTCTAAGTGATAGAAAGTCTTGGAGGATTTTGAGTAGGGGAATGATAAGACTGGCCTTATAGTTCAAGACAGTTGTGGCAGGGTCCAGGCTTGGTGGCTCAGCCTGTAATCTCAGCACTTTGGGAGGCCGAGGTGAGTAGATTGCCTGAGCCCATGGGTTCGAGTCCAGCCCAGTCAACTTGGTGAGACCTCATCCCTACAATTAATCAAAAATTAGCAGAGCGTGGTAGCACAATAAATCAAAAATTAGCCGGGCGTGATAGCATGTTCCTGTAGTTCCGGTTACTTGGGAGGTTGAGGTGGAAGGATTGCTGGAGCCCAGCAGGTTAATGCTGGGGTGGCCATGAGCATGCCACTGCACTCCAGCCTGAGTGACAGAGTGAGACTACAACTCAAAAAAAAAAAAAAAGAAAAAGAAAAGACAGTTGTGGCAACTAGAGGAAGGGAGGTGAAAGTGAAAGCTATTTCACATTCCAGGTGAGAGATAATGGTAGCATGGACCAGGACCATAGCAGCGGGGATGGTAAAAAAAAAAATCATATTTGGGACTTGATTTACTTAGCTTTAAATCGAACTATGCAAAAGGCTGGTATGTTAATTTTGGTAGAGTCTGGAAGCAAAAGGAGAGCAAGATGACTCCTCTGCCATCAGGTGAAGTGCAGCTGAGTACAGATGTCTATTCCCACTGGATGTAGAGGTCTGAAGGGCAGAGGGTATTCCTGGGCCTGGAAGTTATACTTGGAAAATATCTGACTGAGATGTGGTTCAAGAACTGAGTCCTAGGGCAATCCAAATGATCAACTGTACCAAATGCTGCTGACAGCTGAAGTAAAATGTGGACTGGAAATAACCACTGGACAAAGTCACTGGTGTAAGACAAATTGGTGTCAGTGGTGGGAAGAAAAGCCTGATTGAGGTATGCTCAAAGTGCATGAATTTCTTCAATGAATAAATTGATGTATAAGGCGGACAGAGATGGAAGAAAAGAACCTATAGATTAAAGGTAATTTAGGCTGGATGTGGTGGCTTATGCTTGTAACACCAGCACTGTAAGAGGCAAACGCAGGACTGCTTGCGGCCAGGAGTTCGAGACCAGCCTGAGCAACAAAGAAAAACCTCGTCTCTACAAAAAAATTTAACCACTATTTTTAAAATGTGTGTGTGTTTTTTTTTTTAAAGCTAATCAACCAGCCAAAAGAGTGGACCTTACTTGGAACCTGAGACACTCTCCATTCAAATACTGACCTGATATTTGATATCAAACAAACTTTTTAAAATGTGTAACATGCTCATTTAAGACTCCCCGATTTTAGAAATTTTGACACTTCTTGTGAAAATAACTTCCAAAATGAGTCCTTAAGTTAAAAAATTTTTTTTTAATTTAGTAATTTGCTGCTTGGAAATCTTATAAAAGACATCTCTGAAATCCTAAGTGAAAATAAAAGCGAATTCATGGTGAAGAAATAGTTTCATAATAAGTTACTGATTCTCAAACATGTTCACAAATATTCCCAGATTTAAAAATATATAAAGTCAGGCAGGGTGCAGTGGCTCACGCCTATAATCCCAGCACTTAGGGAGGCCGAGGTGAGAGGATTGCTTCAGGCCACAGGTTTGAGACCAGCTTGGGCAACTTGGCAAGACCTCATCTCTACAATAAAATTTAAAAAATCAGCCAGGAGTGGTGGCGCGCACCTGGCACCTGTAGTTCCAGCTACTTGGAAGGCTGAGGTGGAAGGACCACCTGAGCCCAGCAGGTTGAGACTGCAGTGGCGGAGAGCGTACCACCATACTCTAGTCTGCGCGACAGAGTAAGCCGGGGACTCAAAAAAAAAAGAGAGAGATTAAAAAAAAAGAGAGAGAGAGAGAGATATGAGAGAGTTCAAACTCATTCTTTAAAAGTTATTTATTGGTAGTGGGGTTGTAGTTTATGTAATTTTAAAAAGTACATGCATATTTGTATTTTCGAATTTTCCTGTAAGGCATATGAGTGTCTTGTTTAATTTTATGCGTTAAATTACAAAAAGAAAAAAAAAAAGGCAACGGATTACCAGCTGCCGCTTTCACTGATTGAAAATACGGAGATGCACTGCACGCGCGCGGAGACGGGTGGGGTCGGGGGAAGAGGCGGGGGTTGGAGGGGAAAGGAAGCGGGGTGGAAACACACGCAGGCGCACTAGCAAGCCATCGGCCTGAGGCGGGACTAGAACCTCGGTTAAAGGACAGCTCTTGCAGCCAATCAAAGACAGCGCTGGTGGCTTCTTTCTGAAGAAGACCGGAAGTCGGTTTCGGCTGTAGGGGCGAAGGCGGCTGCCGCCTGTATAAAGCCGGCGCTGAGGTGAGTGGGTGGCAGCGGCTCGGGGCTCCCGCCTGCGTGCCTTTCTCTCTCTGCACCCCGCGGCTTCCTCCGTGCTAGGCTTGGGAATGGGGGAGGCCTGGAGAAGTCCGGCCTCCGTAGGCGGTCGCTCGTCTTCCCGTCTCGCGTCTCCGAGCGCGGCCTCCCTGCCGCCCGCGGAGGCCTCGGAGGACGCCCGGCAACAGGCGTCCCCGCGGGGCGGGCTCGAGGCTTCCTCCGCGTGGGAACGCCGAGCCGGCCTGGGGGTTGGAAGACCCGGGATCTCGTCCCCGCCCTGCTGCTTTTTAAACGAGTCGTTTGTCCTCTCTGGTCCGTTTTCGTTTCATTTTCTTCTTTGAGTCGGAATCTCACTCTGTCGCCCAGGCTGGAGTGCAGTGGCACACTCACGGCCACCTCAGCCTTCCAAGTGGCCGAAACTACAGGCGTGCGCCACTACGCCCGGCTAGTTTTTTGATTTACTGTGGAGATGAGGTCCCACCCAATTCCCCAGGCTGGTCTCGAACCCGTGGGTTTAGGCAATCCTCTCGCCTCGGCCTCCCAAAGTGCTGGGATTACAGGCTGAGCCACCAAGCCCGGCTTCTCTCTGTCCTTTTTAAGAAGGTAGCTGTCCCCGCCCTTCCTCCTCTTGGGAGCCGTTGTGAACACAACTGAGCGATGGGTGGGTGGCAGGGAAGGGCGGTGGATCCCAAGCTAGGTCGTCAGATTCTTCTGGAGGGGCTGTGGTTTTTTTTGTTTTGTTTGTTTTGAGTTGGAGTCCCACTCCAAGCTGGAGGGCAGGGGCGCGCTCACGGCCACCGCAGCCTCGACCCGCTGGGCTCCAGCGATCCTTCCGCCTCAGCCTTCCAAGTAGCTGCAACTCCAGGCGCGCGCTACCACGCCGGCCAGTTTTTGATTTATTGTAGAGACGAGGGCTCGCCAAGTTGCCCGGGTTGGTCTTGAGCCCGCGGGCTCAGGCAGTCCACTCCCCTCGGCCTCCCAAAGTACTGAGATTACAGGCTGAGCCACCAAGCCCAGCCAAAGGGCTGTGTTAAAATTTTAGTTGACTGTTTAGTTATTATTAGGAGACAGGGTCTTGCTTGGTGGCCTAGGCTGGAGTGCAGTGGCGTGACCATTACTCTCTGCGGCCTCGAACTCCCGGCTCACGCGATCCCGGCACTTCAGCCACCGAGGAACCGGGACTACAGGCGCGAGCCACTATGCCTACCAACTTTTTTTTTCTTTCATTTGTTTGTAGTGACCGCGGCTTGCTATATTGTCCAGGCTGGTCTCGAACTGCTGGACTGGAGCACTTCTCCCATCTTGACCTCCCAAAGTGCTGGGATTACAGGCTAGAGCCACTGCGCCCAGCCTGTCTGGAGAGCGATGTTCTGGGCCCCCATTCACAGTAGACAACATGAATCAAGTCTCTGGAGGTGGGTCCTGGAACATGTTTCTTCTTCTGGTGAAACCTTCCCCTTCCCGACAAATGGAGCAAATGGTAGATGGTGGACCTTGGTGCTGATTTGACTGAAATAATATACATCACCTTTGAAAAGTTCTCTCTAGAGAGGAGGCAGAGAAACAAACATAATTTCTGTGATATGCAGGTTAAGTCACTTTGTGGTTTAGGGATTTAAGAGAGCTTGTGCTTTGGAGCTAGCAGGACAGGGTAAGAATTCCTGTTGTACCATTTTCTAACCTTTTGATGTGGTGCCAGCACTTCCCCTCACCTTCCCCTCTCTGAGACTTGGGATCCTCATCTCTTTTTTTTTTCTTCTCTTTAAATATTTATTTTATTTTAAAGATGTGCAGTACAATTCAGAATTAGGTATATGAGTGGTCATCGTACAGGTAAAGTTCGGGCCTCCCTTTGGTCCCATGTCACCTGGCTTGAGATCAGGTACCCTTATGATGTTATGTGCCCTCCCCACCAGCAGTTTCCGGGTACTGCCAATCCCCTTCTTATAATATTTTGGCAAATGTTTAGGATTTGCTTATGAGTGAGAACATGTGGTACTCAGTCCTTTGTTTCTGTGATAGATCACTGAGTATTATAGACTCTAAACCCATCCAAGTTGCTGTGAAGTCCATAATTTTGTTCTTCTTTATGGCTGGGTAATATTGGGATCCTCATCTCTACAATGAAATTGATGATAGTGCTTAAATTACATTAAAGAGTACTGGACCATGAACAATTATTGCAATACTATAAGAAAAGAATTGACAGCAGTGGGAATCTGGGTGGGGGGGCACACCTCATCTACAAGGGTACATGCATGATGAAACATTTGTATACCTAGCCCTGAGTTGTACCCCACATCTTTAAAATAAAAAATAAAATAACATTAGAGAGGATGTAAAACAGTGATTCCTGTCTTGAGGAATATACATGGTGTAGGATGCACAGGACAGAGCTGCCCACCTGAAAAGTGTTGAGTGGTGTGAAATATGGGCTGTCTCAAATTTTATTTTGAAATACCAGATCAATGCTAATTCCCTGATTTTGGAAATTGTGCTGTGGTTGTAAGAATATTCTTGTTTTGAGAATACACTCTGAAGTATTTGAGAGTAAAGAAATGAGCCGGGCAGAGTGGCTCAAGCCTAATCTCAGCACTTTGGGAGGCCTAAGGGAGAGAATTACCTGAGCTCAGAGGTTTGAGATCAGCCTGGGCAATTTGATGAGACCTCATCTCTACAATAAATCAAAAAATTAGCTGGGTATGGTAGCATGCGCCTGGAGTTTCAGCTACTTGGAAGGCTGAGGTGGAAGGATCGCCTGAGCCCAGCAGGTTGAGATTGCGGTGGCCGTGAGCATGCCACTGCACCCCAGCCTGGGTGGCAGAGTGAGACTCTGACTCAAAAAAAAAAGAAAAAGAAATGTGAGACTTGGTACGGTGGCTCACGCCTATAATCCCAGCACTTTGGGAGACTGAGGTGAGAGGATTGCCTAAGCCCATGGGTTCGAGACCAGCCTGAGTAACATGGCGAGACCTTATCTCTACAATAAATCAAGAAAAAATAGCCAGGCATGATGGCACGTGCCTGTGGCTCTAGCTACTCAGAAGGCCGAGACAGAAGGATCACCTGAGCCCTGCAGGTCGAGGCTGCAGGGACCGTGAGCCTGCCCTGCAACTCCAGCCTGGGCAACAGAGTGAGACTTCAACTAAAAAAAAAAAAAAAAAAAAAAAAGTGAAACCAGTAAAGCAAAATGAAGGAAAATGTAAACATTTGGAGGATCTAAGTGAAGAATATAAAGTGTTCTTTGTATATTCATGCAACTTTTCTGTAAATCTGAGTATATGTTAAAATAAAAGTTTTTAATGGTTGTAGCCTGGGCGCCATGGCTTATACCTGTAATCCCAGCTCTTTTGGGAGGCAGATATGGGAGGATCACTTGAGACCAGAATACCAACTTGGACAACATAGGAAGAACCTGTCTCTATGAAAAGAAAAAATTAGCCAGGTGTGGTGGTGCACACTTATAGTCCCAGCTACCTGGGAGGCTGATGGGGGAGGACACTTGGGCCCAAGAATTCAGGGCTTCAGTGAGCCAAGAGTGTGCCACTTTACTCCAGTCTCGGTGACTTTTTTTTTATGACTAAAAAAAAAGTTGACTGTAGCTATGTGCAACTAGAGCATTTTGTAAATAATTAAAACAGCACATAAGTGTTTGTAGACACCCTCACTCCTTTTATCTTATGATTGTATAGTACTATATAGGCCTCCAGTTTTACCCAGTCCTAATTGATGAAGGATTGGATTATTTTCAACTTTTCCAAATAGTGCTGCGTTAAAAATCCTTGCATACATCTTTGTGTACTTACACCAGCATGCTTATAGGATACATTTCTAGAAATCCTTTTTTGGTGCAGACCTTTGTTTTGCTAAGCTCTGGTCTGGCCATGTGGCTCTTTGAACTATGGCTGCCTTGTTTATGAGAATTTCCCCATATTCTCTTGGGTGGTATTGCCTAGCACCTGGGAATCAATTATACAGATTTTGCAGTGATCATGAGGCCAACTTCTGTGTGTGGGAACTCTCCACCTCAGAGGATTCTTTGCTATGGCAGAAGAGCTGAGGGCCTGCTTCTGAATTTGGGATGACCACTCCTAAGAAACAAAAGAATGTGACATCTGCTGGAGTCCAGAGTCTGCGATATAGGAATGATGTTAATATTTAAATGGTGCAGCCGGGCTCGGTGGCTTAGCCTGTAATCCCGCGCCTTTGGGAGGCTGAGGTGAGTGGATTGCCTGAGCCCGCGGGTTCGAGACCCACCTGGGCAACTTGGCGAGACCTCATCTCTACAATAAATCAAAAAATCAGCTGGACGTGGTAGCACGTGCCTGTAATTCTGGCTACTTGGAAGGCTGAGGCGGAAGGATCACCGGATCCCCAGCAGGTTGAGGCTGCGGTGGCCGGGAGCGGCCACTGCACTCCAGTCTGGGCGACAGAATGAGACTCCAACTTAAAAAAAAAAATTAAAAAAAAATTTAAGTGATGGGACATTTGAAATCTTGATTTGAAGTTTAGATGAAAAAAGTTCACACCAACATTAAAGTTTAGTTAGAGAAGGAGAGGAAGAGATAGTAAAGGAGATTGAGAGGGAGTGGCTAGGAAGGTAAGAGGAAAACATGAATGTCAGAGTCATGAAATTGAGGGAGGAGGGGAATATGTTGAGAAGGAAGAAGAGGACTGCTGAAAGATGAGATGGCTCATGTGATTCCTTTTGGGGGGAGGGGTCAGAGTCTCACTCTGTCGCCAAGTCTGGAGTGCAGTGGCATGCTCAGCCACCGCAGCCTCACCTGCTGGGCTTGGGCTATCCTTCTGCCTCAGCCTTCTGAGTAGCTGGAACTACAGGCGCATGCCACCACACCTGGCAAATTTTTTTTTAATTTATTGTAGAGATGAGGGCTCGCCAAGTTGCCCAGGCTGGTCTCGAACCCATGGACTCAGGCAGTCCTCTCACCTCGGCCTCCTAAAGTGCTGGGATTATAGGTGTGAGTGGCTGCACCCGTACGGGTTCATGTGATTCTTGATGACTTGATGAGTAGTTTTACTGGAGTTGTAGGGGCTGAAGTCAAGATTGGAGAATGACAAAAATGAATATACAGAAGTGTGTAATGCAGTGTAGCTTGGTAGCATTACATTAAGTCACATTGTGCAGGACTTCTGAATTCCACATCCCTCACCAATTGTACCCATTTTGCCTCTATAGAGAAATCTCATGTCACAGTCACTTTTGCTTTATATTTTAGATTGACGTCCAACAACAAACACTTTAACATAAACACTTTGACAAAATTAACTCTGCCTAGTTCTAGACACTTGATATTATTCAAGGTCCTGGATGAAATGATCCAAATCCATATCCTTTTTGTCAGAGTGTACTCTACAATTTTATATGGACATAAACACTTTTCTTTTTTTTTTTTTTGAGTTGGAGTCTCACTCTGTTGCCCAGACTGGAGTGCAGTAGCTGCTCCTGGCCACTGCAGCCTCAACCTGCTGGGCTCCAGCGATCCTTCCGCCTCAGCCTTCCAAGTAGCTGGAACTACAGGCGCGCGCTACCACACCTGGCTAATTTTTTTTTGATTTATTGTAGAGATGAGGTCTCACCAAGTTGCCCAGGTCTCGAACCTGTGGCCTCAGACAATTCACTCACCTCAGCCTCCCAAAGGCGCGGGATTACAGGCTGAGCCACCGAGCCCGGCAGACATAATAACTTTTCTACATCTCTTATAGAAATTTCAAACCCAGTATCTTCTGTGGCCATAATAACCTCTACTTACTCCATTTTAAGTCTAAGCATATAATCCAGTGAGAATATTCTCAAGTGCTTAAAATTGAATTATCAAAAGTTTTTCTTTATAGATGAAAGGATACTACAGCATTTTTTTATGCTGATGAAAGTGTTGAGAAGGAAAAATATGTGGATGATTGAGAATATAATACCTAATTAGAAAAGGATGGCAGACTTTTTCTGTTGCCAATGTTAATTTTAGAAACTAAGAAGATCATCTTGTTCTGGGTCCCAAACTTCTAGAAGAAAAGGTAGAAAATATTCTGTCTGTAGTCACTAAATGTAACACGTTTGTTTTGTTGCTCTTCTCTAAGTCTTTGGTCTGTTTCCATAGGTTCTTGATCTTCTACAATGGGTGAACCACAGCAAGTGAGTGCACTTCCACCACCTCCAATGCAATACATTAAGGAATATACGGATGAAAATATCCAGGAAGGCTTAGCTCCTAAGCCTCCCCCTCCAATAAAAGATAGTTATATGATGTTTGGCAACCAGTTCCAATGTGATGATCTTATCATTCGCCCTTTGGAAAGTCAGGGCATTGAACGACTTCATCCGATGCAGTTTGATCACAAGAAGGAACTGAGAAAACTCAATATGTCTATCCTTATTAATTTCTTGGACCTTTTAGATATATTGATAAGGAGCCCTGGGAGTATAAAACGAGAAGAAAAGCTAGAAGATCTTAAGTTGCTTTTTGTACATGTTCATCATCTTATAAATGAATACCGACCCCACCAAGCAAGAGAGACCTTGAGAGTCATGATGGAGGTCCAGAAACGTCAACGGCTTGAGACAGCTGAGAGGTTTCAGAAGCATCTGGAACGAGTAATTGAGATGATTCAAAATTGCTTGGCTTCTTTGCCTGATGATTTGCCCCACTCAGAAGCAGGGATGAGAGTCAAAACTGAACCAATGGATGCTGATGATAGCAACAATTGTACTGGACAGAATGAACAACAAAGAGAAAATTCAGGTCATAGGAGAGACCAGATTATAGAGAAAGATGCTGCCTTGTGTGTACTGATTGATGAAATGAATGAAAGACCATAAAGGATATTTCTCTTTCTTCTTTTCTTTTTTTCTTTTGATACATAATAGCATCATATATTCGTTTATTTTCTTTTGGATAATCTTAAGAGAGGTGTAACTAAAAATGTAAACAACTTTAATTTTGACTTTCCATCTTTTTCAGTTATGAGATGTCCTAGGCAGTAATGTCACAGTATAACAAGTATAGGCAAATGAATGCCCCTATACTAAGAGTAATCACTTTAGAGAGCAAAATGTTTCCTGCTGTTTTTTGGAGTTGCTGTACAACTTTGAAGATAACCTCAATAATGGCAAGGTTTCATCCTTAAAGAGGAGATTTATCATTTTTTTACGAATGATAGATAAATAAAGGATATCAAGCTGTATAAATGTGAAACTATAACATTTTTAGACTTCATTAAATGTTTTGCTTTAAAGAGAGGAACCCTGTAGAATTACAAAATGGGAATTTTAGTTTTCCTAGGATTGCTCCTGTAAACCCATTATCTCAGCCTCTTCTCTGTTGGATGGAAACTTGAGTCCCATAATTTTTTTTTCCTCAATCAGGTAGTAAGTACTTTGGTTATTTTTAGTTACAAACATTTATTTTAGTAATTAAGATGTTTATGTTATTAGCCACACATTTTCTCAGAAGGTAAACTCAGACTTGCCTGAGGCTAGAAACCTACAATGGGAAAGGAGTTTTTCTACCAAAGATTTCTTGCTCCTCTTGGAGCTGTGTTGCTGAGATATGGCTGACTGGTCAGGGACTGCATTTTTTTCCACTGCCCTTGTTTTTATGTAAAGATGTGACTAAATTCTAGAAAGTGAAATATAGTTGTGAGAATCCAGGCCTGCCCCATAAACATTTCGTGATCCTCTATTCTCTTCTATTCAGTAACTGTGCCCAGGATAACTTTGATGGAGGAGGAGAAGCTCACATAAAATCAGAATAGCTGAAGGAAGAGTGGAGTTAGTGAGGAGGACCTAATCCTCACAGTCAAAGTCCCAAACTGACAATCTTGGCCATAACTTTTACTTTCAAAGTTTTTTCTACCTGCCATTTTCTTGTTGGCCAGGGATTCTCAAGGTGTGGTCCTGGACTAGCAGTGTTAGTATTACTAGAGGACTTGTTAGACATGAAAATTCTCTGACTCCACTGCAGACCTGAAGCAAAAAAATCTAATGGGAGGGTCTTGTAAGCTGTTTTAACAAGGCTACTATGTTATTCTGACATGTGCTAAAGACTAATAATCACTGATAGAGGTAATGCCATTTCCCAGGTGTCCAATTTGATTTCCTCCATTAGACCCTGACATCTAGCATAGGGATTTGCTCGATTAAGGTCTCATTGGCCCTAGAGCTAGCAAAGTTCAGTTTACAGTGGCCAATTGTATGTGCTGTGCATATCCTTTGCCTTCACAGATCTAGGGCGTGAAGGCTGTTCCCAAGGAGACACCTTTAGACTTGGAGTTAATTGGCCAGTCTCAATACAGTTTTCTCTGATGTTTGGTATAGACCTTTGGGCTCCAGAAATTCCAGAGGCCACAGTCCAGGCTCTTTAAATCTTAAATGGAAGGAAGGGGAGCATCTTCCCAACTCCTTGTGAGAGAGCAAGGTGGAAATGACATAGCACTTCAGCAACTCCAAAGAAATTTTTCTCTTTCCTTCTTTGGCTATTTTAGAACCTTGAGGGTGTTGGACTTGGGTATATAACCAGTTTTCAGCTACTTTGAACATCTTTGCACGTAAAAATCTATGCAGTTCCCCATGATGTGATATGAGTCAGAACAATTACTCGTATATGAGTGTGTGTGTGTGTGTGTATGTGGTGTGGGGAGAGTTTTAGACCTCTGGTGGATCTGATCTTGCAAATCTATGAGTGGGACCTATCTTAAACTCTTAAAGAGTTCTGATTTGAGCTAGTACTATTACAGTGGAATGAAGAAGTACTAGCGGTCTGGTAGTTGCCACAAGTTTAAAAGCTTATACAAGATCTTTAAATCTTGGCCGGGCATGGTGGCTCATGCCTATAATCCCAGCATTTGGGGAGGCTGAGGTGAGAGGATTGCCCGAGCCCAGGGTTTGAGACCAACTTGGCAAGACCTCACCTCTACAATAAATCAAAAAATTAGCTGGGCGTGGTGGCACGTGCCTGTAGTTCCAGCTATTTGGAAGGCTGAGGTGGAAGCATCACCTGAACTCAGCAGATTGAGGCTGTGGCCATGAAAGTGCCACTGCACTGCAGCTTGAACAACAGAGTGAGACTCCAACTTAAAAAAAAAAAAGATCTTTCAATCTTGTCAGAATTAAAATATATTTATGTGTACCTGCTTATAATGAATGTGCTTGAGAGATTGTTTAATCAAAGTGAAATACAAAAAGTCATCTGGGTAGCTCTTGAAATGACCAATGCCTTGGGCCCAGACTGCAGAGATTCTGATGTCAATTTTTTTGGGGGGGGACTGGGGCCCTGGCATTGGTTTTAAGAAATCAATATGGTTTGTGCAGTGGTTAAATGAGTATTACATTGCTCAGTGTTCTATTATTGGTGACAAAAACCCTACTCTAACTAGTTTAGACAAAAAGATGTATTTATTGAAAGAATATGAGGTATGTTGATTGAAGTCTTAAGTTGAACATCAGACAGGAGGATAGAAAGAGTCTTGGTTGGGAGTTTTGAGTTGGCAACCCTGGAGATTCTCCCCTTTATCTTCATTCTCTTTACAGACCAATTTCTTTAATGGTATGGATGGAGAACATGGCTGCTAACAATTCCCAAGAGTTAAGTATTTCTGTGTTTACCACTGTCTGGGAGTTGCCTCTCAAATACAGACTTATTTAAAAAATGGGTCAGGCACAGTGGCTCATGCCTATCATCCCAGCACTTTGGGAGGCCGAGATGGAAGGATTTTTGGAGGCCAGGAGTTTGAGACCAGCCTGGACGACATAGATTCTGTCTCTAATTAAAGAAAAATTAGCCGAAGCATGGTGGTATATACTTGTGGTCCCAGCTACTTGGGAGGCTGAGGTGGAAAGATAGCTTGAGCCAGGAGGTCAAGGTTACAGTGAGCTATGATTGTACCACTGTACTGTAGCCTAAACAACAGAGTTAGGCATGAGGAATTAAGGATTGTATACCTGATTTCAACTGGGTAAATCAGCTGGGACCTAAATCCCAGAAGAATTTGACAGTCTCTAGTAAGTCCATGTATGGAAGTCCATCTCAGAGGAAGGAGGGAATGCTGAGCTAACAATATTGTTGATATCCACTGCAAATTAGGCATGTGTAAATTATTGCTATAAATGGCAAAAAATAAACATTGTACAAGCTTATACTCCCATCTGTATGTTCTGACCATTTATTCATTATATTCATTTGCTCAAAACTTAGGGTCTTCTCTGTGCCTGACACTAGTTCAGGTGGAAGGTGTGGGGAGGGAAAAGGAAAATAATAAGACGACAAATTAATTTTGGAAAGTGATAAATTTGTGTCTTAACCACTCAGCCATCACAACACTCTTAGAAGAAACTTCCAGTTATGTTCTTATTGCCTATTCAGAACACCTTGTTCGTATTATCTTCTCTTTTCCAGGTATGTTTACATGTTTGCATTTGTTAAGGGCTTTAGTCGGCAACTCTGACTCACGTGCTGTGTTTCAGAGAAAAGGCCTGTGCTGGGCTCTGAAGTCACTGGACACGGCAAGTACAGATGGCTCATGAGGAAGTAAGATGGCATGATCTGGGTGAGAAAGTTTTTTTTTTTTTTTGACTTGGAGTCTTACTCTGACGCTCAGGCTGAAGTGCAGTGGCACACCCATGGCCACCCCAGGGTTGACATGCTGGGCTCTAGTGATCCTTCCACCTCAGCCTTCCAAGTAGCCAAAAGTGCAGGCATATGCTTCCACGCCCAGCTAATTTTTGTTTTATTGTCTCACCAAGTTGCCTGGGCTGATCTCGAACCTGCGGGCTCAGACAGTCCACTCGCCTTAGCCTCCCAAAGTACTGGGATTACAGACGGAGCCACCGAGCCCAGCCAAGAAAGGCTATTATGGCTGCAATACAACGAAGGAGGAGGTTGGAGCAGATGGAAGGAAGATATACAGGATTTAGAAGACCAAGGGAAGAAGTTTGGTTTTTATCCTAAATTTGATGGAAAATGAATTGCAAACCACATACATGATGTTACTGGCAGTGTTTTAATCACTTTACATACATGAAGTCATTTAATCTTCACAACCACTTGATGAAATCAGTATTTTATATCCATATTACAGATGAGAAAGTGGAGATCCAGAGAAGTTATTTACCCAATGTAACTTTACCCATAGTCACCCAACTGGTGAGTGGCAGAGCCGGGATTGAAATTAGACATTCTGGTTTCAAAAGCTTATGGACTCAGCTTTGCTACTTCATTGCCTTTCCATTCCATCATACTGTTACTAAGTCGTAGATAAATACATAGTGAAGCTAATAGTGGAATCCAATATTCCAAAATGACATGGGGATTAAGGAGGAACGGGACATAGTAAATCTAGAAAATCACTTGGATTTCCCCTCTCAGGGGACATAAGGAGGAATTGCTGGTGATTATTCAGGACAAACTTATGGGGCACACATCTTTCAAGAATGTATATTTCCTTGAAGTTTTTCTTTCAAATTGCACGAAACAGAGATGGAATATATACTGATATATACATTAAAAAGATCAATTGTACTCCACATCTTTAAAATAAAAATTAAATCAACTAGCATTATGTAGAAAGAGAATGTGTGAGGTGCTTTCGCAGTGGTGCCAACACTTCTTCATAACAAGGTAGTGATAAAAAGCGTTTGTACAAGAAAGGCAGCTGTGGATATACCCCTTGTATCATGTGGCATAACTTGAAAAGATAGATGATAAGTTACTGTAGCCCTAAAGAGACTTTTGAAGTTGAAGGCTGATCACATTGAAGTGTTGAGCGGTACAGATCACATATCGAATGTATTTGTGCTAAGTCAGAAAAGTAAAATTGGAAAAGTAATTTTTAAAGTAAATTTCATTTTGTGGTTTTTGTAATTTACAATTAGATATTTTTTAATCCATTTAGTTTGCAGAACAATGACAGAATGAAAAGATAAAAGTAAGAGATATAAGCATTAGTGAAGATGAATTAGATTTAGACTTTTATACACATTAAGTTAGAAAAAATGGACATTGATATGGAAGAAAACGACAGTAGTGATGGAGTGATCCTACCATGAAGAAAATGAATGAATGTAAGAGAAAGCGATAGTGATAAAAGTGCTAGTAAATTCGAAGAAGTAGAAGACAACATATCACTAAGTGAAGAATGGGAAGATGTTACCGAAAAAGATGATCCTCCGGCAAGAATAAATTTTGTTGTACATTCTCAAACAATACGACCACAAATAGCAAGTAATATAAGAGAACCAACTGACTATTTTACTCTGTATTTTTGGATGAGTTAGTGGATAGTGTTATAAAAGAAATAAATTGTTACATAGATAAAAAAATAAAAGCAACTATCACACAAACTGATTTGACATAAGTGGCATGATGTTGGCCAGGAATTTTTAGCTTTTATTGCAGTTATCCTAAATATGGGAATAATTCAAGTACTAAATTTGCAAGCGTATTGGTAAACTGCTTTCAGTAATAAAATACTCTTGGGAAAAGGTTTATGCACATCTTCAGGAAGCTTTATTTGACGACACCTACATTGAGTGATGGGACGATCAGAACTCATATTCAAAAGGTCAATAACTGGAATACATCAATTCAAAATTTTCATAATATTTCATACCAGATCAAGTGATTTGTGTTGACAAATCTGTTGTTCAATTTTATTTATTTATTTATTTTTGAGTTGGAGTCTCACTCTGTCGCCCAGACTGGAGTGCAGTGGCCACTCCCGGCCACCGCAGCCTCGACCTGCTGGGCTCCGGAGATCCTTCCACCTCAGCCTTCCAAGTAGCTGGAACTGTAGGCGCACGCTACCACGCCCAGCTAATTTTTTGATTTACTGTGGAGATGAGGTCTCGCCAAGTTGTCCAGGCAGGTCTCAAACCCGCGGGCTTAGGCAATTCACTCACCTCAGCCTCCTAAAGCATGAGATTACAGGCTGAGCCACGAGCCTGGCTTGCTGTTCAATTTAAAGAGTGAATATCATTTATAACATTCTATCCAAATAAGCCTACCAAATGAGGTATATGCATTTATGCACTAGCTGAATCAAAAACAGGGTGTCTATTTTCAATACTTCCCTACTATGGCACCATAACATCTGAAAGCATCATTTGACCTGACCTTCCAGTAAGCACCAGAATGCCATTACATTTGTATAATAAAAAGTTGTTGGAAAAAGTTCACAATGCAGCAGAATACCATATGTTTACTGAAAGATAATTATGCTAGTATTGTCCTAGCAGAAGAGTTATTGAAGATGAAATGTCATCTTACTGATACAATGTCAACCAAAAGGGAATACCAGCACAAATCAAAATGCCAAGGTTTTTTTAATGAAGGAAACAGTAGTGTATAGGAAAAATAAACTTCTTGCATGGAAGGACAAAAGGATCCTTACAATTCTCAGCACTCAGAATCATGCAGGAATGAAATCTACCACAAGAATATTACATGGTGGAAACATGTCAGTCAAAAAACCTGAAATGATTCTAAATTATATTGCCAATATGAGTGGTGTTAATCGTATGTCAATATGCTTCTACATATTTTTGTGAAAATCTTTAAAATGGTGGAGGAAATTATTCTGGGGACTAGAAATATACATTATTAACTCCTGTATACTGTACCGAGCATCAAAAAAAAAAAAAAAAAAAAAGGAAAAACCCAAGTCCCATTTGACATTTGTTAAGCTTCTGACTGATCATTTGAGAAGTGGTTTTCAGGAGACACAAGTACCTCCTTCCACATTGTCTTCAAACAGACTGGACAATAAGTTACATATTATTAATGTGGGAGGAAGAAAATGAAACTGCATTGTCTGCTTGAATAGAAAAACACCAGGTGGAAGATGACAAACAAATTACTATTGCACAACATATATCAGTGGGCCTGTAATACATGTTGGTGAAACTTTCATACATTACTACGTTAGAAAATTATAAGACAAAAGTTTGATTTTTTGTCATAAATAAATTCCTCGATGTCCAAAATTCCATTATAAGCCAAATATCATTAAAATAGTTGATTCCAGTGCTATACTATTTAATATAAAGTTATTCATTTTTCACTATTTTGTAAAAAAAAGTGTGGTCGAGTTGCTGGTAGGTGATCCACAAGATGCTTCTGAATGCAAAGGGTTAAGGTACTTAAGTTTTAGTTTAAACTAATATGAGTATCTTGGGATGCTGTGCTTATAGCTATACTCTTTCTAAAAACTCTTTTTAGTAGATATTATCCCCATTTATGAGTAATGAAAACTGAATTGGAGTTTTCGTTTGCTCAGGTTAAAATCTAGGTCAGAAATTGGATAACGTTTTGTAAAAATCCGGTTAGTAAATATTTTAGGAATTGAGGACCATACAGTCTCTGTTGTAACTACAATGGTTTGAAAGCAGTCATAGACAACACATAAATAAGAGGGCTGTGTTTCAATTCAACTTTATGGACACTGAATTTCAGTAATTTTCAAATGTGAAATATTCTTTTGATGCTTTTTCAACCATTTAAGCATGTAAAATCATTCTAAGCTGTGAGTATACAAAATCAGACAGCCAACTGGGATTTGGCTGGTGGGCCATGACTTAGGTGATTAAATTCTAGGCCCTGGTGTTTTCACAAAGCTACTAGTAGAAACTACAGAAATAAATATTCTAGATGCTTCTTCATAGAACTGTTCTAAGGATTATAGATTTTTTTTTTTCAGTCACCCAGGCTGGAGTACAGTGACACAGTCA
The DNA here is from genome assembly GCA_027257055.1 of Cephalopachus bancanus. NCBI lineage: Eukaryota > Metazoa > Chordata > Mammalia > Primates > Tarsiidae > Cephalopachus > Cephalopachus bancanus. Next base: position 693,950 of record JAPVLO010000567.1, read on the forward strand.
CAGCTTATTGCAACCACAACCTCCTGGGCTAAGGCGATCTACCTGCTTCAACCTCCCAATTTGCTGGGACTACAGGCACGTGCCACCATACCTGCTAATTATTATTCTTTTTTTCCCTAGTGACAGGTTCTTGCTATGTTACCTAGGTTGGTCTCAAGTTCTTGGGCTCAAGCAATTCTCCAGTTTTGTCCTCCCCAAAGTGTAAGGATGCCTGACCTGTTCTAAGGAATAAATAAGGATAGATATAAAGCACTTAATACATTTTGTGGTACTTAGGAAGCTATCAAAGTTCAGCTAGTATCCTCCTTACTGAGCCTTTTTTGAAATTTTATTTTATTATTAATTAAAAAAAAATATATATATATATATTTTGGGAGGCCAAGGTGAGAGGATTGCCTGAGCCCATGGGTTCGAGACCAGCCTGGGCAACTTGGTGAGACCTCATCTCTACAATAAATCAAAAAATTAGCCAGGCGTGGTGGTGCGCACCTGTAGTTCCAGCTACTTGGAAGGCTGAGGCAGAAAGATCTCCTGAGTCCAGCAGGCCGAAGCTGCAGTGTCTGTGAGTGTGCCACTGCACTCCAGCCTAGTTGACAGAGTGAGACTCTGACTCAAACAAAATAAAAAAAAATATATAGTTATCAGGTATCAGGTACAACATGATGTTTTGATACACGTATTCCCTGCTGAGTCTTTTCTTTTTCATGCCACTTACATTTAAAATTAAAGATTTAAGAACTGCTTTCAAATTTTAATGTAATAAAGCTACCATTAGGTGGCACTCCTACCTCAAGTTTAAGAGGCTGTAGCTGCTTGCAAAGGGAGAGACTAAAAAGAAACTCATAGGCACAGTTTACGATATCCTAACTCATGATACCCTAAATCTGGGTAGGGTCAAAGTCGAATTAAATCATCAGACAACTACTTGGTATTTGTTGAATCAGAGAATTAGTTGGTGTTTGAAGACACTCCAGAATGTTAGAATTTGGCCTTTACCCCTTACCGCTTATCTGCTGTGCAGACTTCGTTTGGCATGTTGGTCTCCAACTCCTGGGCTTTAGCAATCCCCCTACCTCAGCCTCGCAAGGTGTTGGAATTGCAAGCTGAGCCCAGCCCAGGTTTCCTATTCTTCAACCAGTGTTGGTAATTTGTTCATTTTATCTAAATGTTCACATTTATTGGAGTAAACTTATCCATAATATTTTCTTTTTTACTGCCTGCAATATCTATAGTAATATCTCTCTTTCATTTCTCTGTTGATTATTTGTGTCTTCCTCTTTCTTTTATCACTGTCCTCTGCGGGTAGCAGTGACTCAGAAGCCCAGGCTAAAGCTCCACCTAAGCCTTTCGGGCACCCCCAAAGCCCTTTCATATCAGATGCTTCTACACAGATGGTTAGCAGGCCTAAGACCTGAGTGTGTTGCTTGGAGGCAAATGAGTATCAGAAAGAATTGCAGACCAGGTGCGGTGGCTCATGTTTGTAATCCCAGCACTTTGGGAGGCTGGGGAGAGAGGATTGCCTGAGCCCAGGGATTCGAGACCGTTCTGGGCAACTTGGGGAGACCTCATCTCTACAATAAATCAAAAAGTTAGCTGGGTGTGGTGGCGCATGCCTGTAGTTCCAGGTACTTGGAAGGCTGAGGCAAAAGAATCGCCTGAGCCTAGCAGGTCAAGGCTGCAGTAACCGTGAGCACGCCACTGCACTCCAGCCTGGGTGAGACTCCGAGTCAAAAAAAAGTACTAGATTTCCCAACCAGCAAAGTAAGGGGGGAAAAAGTAAAGTTGAGAAAAGGGAAGCTAGGCTGGGCGCAGTGACTCACGCCTATAATCCCAGCACTTTGGGAGACTGAGGTGAGAGGCTGAGGTAAGAGGCCTGAGCCCATGAGTTCGAGACCAGCCTGGGCAATTTGATGACACCTCATCTCTACAATAAATAAAAAAATTAGCCGGGCATGGTGGTGTGTGCCTGTAGTTCCAGCTACTTGGAAGACTGCGGGGGAAGGATTGCCTGAGCCCAGCAGGTTGAGGCTGCAGTGGCCGGGAGCATGACACTGCCCTTCAGCCTGGGTGACAGAGTGAGACTCCAACTCAAAAAAAAAAAAAAAAAAGGGAAAAAGAAGAAACCAAACTGTCATTTATCTGCAGAAAATGATTGTCAACATAGAAAATTCTATAACAGTGAGATTCTAACTAAAAAAAAAGTAATATTGGCCGGGCTCGGTGGCTCAGCCTGTAATCCCAGCACTTTGGGAGGCCGAGGTGAGTGGATTGCCTGAGCCCACGGGTTCGAGACCCGCCTGGGTAAATTGGCGAGACCTCATCTCTACAATAAATCAAAAATTAGCTGGGTGTGGTAGCGCGCTCCTGTAGTTCTAGCTACTTGGAAGGCTGAGGCGGAAGGATCACTGGAGCCCAGCACTCCAGTCTGGGGGACACAGTGAGGCTCCAACTCAAAAAAAAAAAAAAAGTAATATTAAAGAAAATTTAAATATAAGGAGAGGTGAGAAATGAAATATGTTTATGAATTAGAACACTCAACATTGTAAAGGTCAGATTTACTCCAGATTGATCTGTGGTCACAATGCAAGTCAATTTAGCTTCCTCTAGATTTTATTAATTTAATAATTTTATTTTATATTTTTTGAGACAACATCTTGCTCTGTTGCCCAGGCTGGAGAGCAGTGGTATGATCACTGCAGCCTCAACTTCCTGGCTTAAGGGATCCTCCTGCCTCTGTCTCCCAAGTAGCTTGGGACTACAGGTACATACCACCACACCCAACTAATTTTTTTTAATCTTTATTTTTGTAGAGATGGGGTCTCACTGTATTTCCGAAGTTGGTCTCAAATTCCTGACCTCAAGCGATCCTCTCACCTCAGCCTCACAAAGTGCTGGTATTACAGGTGTGAGCCACCATGTTGGGCTTTTAACCACTTACTATATTAAAACTCAGTGTCGCTTTTTGCAAAATTTTTGGACTAATGGTCTACATCAAGGGTCCCCAACTGGTCTGTGGCCTGTTAGGAACTGGGCCACACAGTTTGAGGTGAGTGGCAGGCAAGTAAGCAAAGCTTCATCTGTATTTATAGCCGCTTTTCATCACTCACATTACCACCTGAGTTCCACTTCCTGTCAGATCAGCACTCAAAAGCCCATGTCCATTTCCAACATCCTATCTTTTTGTGAAGCAGGGTTTTCTGCAGTGACAGCAACCAAAATGAGATTATGGAGTAGACTGGAAATAAGCAATAAACTTCAAGTGTCACTGTCTCCCATCACCCCCGGGTGGGACCATCTAGTTGCAGGAAAACAAGCTCAGGGCTCCTGCTGATTCTGTATTATGGTGAGTTGTATAATTATTTAATTATATATTATAATGTAATAACAAAAGAAGTAAAGTGCACAATAAGTGTAATGTCCTTGAATCATCCCAAAGCCATTTCCCCTACCCCTGCCCTGGTCTGACTTAACTGGTTCCTGATGTCAAAAAAGTTGGGGAACACTGGTCTATATGACCTAACTGATGTGGTGACTTAAATATGAGTGGATTACCAATGCAAGTCAAGTACATATAGGGTTTCCACCTTTAGTGGTCATTATGATTACTCTTCAATATCCACCCCATTGCACTTCCCAATAGTGTAGGAAAGATCCTAGTTGGACTGTGCTTTTCCAGGTGATCCCATCTATGCCACCTATGTTTTCCTGTCTCCTTATCTGGATAAATTCTCTAACTTCTATTTAATGAATGTCGTTAAGTAGCCCTTTAGTGTATCTATCTGTAAGTCTAATTAAGCATAATTCTAATGTTTCCATTTGGAACTTGGAGGCTATCTTTAGGAAGTCTGAGATTTTCTGTGATTTTTCCTACAGGCCAAAGGTGAAAACAAAACACAAACTTAAGTCTCTAGCAGAGTATCTCTCTACATAATTATAGCCAAAACTCAGTAACTGGCCCATAAGAAAATTCATGATACGACTTTCTAAACACAATTTAGAAATGAATTGATTACAATGTAAAAGACTCATTCACACACACAAAAAAAAAAAACAAAACAGTTTTTTTTTTTTTTTGGTAAAGCAAACTCAGTTGGATGTAGTGTCTCACATCTGTAATCCCAGCACTGTGGGAGGTAGAGGTAAGAGGATTGCCTGACCCAGGGAGAGCAGCCTGTGCAAGCTGACAAGACCTCATTTCAACAATAAATTAAAAAACTAGGTGGTGCACAACTCTAGTTCCAGCTACTTGGAAGGCTAAGGCAGAAGGATCACATGAGCCCAGCAGGTCAAGGCTGCCCTAGTTGTGATTGGGCCACTGCACTCCAGCCTGAGCAACAGAGTGAGATTCTGCCTTAAAACAAACAGACAAAAAAGCCCCAAACATCTACTGCATTTAATTAAAGAATCATAATCTTTGGATGGGTCTTTTATGATCGCCTTTACAAATGAAGAAATTGAGATGTGACTGGGTGTGGCTCCCACCCATAATCCCAGCACTCTGGGAGGCCAAGGTGTGAGGATCACTTGAGGCCAGGAATTCAAGACTAGCCTGGGCAGTACAGTGACGTCCTGGCTCCACAAAAGATTTAAAATAAAATGTACAGGCCATTGTGGTGTTCTAAGTCTGTAATTCCAGCACTTTGGGAGGCAGAGGTGAGAGGACTGCCTGAGCCGAGGGGTTCGAGACCAGCCTAGGCAACTTGGTGAGACCTCGTCTCTACAATAAACAAAAAATTAGCTGGGCATGGTGGCGCGTACCTGTAATTCCAGCTACTTAGAAGGCAGAGGCAAAAGGATCACATGAGCCCAGCAGGTCGAGGTTAGGGTGGCCGTGAGTGTACCACTGCACTCCAGCCTGAGTGACAGAGTGAGACCCTGACTAAAAAAAAAAAAAAAAAAATTATAGAAGATGCAAAGAACCCAGTGTCTTGAAAAAGAATGAAAAAGAGGATTTGCCCTACATGATGCCAATATCCATCATAATGCTGCTGTAATTAGAATTTTGCTTTGGAGGAGATAGAATTAAGATGGCTAGTGTGGCAGCTAGAGTATGTTTCTCCCATGGTTTGTTTGGGTTTTTTTTGAGTTGGAGTCTCACTCTGTCGCCCAGACTGGAGTGCAGTGGCCGTTCCTGGCCCCCGCAGCCTCGACCTGCTGGGCTCCGGCGATCCTTCCGCCTCAGTCTTCCGAGTAGCCAGAATTACAGGCATGCGCTACCACACCCGGCTGATTTTTTGATTTATTGTAGAGATGAGGTCTCGCTGCCCAGGCGGGTCTTGGACCCGCGGGCTCAGGCAATCCTCTCATCTCAGCCTCCCAAAGGCGCGGGATTACAGACTGAGCCACCGAGCCCGGCTTTTGTTTCTCCCATGGTATGAGCCAAGATAGTTTCCTCTGCACCCAGAGAAGAAGAGGACTAGCAGCATGCCTCACAACTCTCCAAGGGAGTGGTAATAACCACACAGAGAAAAATCCATCGACATGAGCTGTATCTGGCCATGCATTGACTGCATTGCTACAGTTCACCAGTAGCCTCCAGACACAGTGGGGAAGGTGAGTGAGGGAAATTCAGGATTTCTGTGATCCTGCAAACTTGGAGGACCCCCTGAGCCTTGCAGGACTCCAGTACCTCACAGGAGACTGCCTTATACACAGCCGTGCCCTGCTGAATCCCATGGCAGAGTCATACAGGAAAAAAGAAAGCCTTGAGGAGCACCAACTGCCATTTCCCAGGAATTCAACTCTTGTGGGTGGTATGGCTGCTTTCCAGTCAGCTGGGGAGGGAATAGGCCCCAAGGGCAAACTCTGGCGCTGCAGACAGTACCTGGCTGGGGCAAGTTGCCTTGAGAACTCTTGAGGGTCTGAGACTGGCTGCACTTTCACCTTCTTTTTTTTTTTTTTTTTTTTTTTGAGTTGGAGTCTCACTCAGTCGCCCAGACTGGAGTGCAGTGGCTGCTTCCGGCCACCGCAGCCTCGACCTGCTGGGCTCTGGCGATCCTTCCGCCTCAGCCTTCCAAGTAGCCAGAATTACAGGTACGCGCTATCACGCCCGGCTGATTTTTTGATTTATTGTAGAGGTGAGGTCTCTCTGCCCAGGCAGGTCTCGAACCCACGGGCTCAGGCAATCCACTCACCTCAGCCTCCCAAAGGCGCGGGATTACAGGCTGAGCCACCTACTTTCAATAGATAAATAGCCTGAGGCAAAGGCAGGAGCCAGGTGGAACAAGTTACCTAGCAACTTCTCACTCCCCATGTGAACTCTTCTGTGCCCACTCTGCACAACAGTGTTAGACCAGTGGCCTGGGACTCCCTTCTAATCCCCATTGGTGTATCCAAGAGCGCACACTTGTGGGGTGCTTCAGCTCCTTTCCCCCACAATCCTCTCAAAGGCTCAAAACAGATTGAGGACTTGAGTAATCTCCAGAGCTCTGCCCTTGGCCTAGGCTGGCCGGGCACTTTCTTAGAGCAACACACACCAAACCCACAGCCACCATTGCAGCTGGCTTTCTCCCCCAAGCACCACCTCCTGGCTGGAGGTCAACAGTACAGCTTACCACATCAGCTATACCACCTCAACTTTGGGGAAGGCCTGATCCCAAATGCCAGCTAACACCACTTTCCAAGCCATTCCAGTCAGTCAGGATGCCATGAGCCAGTGGAGGTCCCCAGCACAGGACTGCCACAGTTGGCAATTGAGTAACTAACCACACTAAGGCTATATATAAACTAGGGAACCATGTGGTGCCTACATCAGCTCCCTCAACCTCAAATAAGAAGAAACAGTCTACTCAAATGAGAAGGAGCCAAAAAAATAATTCTGACAATGTGAAGAAAAACACACCACTCAAAAGATCACACTAACTCTTCATCAACAAACTCTAACCAAAATGAAATTTTTGAAGTTCCAGACACAGAATTCAAAAGACTGATTATAAAAGTGATCAATGAATTTCAGAAGAAAACTGAAAATCAACATAAATAAATGTTTAAAAAAACTATTTAGGACATAAATGAAAAATTCTTTAAAGAGACAGACACATTTAAAAGAAAAGCTGAAATTCTGGAAATGAAATAATAATTTAGGAAAGTACAAAATGCAATGGAAAATTTTAACAGATTAGAATAAGCCAAAGAAAGGATCTCAAAAATAGAAGATAAGGCTTTTGAATTAACCTAATCAGACACAATAAAAAAAAGAGAATCAGGAAAAACAGAAAAATTTTCAAGAAATGTGGGATTATGTAAAATGTCCAAGCCTAAAAATCATAGGTGTTCCTGAGAAAGAAGAGAAAGCAACAGATTTAGAAAACCTATTTGAGAGAATAATGGAAGAAAACTTTCCTGGTCTTGTCATAGATCTAAACAGCCAGATACAAGGAGCCCAAAGACCCACCAAAAGATTCATTGCAAAGGGTCATCCCTAAGACATATAATCATCCAGCTATGCAAAGTTAATGTGAAGGAAGTAATTTTAAGAGCAGTGAGACAAAAGAATCAAATAACTTACAAAGGTAAATCTATCATGGCCAGGTGCGGTGGCTCATGCCTATAATCCCAGCATTTTGGGAGGTGAAGGCAAGAGGATTGCCTGAGCCAAGGGTTCAAGACCAGTCTGGACAATTTGGTGAGACCTCGTCTCTATAATAAATAAAAAAATTAGCTGGACATGGTGGCGTGTACCTGTAGTTGGAAGGCTACTTGGAAGGCTAAGGCAGAAGAATCGCCTGAGCCAGCAGGTCGAGGCTGTGGTGGCCATGAGCATGCCACTACACTCAGCCTGCGCGACTGAGTGAGAATTCAACTCAAAACAAACAAACAAAAAAGGTAAACCTATTAGACTAACCACAAACTTCTCAGAAGAAACTCTACAAGCCAGAAGAGATTGGGGCCCTGTCTTCAATCTCCTCAAATGGAATAACAGTCTGCCAAAGATTTTGTATCCTGCAAAACTAAGGAAAATGAAATCTTTTTCAAACAAGCAAACACTGAGGGAATTTGTCAGCACTACACCATCTCTACAAGAAATATTCCAAGGAGTTCTAAATACTGAAACAAAAGGTTGAAATACACTGTAGAAAAATACTGGCAATCATAAGGCTCACAAGCCTTATGGAACACCAGCACAATAGAGAAAATAAATAAATAAAGCAATTAGATAGCAATCAATATGATAAATGAAACAGTACCCTACATATTATTATTATTATTATTATTATTTGAGTTGGAGTCTCACTCTGTCACCCAGACTGGAGTGCAGTGGCCGCTCCCGGCCACTGCAGCCTCAACCTGCTGGGCTCCGGCAATCCTTCTGCCTCAGCCTTCCAAGTAGCTGGAACCACAGGCGCGTGCTACCACGCCCGGCTAATTTTTGATTTATTGTAGAGATGAGGTCTCACCAAGTTGTCCAGGCGGGTCTTGAACCCGCGGGCCCAGGCAATCCACTCACCTCGGCCTCCCAAAGTACTGGAATTACAGGCTGAGCCACCGAGCCCAGCTCCTACATATTATTATTAACTCTGAATATAAATGGCCTCAATGCCCAATAAAAGATATAGACTGGGCCGGGCACTATGGCTCAGCCTGTAATCCCAGCACTTTGGGAGGCCAAGGCAAGAGGATTGCCTGAGCCCGGGGGTTCTATACCAGCTTGGGCAACTTGGTGAGACCTTGTCTCTACAATAAATCTCAAAAACTAGCCGGGCATGGTGGCATGCATCTGTAGTTCCAAGTACTTGGAAGGCTAAGGCAGAAGGATCACCTGAACCCCGCAGGTTGAGGCTATGGTGGCTGTGAGCATGTCACTGCACTCCAGCGTGGGCGACAAAGAGTGAGACTGCAACTCAAAAATAAAAATAAAAAGATTTAGACTGGCAAAATGGATGAGACACAATCCAAATATCTGCTGCCTTCTAGAGACCCACTTAACTCTCAGAGACTCCTACAGACTCAAGATATAGGGATGGGGAAAAATATTCCGTGCAAATGGAAACAAAAAATGTGTAGGAGCAGCCTTTTGCAGATAAAACAGATTAAATTAATTACTAAAAAAAGACAAAGATGGTATTATATAATGATAAAGGAAATGATTCAATGAGAATACATAACAATTTTAAATATATATGTGCCTAACACCAGAGTAAAATAAATTCTACTAGACTTACAAAAAAAGAGATAGATAGCAATACAATAATAATGGGAGACTTTAACACTCCACTGGCAGCAATAGACAACTCCTCAAGGCAGAAAGTCAACAAAGAAATATTACAGTTAAACTGGACTCTAGAACAAATGGAACTAACAGACATCCATGGAACATTCCATCCTTGAACTGCAGAACATACATTTTTCTCATCAGCACATGGAACATTTTCCAAGATAGACCATATGATAGGCCGCAAGTCAGATATCAATGAATTTTTTAAAAATCAGAATTATATCAAGCATCTTCTCAGACCACAGTGGGATACAACTAAAAAATAACTCCGAGAAGAACTCACAAAACCAAACAAAAGCATAGAAATTAAAGCAACCTGCTCTTGAATGACCCTTGGGTCAACAATGAGATCAAGATGGAAATTTAAAAATTTCTCAAAATGAGTGGCAACAATGAAACAAGTTATCAAAACCTTTGGGACACAGCCAAAACTGTGCTCAGAGGAAAATTATAGTGCTTAAAGCCTACATTAATAAGACTGAAAGACTGTCTATCAACAGCCTAACATCATACCTCATGGAACCAAACCCAAAGCTAGCAAAAGAAAAATAACAAAGATGAGAGCAGAACTAAATGAAATTGAAATGAAAAAATATATATATATATATAAAGGATCAATGAAACAAAAAGTTGGTTCTTTGAAAAGATAAAATTGATAGACTGCTAGTTAGCTCAATTAAGAAATGAAGAGAGAAGATTCAAATTAGCTCAATCAGAAGCAAAAACGAAGACATCACAACTGATATGATGGAAATTCAAAAGATCATCCAAGATTATTATGAATACCTTTATGCAAACAAATTTGACAATCTAGAGGATGTAGATAAGTTCTTGGAAACATACAACCTCCCAACTTTGAATCAGGAAGAAATAGAAACCCTGAACAAACAAATAATGAGTAGTAAGTTTGAAACAGTAGTTAGAAATCTCCCAACAAAAAAAGTCTAGGACCTGATGGATTCACTGCTGAATTTTACTAGACCTTCAAAGAAGAACTGGTACCAATTTTGCTGAAGTTACCCATAAGAATGAAGATGAAGGAATTCTGCCTAACTCATTCTACAAGGCCAGTATCACTCGGATACCAAAACCAGGAAAAGACACACACACACACACACACACACACACACACACACACACACGAAAAAAAAAGAAAATTGCTGCATACAGGACATTAATAAAAAAAAAAAAAAAAAGAAAAGAAAGGAAGAAATACACCACAACCAAGAGGGTTTTATCCCAGGGATGCAAGGCTGGTTCAACATACGTCAGTCAATAAACATGATCCACTACATAAACAGAATTAAAAACAAAAATCATACAATCACTTAAATAGATGCAGAAAAAGCATTTTTATAAAATCCAGCATCCCTTCTTGATAACAAGCCCTTAGCAAAATGGGCATAGAATCAAAATAATAAAATAATAAAAGCCATATATGACACATATGACAAACCCACAGGAAATGTCATTCTGAACTGAGAAAAGTTTAATGAATTTCCCTCAGAATTGGAACAAGGCAAAGAGGCCTGCTTTTATTGCTCTTATTCAACATAGTACTGGAAGTCCTAGCCAGAGCAATCAGGAGAAAAAGAAATAAAGGGTATTCAAATGGGAAAAGAAGAAATCAAACTATCTCTGTACACTGACAATATTATCGTATACCTAGAGAACCTTAGAGACTCCTTCAAAAGACTCCTGGACTCGATAAATGAATTCGGGAAAGTTTCAGGATACAAAATCAGCACACACAAAGCAGAACTGCTATACACTAATAGCGGCCAAGCTGAGAATCAAATAAATCACTCAATTTCATTTATAATAGCAGCCAAAAAGCTAAAACATTTAACCTGGAAACATATTTAACCAAGGAAGTGAAAGACCTCTACAAGAAGAACTACAAAACTCTGATGAAAGAAACTGCAGAGGACACAAACAAATGGAGAAATATCCCATGCTCATAGATGGGAAGAATCAACATTGTTAAAATGACCATATTACCCAAAGCAAACTACAGATTTAACACAATCCCCTATCAAACTACCAATGTCATGTTTCACAGAAGTAGAAAAAACAATTCTAAAATTTATATAGATCAAGAAAAGAGCCAGAATAGAAAGCAATCTCAAGCAAACAGAACAAAGCCGGAGGCATCATATTATTTGACTTTAAAGGCTGTACTACAAGGCTGTAGTAACCAAAACAGCATGGTACTGGCATAGGAACAGGCACATGAACCAATGGGACAGAATAGAAAATCCAGAAATAAACCCACATACCTACAACCAACTGATTGTTGACAAAGCAGACAAAAATTTACACCTATTTGACAAATGGTGCTGGGAAAATTGGATAGCTACATGCAGAAAAATGAAACAATTCCTATCTTTCCTCATATACAAAAATTAACTCAAGATGGATTAAAGACTTAAATGTCAGTCCAGAAACCATAAAAATCCTAGAAGAAAACCTAGGAAAACTCTTCTGGACATAGATCTAAGCAAAGAATCTATGGGTAAAACCCTAAAAGCAAATGCAACACAAAAATGAACAGGTGGGACTTAATTAAACTAAAATGCTTCTGAACAGCAAAAGAAATAATCAACAGAGCAAATAGGCAACCTACAGAATGGGAGAAAATATTTGCAAACTATATATCAGATAAAGGACTAATATCCGGAATCTATGAAGAACCCAAACAAATCAGCAAGAAAAAAGCAAATAATCCCATTAAAAAGTAGACATATGATATACAAATGGCCAACAAACATATGAAAAAATGCTCAATATCACTCATCATCAGGGAAATTCAAATTAAAACCACAGTGAGATACCACTTTACACCAGTCAGAACAACCACTGTTAAAATATCAAAAAACAATAGATGCTGGCATAGATGCAGAGAAAAGTGAACGCTTATGCACTGTTGGTGGAGTGTAAATTAGTACAACCTTTATGGAAAGTGTATGGAGATTTCTCAAACAACTGAAGTAGATATACCAGTTGGTCCTGAAATCCCACTAGTGTCCCAAAGGAACAGAGATCATTATAAAAGACACCTCATGTTCATTACTGCGCTATTCATAATAGCAAAAATGTGGAATCAATCTAAGTGCCCATCAACTGATCAGTAGATAATGAAAACGTGATATCTATACATTACAGATTACTATTCAGCTCTCGGAAAAAATGAAATAATGCCTTTGCAGCAACTTGGATGGAATTGGAGAACATCATCCTAAGTGAATTAACTCAGGAACAGAAGACCAAACACTGCAAGTTTTCACTTATAAGTGAAAGCTAAACTAAGGATCTGCAAAGATATAGAGAATGGTATAATAGACACTGGAGACTCAGAAGTACAAGGGAGGAAGGTGTAGAGGGACAAAAAATCATCTATCGGAAGCCGGGATCGGTGGCTCAGCCTGTAATCCCGCGCCTTTGGGAGGCTGAGGTGAGTGAATTGCCTGAGCCCGCGGGTTCGAGACCCGCCTGGGCAGCGAGACCTCATCTCTACAATAAATCAAAAACTCAGCCGGGCGTGGTAGCGCATGCCTGTAATTCTGGCTACTCTGAAGGCTGAGGCGGAAGGATCGCCGGAGCCCAGCAGGTCGAGGCTGCGGTGGCCGGAAGTGGCCACTGCACTCCAGTCTGGGCAACAGAGTGAGACTCCAACTCAAAAAAAAAAAAAAAAAATCATCTATCGGGTGCATGTGCACAGGTGGGAGGGGTGAGTAAAGCCCAGATTAGAAACTATTTGTACCCCCCAAAGCTATTGCAATCAAGCAAAGATGGAAGGCTGAGGTGGAAGGATCACCAGAGCCAAGCAGGTCAATGCTGGGGGGTGGCCATGAGTGTGAAACTGCTCTCCAGCATGGGCGACAGAGTGTGACTCTAATTCAAAAAAAAAAAAAACAAAAACAAAAGGAAAGCAAGCAAAAAAACAAAAAACTTGTTGTAGTGGCAGATGGACGGAACAGAATAGAAAGCCAGGAAGTACATCCATGCTTATGTAATTTTTTAAAATTCCCATTAAGAAAAGTAAAAGACTAGGGGCTGTGGCTCATGCCTATAATCCCAGTACTTTGGGGACCAAGGTGAGAGGATTGCCTGAGACTACGGGTTTGAGACCAGCCCTGGCAACTTGGTGAGACCTCATCTCTACAATAGATAAAAAAATTAGCTGGGCATCATGGTGCGTGCCTGTAGTTCCAGCTACTTGGAAGGTGGAGGTAGAAGGATTGCCTGAGCCCAGCAGGTTGAGGCTGTGGTGGCCACGAGCATGCCACTGCCCTCCAGCCTGGGTGACAGAGTGAGACTCCAACTCAAAAAAAAAGAAAAAGAAAAAGAAAAAGAAAAGTTGTATATATTAAGGTGTACTACATGTACTGAATATTTTTTTATTGTGTTGTATTTTTTATTTTTAACTTTAATTTATTTCATTTTATTTTTTTGAGTCAGTGTCTTACTCTGTCCCCTAGGCTGGAGTACAGTGACACGATTGCTGCTCACTGCAGCCTCCACCTCCTGGGCTCAGATGATCCTTCCACTTCAGACTCCTGAGTAGCACAGACTTGTAGCCAGCGCCACCGTGCCTGGCTAATCATTTAATTTTTTTTTTTTGGTAGAGACAAGTCTGGTTACCTTGCCTAGGCTGATCTTGAACTTTTGGGCTCAAGCAATCCACTACCTTGGCTTTCCAACATACTAGGGTAACAGGTGTGAGCCACCATGCCCAGTCCACGTTGTATTTTTTAAATTGACAAAATAATTGTACATATTTATGGGGTACATATTGATGATTCAATACACATAATGTCCGGTAATCAGGTCAGTGTAATTAGCATATCTACCATCTCAAACATTTATCATTTTTTTTGTTGGGAGCACTCAATATCCTCCTTATAGCTATTTGAAACTATATAATATGTTCTTGTTAACTAGTCATCCTACAGTGGTATAGAACACTTGAAACCAGCCAGATGCAGTGGTTCATGCCTGTAGTTTCAGCACTTGGGAGGTGGAGAGGAGAGGATTGCCTGAGTCCAGGGATTCGAGATCAACCTGGGCAACTTGGTAGGATCTCATCTCTACAATAAAATTTTTTAAAAATTAGCTGGTCTTGGTGGCACATGACTGCAGTCCCAGCTACTTGGGAGGCTAAGACGGAAAGATTGCCTGAGCCCAGCAGGTCAAGACTGCAGTGACTGTGATCTTGCCACTGCACTCTAGCCTGGGCAACAGAGTGAGACTTTGACTCAAGCAAAAACAATAACAAAATAAAACAAACAAACAAAATGCTAGAAATTATTCCTCCTATTTAGCTGTAACTTCAGATCCTTTGACAAATCTCTCCTAATCCCCACCCCTTTCTCTCTATCATTTCCAGTCTCTAGTATCCTCTGTTCTACTGTCTGCTTCTATGAGATCAACTTTTTTAAGCTTCCACATGTGGGCTGGGTGTGGTGGCTCATGCCTATAATCCCCCCACTTTGGGAGGCTGAGGTGAGAGACTTGCCTGAACCCACGGGTTTGAGACCAGCCTGGGCAACTTGGTGAGACCTCATCTCTACAATAATTCAAAAAATTAGCCAGGCATGGTGGCGCGTACCTGTAGTTCCAGCTACTTGGAAGGTTGAGACAGAAGGATCACCTGAGCCCAGCAGGTCGAGGCTGCGGTGGATGTGAGCGTGCCACTGCACTCCAGCTTGGGCGACAGAGTGAGAGACTGCAACTCAAAAAAAAACAAAATAAAAAATAAACAAACAAACAAAAAACATGCAGTGTTTAATTTTCTGTTCCTAGCTTTTGTTTATAATGTTCTTCAGTTCCATCCATACTGTTGCAAATAATAGAATTTTATTCTTTTTTCTATGACTGAATAGTAGTACCTATTCCATTTTTTCTTTATCCATTCGTCTATTGATGGACACTTAGGTTGATTCCATATTTTGGTTATTATGAGCTGTACTACAATAAACATGAGGGTGCAGATGTCTTTTCAATATAGTGATTTCTTTTTCTTTCTTTTTTTTTTTTTTTTTGATCTATACTCAGGAGTGGGATTGCTGAATCATATGATAGTTCTATTTGCGATTATTGAGGAAACTCCATACTGTTCTCCATATTGGTTGTACTAGTTTGCATTTCCACCAACAGTGTATAAGGTTCACATTTTGGCTGGGTACAGTGGCTCACACGTATAATCCCAGCACTTTGAGAGGCCAAGGCAGGAGGATCACTTGAGGTCAGGAGTTCAAGACTAGCCTTGGCAACACAGTGAGAACCTGTCACTTCAAAAATAAGAAAATGAGCCAGTCATGGTAATGTGTGTTCATAGTCCTAGCCACTCAGGGGGCTGAGGCAGGAGGATCACTTGAGCCCCGGAAGTCAAGGCTGCATTGAGCTATAACGGTGCCACTGCACTCCAACCTGATAGCCTAAGAAACAGAGTGAGACCCTGTCTTCAACAAACAAACAAACAAACAAACAAACAAACAAACAACGGCCGACGTGGTGGCTCAGCCTGTAATCGCAGTACTTTGGGAGACCAAGGTGAGAGGATTGCCTGAGTCCCGGGGTTCAATACCAGCCTGGGCAACTTGGTGAGACCTCATCTTTAAAAAAAAATTGTAAACATGTGGGATACAATTCAAGGTTAGTTATACAAACATTGATTATGCAGGTACCCTTGTTGATGAGGTATGCCCCTCCCTCCCCTAGCAGTTTCCCTCACTGCCAATCCCACCCCCCTCCCCTGACAGTTTCCCATTACTGCCAAATGTTTTCTTACAGTGTTATAATTGTTCAAGATCTGCTTATGAATGAGAACATTTGGTATTCTGTTCTTTGTTTCTGTGATAGATCACTAAGTATGATGGACTCCAAATCCATCCAAGTTGCTGCGAAGTCCATATATTTGTCCTTCTTTATGGCTGCATAATATTCCATTGTGTATATGTACCAAATTTTCTTTATCCAGTCCAGCTTCAATGGGCAACATGGTTGGTTCCATGTTGCTATTGTGAATAGAGCTGCAACAAACATAGGTGTGCAGGTATCTTTTTTGTAGCATGATTTGAGTTCCTCCGGATTTATTCCCAATAGGGGAATTGCTAGGTCATATGGAAGGTCAATTTCTAGTTCTTTCAGAAATCGCCACACTGTCTTCCAAAGAGGTTGCACTAGTTTGCATTCCCACCAGCAGGGTAGAAGCGTTCCTTTTTCTCCACATCCTTGCCGGCATCTGTTGTTTGTTTTATTAATTATGGCCTTTCTTACTGGGATTAGGTTGTATCTTAATGTGGTTTTGTTTTGCATTTCTCTGATGATGAGTGAGGCTGAGCACTTTGTCATGTGTCTGTTGGCTGCCCATATCTCTTCTTCCGAGAAATGTCTATTTATATCTTTTGCCCACTTTTTAAAGGGGCTGTTTGTTTTTTTCCTTTCGGTGTGCTTGAGTTCCTTGTAAATCCTAGAAGTTAGGCCTTTGTCAGATATACAGTTGCCAAATATTTTTTCCCATTCTGTGGTCTGTCTCCCTACTCCCTTGATGGTTTCTTTTGCTTTGCAGAAGCTCGTTAGTTTGATGAGGTCCCACTTGTCTATCTTATTTCTTAAGGTATTGGCCTTTAGGATTCTGATTAGGAATTCGTTCCCAGTTTCAATTTCCATAAGGATATCTCCTGCATTTTCTAAGATTCTTATAATTTGAAGTTTTACATTTAGGTCTTTGGTCCATTTTGAGTTAATTTTTGTGTATGGTGATAGGTAGGGGTCCTGTTTCAATCTTCTGCATGTAGTCAGCCAGTTTTCCCAGCACCATTTACTGAATAGGTTCTCCTCTCCCCAGTGATTGTTGTTGGAGGCTTTGTCAAAGATGAGTTGTTTGAGGAATTGAGGCTTTGCTTCCGGAATCTCTATCCTGTTCCATTGGTCTATGTGCCTGTTCTTGTACCAATACCAGGCTATTTTGATTACTGTAGCCTTATAGTAAAATTTGAAGTCTGGAAGTGTGATATCTCCTGCTTTGTTTCTTTTACTAAGGATTGTTTTGGCTATTCATTGGTCGTTTATGTTTCCATATGAATTTCTGTATTGTCATTTCCAGGTCTGAGAAGAATGATGTTGGTAACTTAATGGGTATTGCATTGATTGCCTTTGGTAGGATGGACATTTTAACATTGTTGATTCTTCCTATCCATGAGCATGGAATATTTTTCCATTAGTTTGTGTCTTCTTGGATTTCTTTGAGCAGTGTTTTGTAGTTCTCATTGTAAAGATATTTCACTTCTCTGGTTAGGAAGCTGCTGAGGTATTTCATTTTTTGTGTGTGGCTATTGTGAATGGGATTGGGCTTTTAATTCGGGTCTCTGCCTGCTTGTTGTTGATGCCACTGTCCTTTGCACGTTTATTTTGTGCCCTGAGACTGCCAAAGTCCTTTATCAGTGCAAGAAGATTTTTGACAGATTCTCTTGGATTTTCAAGGTATAGGATCATATCATCAGCAAAGAGAGATAACTTGACTTCCCTCTTTTCCTATTTGGATACCCCTGATTTCCATCTCTTGTCTAATTGCCCGAGCTAGGACTTTCAACACAATATTGCACCAGAGGGATAATTTGCCCATTTTTTAATTTAATTATTTATTTGCTATTGATAATTTGTCCATTTTTAAATTTAATTATTTATTTGCTGTTGAGATGCTTGAATTCCTTGTATATTCTGTATATTAACCCCCTGTCAGATAGTTTACAAATATTTTCTCCCATTCTGTAGGTTGTTTTTTTTCACTGTTTGTTGATTGTTTCCTGTGCTGTATAGGGGCTTTTTAGGTGAGTATAATCCTATTTGCTTATTTTTGTCTTTATTGCCTGTGTGGTTGAGGTCTTATTCATGAAATCTTTTTCCACACTAATGTCCTAAAGCATTTGCCCCTGCTTTCATCTAGTAGTTTTATGGTTTTAAGCCTTACATTTAGGTCTTTGATACACTTTGAGATGATTTTTGTACAGGGTGAGAGATGGGAGCCTAGTTTCATTCTTCTGCATTTGGATATCTGGTTTTTCCAGCACAATTTATTCAAGGGATTGTCCTATCCTCAGTGAGTGTCTTGTCACCTTTGTCAAAACCAGCTGACTGTAGATACTTGAATTAATCTGAGTTCTCTATTTTGTTCCATTGGTTCTCTGTTCCATTGGATAGTAGAGAAAATATAGTAGAAACATGTCTGTTTTTGCACAAATGCTATGCTGTTTTGGTTACTACAGCTTTGTAGTATATTTTGAAGTCTGGTAGTGTGATGATTCTTGCTTTGCTTATTTTGCTCAGGATTGCTTTGGCTACTAGGGTTCTTTTGTGGTTTCATACAAATTTTAAGATTTTTTTTTTTTCTGTGAAGAACATCATTGGTATTTTGGTAGAGATTGCATTGAATCTATAGATTGCTTTGGGTAATATGGCCATTTTAACATTATTTCTGATCCATGGGCATAGGTTGTCTTTCCATTTGTTTGTATCTTTTTCAATTTCTTTCATCAGTGTTTTGTAGTTTTCTTTGTAGAGGTCTTTTAACTCCTTGGTTCAATTTATTTATAGGTTTTTGTTGTTTTTATTCTTGTTGTTTTAATAGTTATTATAAATGGGATTTCCTTCATCTTCTTTATTTTTTGTGTGTGTCAGAGTCTCACTTTGTCACCCAGGCTGGAGTGCAGTGGCATGCTCACCGTCACTGCAGCCTCAACCAGCAGAGCTCAGGCAATACTTCCACCTTAGCCTTCTAAATAACTGGAACCACAGTGCACATCATCATGCCTAACTTATTTATTTGTTTGCTTGCTTATTGTAAAGACAAGGCCTCACCAAGTTGCCCAGGCTGGTCTTGAACTCCTGGGCTCAGGCAATCCTCTCAACTCCACCTCCCAAAATTCTGGGATTATAGGTGTGAGCCACTGCACCCGGTAGGAATTGCCTTCTTGATTTATTTTTTAGTAGTTTGTTGCTTGTGTATAGAAATACAATTGATTTTTGTATGTTGGTTATTGTATCCTGCAACTTTACTGGGTTCGTTTATCGGTTCTAAGAGAGTTTTAGAGGAATATTTGTGGTATTTTTGTATTAATAAGATCATGTGCCGGATGTGTTGGCTCATGCCTGTAATGCCAGCACTTTAGGAGGCAGAGACAAGAAGATTGCCTGAGTCCACAGATTCGAGACCAACCTGGACAACATTGTGAGACCTTGTCTCTACAATCAATCAAAAACTTAGCCAGGCGTGGTGATGCGTGCCTGTAGTTCCAGCTACTTGGAAGGCTGAGGTGGAAGGATCACCTGAACCCAGCAGGTTGAGGCTGTGGTGGCCATGATCTTGCCACTGCAGTCTGGGTGACAGACTGAGACTCTGACTCAGGAAAAAAAAAAAAAAAAAAGAAGATAATGTTGTCTGTAGACAGAGATAATTTTACTTCCTTCTTTTCACTTTGGATTTCTTTCCTAATTACTCTGGCTAATACTTATAGTACCATGTTGAATAAGAGTGGTGATAGTGGGCATCTTTATCTTGTTCCAGCTCTTAAAAGAAAAACCTTTAGCCTTTTCCCATCAATATTATGTTTGCTGTGGGCTTGTCATGTATACCTTTATTGTGTTACAGTACTTTCCCTCTATACCTAATTTATTGAGAGTTTTCATTGCAAAAGGATGTTGAATTTTATCAAACGCTTGTTTTATAATCATTGAGGTGATCATATTTTTTTGTCCTTCATTTTGTTGATGTGATGTATCATGTTCATTGATTTGCCATGTTAAACCATCCCTGTATTCTGGGATAAATCTCACTTGATCATGGTGTTTTACTCTTTTGATGTATCATTGAATTTGGGTTGCTAGTATATTTTTAAGGATTGTTATATCTATGTTCATCAGAGATATTGGTCTATAGTTTTCTTTTTGTGTATGTGTCCTTTCTAGTTTTGGTTTCAGTATTATTCTGGCCTTGTAGAATGAGGAAGAATTCCCTCCACTTCCATTTTGAGAATAATTGATGTTAATTATTTTATAAAGCATCTATTGAATCAGCAGTGAAGCTATCTGGTCCTGGATGTTTGCTTGTTAGTAGATTTTTAAAATTACTGATTCGGTCTTGTTACTTGTTATCAGTCTGTTCAAGTTTTCTATTTCTTCTAGATTCAACATTTGTAGGTTGTATGTATCCTTGAATTTGATTATTTTCTTTAGGTTTTAAAATTTATTGGCATATAGCTGTTCATAGTAGTCTCTAATCATCTTTTGTGTTTCTGTGGTATTTGTTGTGATTTTTTTCATTTGTCTCCTTTTTCTTTTGTGATTTTAGTTTTGAAGGTCTTCTCTGTTTTCTTAGTTGGTCTAGCTAATGGTTTACCACTTTTGTTTTTCTTTTTGAAACACCAGCTTTTGCTGTTTATCTTTTGTCAGTCTCAATTTTGCTTATTTCTGCTCTGATTTTATTACTTCTTTCCTTCTACTTAATTTAAGTTTGGTTTGTTCTTGCAGTTTTTAGTTCCTTGAGAAACATCATTAAATTGTTTATTGGAAATCTTTCTAGTTTTTTGATGTAGGTATTTATTGCTATAAACTTGCCTTTTTTTTTTTTAAGTTGGAGTTTCACTCTGTTACCTAGGCTGGAGTGCATGCTGCTCATGGTCACCACAGCCTTGACCTGCTGGGCTCAGGTGATCCTTCTACCTCAGCCTTCCAAATAGCTGGAACTACAGGCATGCATCATCACACCCAGCTAATTTTTTATTTATTATAGAGACGAGGTCTCACCATGTTGCCCAGGCTGGTCTCAAATATGTGGGCTCAGGCAATCCTCTTGCCTCTGCCTCCCAAAGTGCTGGGATTACAGGAGTAAGCTACTGTGCCCAGTTTAAACTTGCCTTTAAATATTGCTTTTACTATGTCTTATAAGTTTTGATATATTGTGTTTCTTTTCTTTTTTTTCTTTTTTTGAGTTGGAGTCTCACTCTGTCGCCCAGACTGGAGTGCAGTGGCCGCTCCCAGTCACCGCAGCCTCGACCTGCTGGGCTCCGGTGATCCTTCCGCCTCAACCTTCCTAGTAGCTGGAACTACAGACGCGCGCTACCACGCCCGGCTGATTTTTTGATTTATTATAGAGATGAGGTCTCGCCTGCCCAGGCGGGTCTTGAACCCGTGGGCTCAGGCAATTCACTCACCTCACCCTCCCAAAGGCGCGGGATTACAGGCTGAGCCACCGAGCCCGGCTATTGTGTTTCTATTTTCAGTTTTTTCAAGGGATTTTAAATTTTTATTCTTAATTCCTTTCTTCATCCATTGGTCTTTCAGGGGCATACGTTTAATTGATATGTATTTGTATATTTTTGAATGTTCCTCTTGTTATTGATTTCTAGTTTTATTCTATTATAGTCACATAAGATACTTGATATGATTTTGAGTTTTAAAATTTTTGTTAAAGACTTGTTTTGTGTCCTAATGTATGGTCAATCCTAGAGAATGTTCTATGTACTGATGAAAAAAATGTGTATTCTGCAGCTGTTGGGTAAAATTTCTGTAAATGTCTGTTAGGTCTGTTTAGTTTATGTTCTAGTTTAAATCTAATGGTTTTTGTTGTTGCTATTGTTGATTTTCTGTCCAGATGATCTGTCCAATGCTGAGTATCGGATGTTGAAGTCAACTTTGATTTTATTGAGGTCTATCTCTTCCTTCAGATCTGATAATATTTGCTTTTTTAGTAAGAACTTCAGAGTTTGAAAAAAAAAAGTTTGGCCGGGCACAGTGGCTCAGCCAATAATCCCAGCACTTTGGGAGGCCGAGGTGAGAGGATTGCCTGAGCCCGGGCAACTTGGTGAGACCTCGTCTTTACAATAAATCACAAAAAACTAACCAGGTGTGGTGGTGTGCATCTGTAGTTCCAGCTACTTGGAAGGCTGAGACAGAAGGATCGCCTAAACCCAGCAGGTTGAGGCTGCAGTGGCCGTGAGTGTGCCACTGCACTACAGCCTGGGCGACAAAGAGTGAGACTTCAACTCAAAAAGAAAAAGAAAAAAAGTTCTAATAATATTTTCTTTAAAGCTGGGCTCGGTGGTTCAGCCTGTAATACCAGCGCTTTGGGAGGCTGAGGTGAGTGGATTGCCTGAGACCACGAGTTTGAGACCCGCCTGGGCAACTTGGCGAGACCTCATCTCTACAATAAATCAAAAATTAGCTGGGCGTGGTAGCACGCACCTTAGTTCCAGCTACTTGGAAGGCTGAGGTGGAAGGATCGCCAGACCCCAGCAGGTCGAGGTTGCTGTGGCCGGGAGCAGTCACTGCACTCCACTCTGAATGACAAAGTGAGACTCCAACTCAAAAAAAAAAAATTTGCTTTATATATCTAGGTGCTCTGGTGTTGGCTGTATATATATTTAAATTTTTTTTTGAGTTGAGTCTCACTCAGTTACCTAGGTTGGAGTGCAGTGGCACAGTCATGGTCACTGCAGCCTCAACCTGCTAGACTCAGGCGATCCTTCCACCTTAGCCTTCCACGTAGCTGGAACTACAGGCATGCTCCACCATGCCTGGGTAATTTTGGTTTATTGTAGAGCTGAGGTCTTGCCAAGTTGCCCAGGCTGGTCTCGAACCCCTGGGCTCAGGCAATACTGTACCCATCCAATGTGCTGAGATTATAGGTGTGAGTCTCTGTGCTTTATACTTGTTATAGTCTCTTGGTAAATTGGTCCCTTTATTATGATATAATGTTCTTCTTTGTCTCTTTTGACAGATTTTTAACTTGAAGTCTATTTTGTCTGATGTAAGTATAGCTACTTTTGCTTGCCTTTGGTTTCTGTTTGTGTAGTTTTTTGTTTTATTATTTTTTTTGTTAGGATTTCACTGTGTCATCCAAGCTGGAGGGGCAGTGGCACAATCATGGCTTACCATAGCCTTGACCTCCTAGCCTAAGGCAGTCCTTCCACCTCAGAGTCCCTTGAGCATTTCTTGTACAGCTGGTCTAGTGGTGATGAATTCCCTTAGTCTTTACTGGTCTGTGAAATATTTTACTTCTCTTTCATTTCTGAAGGTTAACTTTGCTGGGTACAATATTCTTGACCGACAAGTTTTTTTGTTTCAGTATTTTAAATATATTATCACATTCCTTCCTGACCAGTAGGGTTTCTGCTGAGAATTTCTCTGTTAGTCTAATGGTGGTTCTCTTACATGCCACTTGATACTTTTATCTTGCTGTTTTTAAAATTCTTTCTTTGTCTTGGACAATTTGACTATAATATGCCTTGAAAATGACCTGTTTAGGCTGAATATATTTGGAATTCTTTGAACTTCCTGAATATGGATGTCCATGTCTTTCTCAAGACTTGGGAAATTTTCAGCTATTATTTTATTAAATATGTTTTCTATGCCTTGGGTCTTCTTCCTGGAATGCCCATAATACAAATATTTGCCCTTTATTCTTTTTTACTCTTTTCTTTTTCTGTCTATATTGTTTCAAAAGACCTAGCCTCAATTCAGGATTTGTTTCTTCCGCTTGGTTTAGTCTGTTGTTAAAGTTCTTTTTTTTTTTTGAGTTGGAGTCTCACTCTGTCGCCCAGACTGGAGTGCAGTGGCTGCTCCCAGCCACCGCAGCCTCGACCTGCTGGGCTTCGGCGATCCTTCTGAGTAGCCGGAATTACAGGCACGTGCTACCACGCCCGGCTGATTTTTTGATTTATTGTAGAGATGAGGTCTCGCTGCCTAGGCGGGTCTCGAACCCGCGGGCTCAGGCAATCCACTCACCTCAGCCTCCCAAAGGCGCAGGATTACAGGCTGAGCCACCGAGCCCGGCTTGTTAAAGTTCTTGATTGCATTTTAAAATTTTCATTCATTGAATTCTTCAGCTCCAGGACTTCTATTGGTTCTTTGTTATGATATCTAACTCTTTGTTGAATTTCTCATTCAATTCATGTCTGTTACTGGAAAATTATTGTGTTCTTTTGGAGGTATTATGTTATTATGTTTTCTTACTTTCTTATATTTGTTATGTCCCTACATTGATTTATATACATCTGGTGAAACAATTGCCTCTTCCAATTTTTTTGGAGTAGGTTCGATAGGAAAATACTTGTTCATATAAATGGGTCTTGGTGCGTTGGTTGGTGAGATGTGTTGGCTTTGATTCTAGGTGAGTGCTATAGTGCAGTCTCTGTGTAGTTTCTTCAGCAGTAATCCATACTAGTGATATTTGTGAGTGTGTGTTTTGTGGCAGAGGAGAGTGTAGCTTTGCCTGAAGTGGGCTCACCAGATTGTCTGTCAGGTCAGGAGCACGTGCATGTATGTAGTGGGTTGGCCAACTTGGGGTCTGCCTCCTTGGGGCTGGGATCATGGAGCTTTTACTCTGGCTAGGGACATTGGTGTGCTGTTTCTTACCTAGCCTGGGAACTTGTCTGTCAGGAGTGGCCCTGTGGCTGTTTCTCAAGCCCAGGACATGACACAACACTGCTCAGCCAGGCTGGCAGTGTACCTTCCAGGGAAAACTCTCAGGACTATTTCTCAGTTCCTGACTGTGGGCATGGAGCCTTTGGGCAGGTCAGGGGTAGGTCTGTGAGGGGTAGTGGGCACTGCGGGACTGCTTTTTATTCATCTATGGGCATAGTCATATAGCCATCTTGCCAACCTAGAGGCATGCTAGCTGGTCAGTGGCTCAGGAACTTCTCTTGTTCAGAGGAGGGTCTACAGCAGTTTGCTTGGCTTAAGTGCGACTTTGCCCTGAGCAGTACTGCCAGGCTGTTCCTCTGGAAGTGTGGGCAGTCAGAGTTGATTTTTCTGCTGTGTAAGACCAGTATCACAGCCCGTCCTGGGCTCATCTCTGCATAGCTGGGGTTCTGGCATTCAGTCACCCATGTGGGCTTGGTGGAATGAAGATGAAGTCCTAGTGCTAGAGGGGTACCATGGCTATTGGAACCCAGAGGAGGGTGCACTCTTGATGTGACTTTGGTATCAAGATGATGCTGTACCACAGCAGCATGATTGGAAGCGAGCAGTTGAGGAGGGCAAGAGGTGTGATGTGCATACCCTGTGCTTCTAATCTGGAGTATGCAACTGCCTGAATTTTCTGTAGCTCTCCAAGCTGGACCCAGAGTTTGCAAGGACTGTGGGATTTTCCTGTAGTAAGGACTATATAGCAGGGGTCTCCAACCCCAGGCCACAGACTGGTACTAGCCATGGCCTGTTAGGAACTGGGCCACACAGCAGGAGGTGAGCCTCAGGCAAGCAAGCAAAGCTTCATCTGTATTTACAGCCACTCCTCATTGCTCGTATTAGCGTCTGAGCTCTGCCTCCTGTCAGATCAGCAGTGGCGTATGATTCTCACAGGAAAGCAAACCATATTGTGAACTGCACATACCAGGGATCTAAGTTGCATGCTCCTTATGAGAATCTAGTGCCTGATGATCTGAGGTGGAGCTGAGGCGGTGATGCTAGTGCCGGGGAGTGGCTGCAAATACAGATTAACATTAGTAGTGAGGTTTGACTGCACTCCTGCACCATAATAAATCAATTGCTTGCAGATTCATATCTAAACCCTAGCAGTGAGTGGCAAGTTAGTTGATATATTCCAGTTGTACAGCTATATCTGTGAAAGTCATCTCACTTCTGTATGTTCTGTATCCATCTCCTCACAGAGCTGTGCAAACAGATGTGAGTTAAGGGCACATACTTTAATGCGGTATGTCAGAATCTGACATTTATTTTAGTCCACAATGGCCCACCTGTTATTTTATTTACCACTTCCACCCGCACCTCTTTCCCATACTGTGCACTTGTCTCAGTCACGGTTTTGGTAAGCAAAACTAACCCTAACCAAAATGAGTAAAAACCCAATGTCACTGGAGAGTTTCTTTGAAAAGAGGGAAAGACCCAATGATGAGACAGCAGAAGACTCTAAGACTGCCAACAAAATGAAAACTGCATTTAAAAGAATATGCTGGCTGGGCTTGATGGCTCAGCCTGTAATCCTGCGCTTTGGGAGGCTGAGGTAAGTGAATTGCCTGAGCCCTCGGATTCGAGACCCACCTGGGCAATTTGGTGAGACCTTGTCTCTACAATAAATCAAAAATTTCCTTCCTATGGAGCATCTTCTTAGTGGCTAACTGCAAGCTATGAAGCCCTTTCCTTCTGGTGAAGGGTTGATCTTGCCTACTGCTAAGGACATTTGTCATGAACTTTTAGGAGAGGCTGCAGTTCAAAAGGCGGCACATATTCTTGGCTACCACTATAACTAGACAAACTGATGAAATAGCAGAGGATATTGAGGCATAATTGTTAGAGAGGATTAATGAGTCACTGAGGTACACAGTCCAGGTTGATGAATCTGTCGATGTTGACAACTAGGCAACAATGCTTACTTTTGTGTGATATATTTTTCAGGAGGAGATGTGTGGGAGGATATGTTATGTGCAGGTTTGTTGCCAACCAATACCACAGCTGCAGAGCTATTCAAGTCTTTGAATGATCACATGTCAGGAAAACTGAAATGGTCATCTTGTGTAAGTATATGCATGGATGTAGTGGCTGCCATGACTGGATGGCTTTCTGGTTTCACTACTAGGGTCAAAGAGGTCACTTCTGAAGGTTAGTCTACATACTGTGTCATCCATAGAGAGATGCTGGCTAGCCGAAAAATTTCACCTGGACTTAAAAACATTTTGCAGAATGTGGTTAAAATTATCAACCACAGCCGGGCTCGGTGGCTCAGCCTGTAATCCCGCGCCTTTGGGAGGCTGAGGTGAGTGGATTGCCTGAGCCGGCGGGTTTGAGACCCGCCTGGGCAGCGAGACCTCATCTCTACAATAAATCAAAAAATCAGCTGGGCGTGGTAGCGCGTGCCTGTAATTCCGGCTACTCGGAAGGCGGAGGCGGAAGGATCGCCGGAGCCCAGCAGGCGAGGCTGCGGTGGCCGGAAGCGGCCACTGCACTCCAGTCTGGGTGACAGAGTGAGACTCCAACTCAAAAAAAAAAAAAAAAAAAAAAAAAAATATATATATATATATATATATATATATATAAAAATATGTTTGAATCATACCAAAACCATTCCCCACCCCAGCCCATGGGAAAAATATCAAAAAGTTTTTATTTTTGTGTCTTATCCCAGCCCCAGTTATTGAAAATTCCAGGTCAGGCATGGTGGCTCATGCCTTTAATCCTGGCACTTTGGGAGGCCGAGGTGAGAGGATTGTCTGCGTCCATGGGTTCAAGACCAGCCCGGGCAACTTGGCAAGACCTCTTCTCTACAATAAATCAAACAATTAGCCAGGCTTGGTGGTGCATGCCTATAGTTCCAGCTACTTGGAAGACTAAGGTGGAAGGATCACCTGAGCCCAGCAGGTCAAGGCTGTGGTGGCTGTGAGCATGCCACTGCACTTCAGCCTGGGCGATACAGTGAGACTCTGACTCAAAAAACAAAAAACAAAAACAAAAACAAGACAGATACGGACACACATCAGCAGAAATGGATTTCACAAATACACTGTTGAGTGAAACAAAAGACCACAGACAATATTATTTCATTCAAATAATGTTCAAAACCAAGAAAACATATAATTTTGAGGTGCATGTATAGGTGGTAAAACTATAAAAAAAGACAAACTGCTATTGAAAAATAATGAGGGAGAGGTTTTGTGATCAGGAAGAAACACATAGTGTTAGAGTAGGGGACCAATAGGACTTTAGGAGATTGGCAATGTTCTATTTTGTGTTGGGGTCATGATTACTTGAGTGTTTATAAGTATTCATCAACTACAAATGCATATGTATGCGATATTCTGTATTCTGTTATATTTCCCACTAAGCAATAGTTTAATCTTAAAGCCTCATTGTGACATCATCATATACCCATTGTTTGGAAAAAATTAAACAGTCTGCTAGCACCGATATTGGCAATGAAATGGAGCATTGGAAGAGTTATTGCTATTGGTGGTAGTATAAGCTTTGGAAAGTTGCTCAATATTTTCTTGCTAAGTGAATGCCTATGAGAAGAGAAAAATGAGAATGTGGGTCAGGGACAGAGGGGGAAGTTAGTAAAATGAAATAAAGCAAGGAGGCAGGAGGATTGCATGGGTCCAGGAGTTCGAGACCAGCCTGGACAAACATAGCAAGACCCCATCTCAAAAAAACCCCAAAACAAACAAACAAAAAGAGACTTCTCCTACAGTGTGCAACTCTAAATAAAATAAAAGAAAAAGAAAAGAGAGAGAGAGAAAGGGATCTCATCAGGATAGATAATAAGTATGTCCGTGTACTGAAGAGTATGATGAGCTTAACTATTTGAACCTGGAGTAAAACCACCAGTAAACAGAGAGAGAGAGAGAGAGAGAGAGGTGCCACACTGGGGAACAAACTTAGAATGACAGACCACTCACACCTCTCACCCATCAGTGAGGCCTATGCAGGAGGTTGTGGGACCTGAGTTTTCAAGGGGAGGCTGTGGCTAGGATTTCCCACAGTGAATCATAGCTCAGCAGAATTTTTTTGATGGTGGATCGCATTTCATTCTTTTCAGTTTCGTTACTGAGCTATTAAGAGTATATTATTTCCATGCTGGGCTCGGTGGCTCAGCCTGTAATCCCGCACCTTTGGGAGGCTGAGGTGAGTGGATTGCCTGAGCCCGCGGGTCCGAGACCGGCCTGGGCAGCGAGACCTCATCTCTACGATAAATCAGAAAATCAGCCAGGCGTGGTAGCGCATGCCTATAATTCCGGTTACTTGGAAGGCTGAGGCGGAAGGATCGCCAGAGCCCAGTAGGTCGAGGCTGCGGTGGCCAGGAGCGGCCACTGCACTCCAGTCTGGGCGACAGAGTGAGACTCCAATTCAAAAAAAAAAAAAAAAAGAGTATATTATTTCCTAATTTCCTTGCTCTGAAGATATTTGGTTACTCAGGTAGGAGCAGCATGATGTTCCCTTAGAAGTAACTTGCGAGATAAATGCTGTGATATCTCAGAATGCTGACTTGCCCTCCTGTGGCCACTGTTGTCTGTGCCGTGGGGCGGAGAGCACTGGAGAGGGCTCTGAGCCGGCTCTTGTGTGACCTCAAGCTTAATCTCTCTGGCATCCATCCATAGTTACTAAATAAAAGACTCTCTATAAACATAAGAGGTCTTTATCCTTTCCTCAGGGTTGTGAAGAGCATGTCCTTGTAAGTTACAAAGAGCCAGCAATGGAGACAGTCGAATGTTAACTTCAGCTGGAAACTAGGTTCTTAGTGACCTCACTGGGGGCCACTGAACCAGGCCTTGTCTGAACCTGGATTTTTCATAGTCATTCACTGTATTAGTAAAATGCCATTATTTTTAAGAAAAGGAACCATACGTACTTGGAGGAGCAACTTTCTTTCCCCATCTCCTGCCTCAGCCCTTTTTGGGTGAGGGGTCTCAGGTGATTATTTGTTTTTGCTGCCCAGAATCTGTTTCTCCTCCTGAAATGCACTGCAGCTTTTATTTGGCGAAATCATTCTTCTTTCACTTTCAGAACATGAGGTTTGGGGAAGGGATCCAGGCCTAAGTCAGTTGATGCTTTTTTGACACTTTGGGCACAGTGGTTATTCACGAAGGAGTCTGTGAGTTGGGCCTTTGAGGTAGTGTGAATCCCTGGACCTGTGTGGGAGCAACCCACATAGATGTGTGCTCTGCAGGTGCAGTAGAGGGGCACTGTGTAGAGTCTGAGAAAGGAGCCAGCAATGGAGACAGTCGAATGTTAGCTTCAGCTGGAAACTAGGTTCTTAGTGACCTCACTGGGGGCCATTGAATCAGGCCTTGTCTGAACCTGGATTTTTCAGTCATTCAACACATTTACTTTATAGTTGAAGTCAGTTTTACTTGGGTTATCTGTCATTTGCAGCATAAATGAAGTATCTGGTCTTTGGTAAGACAATAGTTTGGCATATGAACATATTAAAATTGGGGTAAGAGGCCGGGTGTAATGACTCACACCTGTAATCTGAGCACTTTGGGGGCCAAGGTGGAAGGACTGTTTGAGGCCAGGAGTTTTGAGACCAGCCTAGGCAACATAGTAAGACCTTATTACTAAGAAAAATAAAAAAATTAGCCAGGCACGGTGGCACATGCCTGTAGGCTCAGTTACTCAGAAGACTGAGGCGGGAGGATCACTTGAGCCCAGGAGGCTGAGGCTGTGGCAAGCAGTGATCATGCCACTGCACTCCAGACTAGGGGATGGAGTGAGACTCTAACATAAAGGAAGGAAGGAAAGAAGGGAGGGAGGGAGGGAGGAAGAGAGAGGAGGAGGGAGGGAGGGAAGGAGGAAAGGAAAGAAAGAGAAGAAAATTGCTGTAAGAACATACCAAAATCATGCTGTGAGAGGTAGTCAGTAGCAAAGGAGAAATTTATTTGTCTTTGTAAATGTGTTACTCTAAAGCCCTGAAAGACCTGGAGTTCCTTCTGGGTATGTCCAGGATCTCAGTGGCCTGATATAGGGAGGGAAAAAGTTGTGAAAGGAATGCAAATGAGAGGGCTGAGACCACAGAAATAGAAGTGCTTCCATTTGAAGTAGAGCCTGTGAAATGATAGGCGATTTAATGGGGGAATGCAAAGAAATGTTTTGTGCCTTCTCCTGAATCTCATTTAAATTCATGATGTTCATTGTTGTCCAGGAGTGAGACTTTTTTTTCTGGTAATGTACCCATAGAATGTACTGACATTGACAAGGAGTTACATGCTCTATACGTATAGAGGTATATAGAAAAACATCCAAAAGAAGACTCATTATGTTGAACATAGTTATTTCATGGTGCTAGGATTATGGCCTTCATTTCATTTATTTATTTTTTAAGCCCTAATTTTGAAATGTTCTACCACGAATATGACTTGAATAACTTTTTTCAAAGGCGGTAGGGCGGCCAGGCATGGTGGCTCAAGCCTGTAATCCCAGCACTTTGGGAGGTCGAGGTGAGAGGATTGCCTGAGCTCAAGTGTTCGCGATCAACCTGAGCAACATGGCGAGACATCGTCTCTACAATAAATCAAAAAATTATCTGGGTGTGGTGGCGCATGCCTGTGGTTCCAGCTACTTGGAAAGCTGAGGCGGAAGGATCACCTGAGCCCAGCGGGTCGAGGCTGCGGTGGCCATGAGTGTGCCACTGCATTCCAGCCTGGGCGACAGAGTGAGAGACACACACACACACACACACACACACACACACACACACACACGCACACACACACACACACACACACGTTGCAGGGCACATTGTAATCTCACACTTGTAGTCCCAGCACTTTGGGCCGAGGTGAGAGGATTACTTGAGCCCAGGAGGTCAAGACCAGCCTGAGCAACATATCTAGACCCCATCTCTACAAAAAATATAAAAATTAGCCGTGGCTGGGTGTAGTAGTTCACACCTGTAATACCAGCACTTTGGGAGGCTGAGGTGAGAGGATTACCTGAGTCCAGGGGTTCAAGACCATTCTGGGTTGGAGTTGGAGTGAGACTCAAAAAAAAAAATACTGTACAAATACAGAAGATGACAAATAGTCTTCAAGGGAAGTCACGTGGTTAGTTGCAAGCTGGAAGTCAGAAAACTAGTCCTAAATTGCTTAACTTAACCTCCTTTTTTTTTTTTTTGAGTTGGAGTCTCACTCTGTCTCCCAGACTGGAGTGCAGTGGCTGTTCCCGGCCACTGCAGCCTCGACCTGCTGGGCTCTGGCGATCCTTCCGCCTTAGCCTTCCAGGTAGCTGGAACTACAGGCGCACGCTACCACATCTGGCTAATTTTTGATGTATTGTAGAGATGAGGTCTCACCAAGTTGCCCAGGTAGGTCTCGAACCTGCGGGCTCAGGCAATCCACTCACCTCAGGCTCCCAAGGCTCAGGATTACAGGCTGAGTCACCGAGCCCAGCTTAATTTTTATTTTTTAATAACTTCTTTGTTTTTGTTTTTGAGTAATAGTCTCACTCTGTCACCCAGGCTGCTTTACAGTGGCACAATAACAGCGACCACAGCCTCAATTTGCGGGGTCCAGGCAATACTTCTGCTGCTGTCTTCCAAGTAGCTGGGACTACAGACATGCACTACCACACCCAGCTAATTTTTTTTATTGTAGAGATGAGGTCCTGCCATGTTGCCCAAGCTGGCCTCAAACCCCTGGGCTCAAGTGTTCCTCCCATCTTGGCCTCCTAAAGTTCTGGGATTACAGGTATGAGCCACCATACTCAGTCTCTTAAATCTCTTTCTTTGTTTTTTTGAGTTGGAGTCTCACTCTATCTCCCAGGCAGGAGTGCAGTGGCACACTCATGGCCACCGCAGCCTCGACCTGCTGCGGTCAGACGATCCTTCTGCCTCAGCCTTCCAAGTAGCTGGAACTACAGGTACATACCACCAACGTCCGGCTAGTTTTATTTATTTATTTATTGTAGAGATGAGGTCTCTTAAATCTCTTTTAATCAAAGGCAGTCTTCTCTACATTCCCTTGCCATTAACTGACTATACAAACCAGTTTTGTCCTATGGGATGTTCCACATTCTGGGTTTATCTGTTTCCTTGAGGAGTCATATTTGTTGTTTCTCTTTTCTTTGTATTTCCTACAAATGACGCTCAGCTCCAGAGATCTGGTTAGAACCTGATTTGATGTTTTGGCAGAAACACATCACAGCAGGTGCTATGTGCTTCATATTCCCTCCTGATTGTATGGTTGCTCTAAGTTTCAAGATGCCAAGATTGATCAGCTTGCAATTTTCTTTTTTAACTTATCTTCTAAAAGTTTTTCCATTTCAACTTCTATGGGGTGTCCTCATTCTGTACAGATTCCATTAGATGAAAACATTGGATGAAAATAACAGAGTTTGCCGGGTTCGGTGGCTCAGCCTATAATCCCGCGCCTTTGGGAGGCTGAGGTGAGTGGATTGCCTGAGCCCGCGGGTTCGAGACCCGCCTGGGCAACTTGGCGAGACCTCATCTCTACAATAAATCAAAAAATTAGCCGGGCGTGGTAGCGTGCGCCTGTAGTTCCAGCTACTCGAAGGCTGAGGTGGAAGGATCGCCGTAGCCCAGCAGGTCGAGGCTGCGGTGGCCGGGAGCGGCCACTGCACTCCAGTCTGAGCGACAGAGTGAGACTCCAACTCAAAAAAAAAAAAAAGAAAAAGAAAAGAAAATAACAGAGTTTATTTTCAGTCCCTTTCAAATAGGTATGCATGTCTGTTTCTTCATTTGCAAAGATGATCTTAAAAGACCCCACCCAAATACTGCGATTCTTTAGTTATGTGCAGTGGGAGCTTGCTTTTTTTTTTTTTTTGAGTTGGAGTCTCACTCTGTTGCCCAGGCTGGAGTGCAGTGACATGATCACGACCACCCCAGCGTCGACCTGCTGGGCTCAGACGATCCTTCTGCCTCAGCCATCCAAGTAGCTGGAACTACAGGCACCCACTACCACTCCCAGATAATTTTTAAAAAACTTATTGTATAGATGAGGTCTCGCCAAGTTGCCCAGACTGTTCTCGAACCCATGGGCTCAGGCAATCCCCTCACCTCGGCTTCCCAAAGTGGAGCTCGCTTTTTATAGAGAGACTTTGGATGTGTTTTTGGTAAAGGAATCTTTTATATTGTAATTAATTAGTTTCTAAATAATGTTTAGAAAGTTGTACCATGAATTTTCTTAAGGGCCAATTGTTGCACATTGGCTATAATTATATGGCGGGATACTCTGCTAGAGACTGTTTGTGTTTTGTTTTCATCCATGGTTAGCCGGAAAAGTCACAGAAAATCTCAGACTCCTCAAAGCAGCCTCCAAATCCCAATGGAAACATTAGAATTATGCATAATTAGAATTATAGCTTTATAGAGAACTAAGAGACTACTTAACAAATGTATTTGGTGGAAGTTAGAAAGTGTACCCAGATTAGGAGACAGGAAAGCATGACTAGATAAGATTACCTGGAAAAGCTCAGTCCAACTAGAATCTTCCAACACAGTTGGGAAGTGCAGTGGAGTGGATATTGAGGAGGAACCACAAGGACCACTAAAGGTGGGGGCCCTATATGTACTTGATTTGTATCAATAATCCACTCATCTTAGTTAGGTTACATGGACCATTACAGTTCAAAAATTTTTCAGAGGGAGACACTGAAGTTGAATATTAAGGGTAAGAAGTTAAAGACAGTTAGGCTCAGTGGCTCAACCAGTAATCCCGTGCTTTGGGAGGCCGAGGTGAGTGGATTGCCTGAGCCCGCGGGTTCGAGACCCACCTGGGCAACTTGGCGAGACCTCATCTCTACAATAAATAAAAAAATTAGCTGGGCGTGGTAGCGCGCGCCTGTAGTTCCAGCTACTTGGAAGGCTGAGGCGGAAGGATTGCCGGAGTCCAGAAAGTCGAGGCTGTGATGACTGGGAGTGGCCACCGCACTCCAGTCTGGGCGACAGAGTGAGACTCCAACTCAAAAAAAAAAAAAAAAAAAAGAAGTTAAAGGCATAGTGCAGTGGCTCATGCCTGTAATCCCAGAACTTTGTGAGGCCAAGGTGGGAGGATCACTTGAGATAAGGAGTTTCAGACCAACCTAAGCAACATAGCGAGACTTTGTCTGTATAAAAAAAAAAAAAAAATTAAAGGCCGGGCACGGTGGCTCACACCTATAAACCCAGAACTTTGGGAGGCTGAGGTAAGAGGATTGCCTGAGTTCATGGGTTCAAGACCAGCCTGGGCAATTTGGCGAGACCTCATCTCTGCAATAAATCAAAAAATTAACTGAGCATGGTGACGTACACCTGTAGTTCCAGCTACTTGGAAGGCTGAGGTGGAAGGATTGCCTGAGCCCAGCAGGTCAAGGCTGCGGTGGTTGTGAGTGTGCCTCTGCACTCCAGCTTGGGCTATAGAGTGAGACTCTGACTCAAAGAAAGAAAAAGAAAGCCGGGCTCAGTGGCTCCGCCTGTAATCCCACGCCTTCGGGAGGCTGAGGTGAGTGGATTCCCTGAGCCCGCGGGTTCGAGACCCACCTGGGCAACTTGGCGAGACCTCATCTCTACAATAAATAAAAAATTAGCCGGGCGTGGTAGCTCACACCTGTAGTTCCAGCTACTTGGAAGGCTGAGGTGGAAGGATCGCCGGAGCCCAGCAGGTCGAGGCTACGGTGGCTGGGAGTGGCCATGGCACTCCAGTCTGGGCGATAGAGTGAGACTCCAACTCAAAAAAAAAAAAAAAAGAAAAAAAGAAAGAAAAAGAAGATATGCACTGAAGTCTCTAAGTGGGATTTATTTTAAAATAGTTAAGCAAATAATATAGCAAAAAATGCAATGTGCAAAAAGTGTATATGGTATACTATTTTTTCTAAGAAAAAAGGAAATTAGGTATATTTTACTTTTTTGTGTGCTTGCATTGGGAGTATGCACGAGAGATACATGAAAACAAAAACCTGTAGGGTAGGTGGGAAAGATGGGAGTCAACATGGATGGGTGGGAAGAAGGCTTCTTAGTATAAACTTTTTATATTGCTTTAACTTTGTAGCCTTTTGAATGTATGAGAGAGGAACTCCACCCCCCTAAACCCAAAATGATCTTTTGGAGGGTAGGCCCCTTGTAGTACATTTGGAATTTGTTCCTCCGGATCAAACGGTCAACCAAAGTTTTTATCTGAAAGTTTTGAAAAGGTTGTGTTATGATTTGTGGAAGAAACGTCCCAAGTGTGGCAAACAGGTGACTGGTTCTTACACCATGACGAAGCATCGCTGTGTTTAGCCATTTTTCACCAAAACTGACATGACTTCTGTGCTGACCTCACCCCAAGCAACTCTTGTTTCTCTGGTTGAAAAAGGTCCTCAAAGGGAAATGTTTTGCTGATTTGGAAGAGTTGAAACAAAAAACTTCAGAAGCACTAAGGGACATCAAAATTGATGAGTTCAAAAACTGTTTTGAGCAGTAATAAAATAAATAAATAAAAGAAACACAAAATTAAAGTTAAATGAACATGAAAATGTTCAGAATCAGCCCCTACACACAGAAGAGAGTGGATCTCTATGTTCCTTCATATCCAGATTTCAATGAATTAAATTATTAATTTTTTTTTTGAGTCAGAGTCTCACCCTGTCACTCAGGCTGGCACACTTACAGCTGGCACACTTACAGTGGCACACTTACAGCCACCATAGCCTCAACCTGCTGGGCTCAGGTGATCCTTCCACCTCAGCCTTCCAAGTAACCGGAACTATAGGCACGCACCACCACGCCCGGCTAATTTTTTGGTTTATTGTGGAGATGAGGTCTTGCCAAGTTGTCCAGACTGGTCTTGAACCCCTGGGCTCAGGCAATCCTCTTACCTCGGACTTCCAGTTCTGGGATTATAGGCGTGAGCCACTGCTCCCAGCATCATTAATGTTTTATAAAGCTAGTCTCAGTGGCAATTCTAGAGATGGGTAGAAAACAGTAACGAAAACAAAACAAAACAAAGCACAGGAACTGAGGTCTGATGCTTTTAAGAGTCTTGCCCAAGGTCATGTTGCTGGTATAACCCCCGATTTCATGCTTAATCTACTCTACCTCACACCTGAATATGGGAATTACTTGTTGGTATTAGTTATGTGGGCAGACATATTAAGGATAAACATTAAACTAATGAAACAGTTTATAGCGGGAAAGGTGTGAAGCTTAGGGGACGTGTGTTCTCATTCTAAATCACCAGCTATGTCCCTTTGGGCAAATCAATCTTGTGGAGTCTCAGTTCCTAGTCTATAAAATGAGGCAATTTAGCTGGGCTCGGTGGCTCAGCCTGTAATCCTGCGCCTTTGGGAGGCTGAGGTGAGTGAATTGCCTGAGCCCGTGGGTTCGAGACCCGCCTGGGCAGTGAGACCACATCTCTACAATAAATCAAAAAATCAGCCGGGCGTGGTAGTGCATGCCTGTAATTCCGGCTACTTGGAAGGCTGAGGTGGAAAGGTCGCCGGAGCCCAGCAGGTCAAGGCTGCAGTGGCCAGGAGCGGCCACTGCACTCCAGTCTGGGCAACAGAGTGAGACTCCAACTCAAAAAAAAAAAAAAAAAAGAGGCAACTTATTATGCTCTCTTGAGGAACTGCCACTCTGCGATGCTATGGAAATACACACATTGAACAAGTTGGATATTTATATTTATATTAAATGCCATTTGTTTATATTGAACAAGTTGGATATTTATATTACATGCAGTTAATGACATAAAGGTGAGTGACAATGAAACTCAGGAAGACGATACATAGAGGAAGGTCACTGGGTTTTCAGATAACACTCAAGCTGTGAGACTACTTCTGCTTCCCCTTTGTAAAAAAGCATTGGCTTTTAAGATCTCTGGATAAAAGTCACTCTCCCAGAAATGAGACTGTTTGGGTCTGAGATGTTACCTCAGTAAGGATAATGTGGCTGGAACTCAACACTCTCTGACAATTCATACTTAAAACCTCCTGGGACTCTCGGTCTCTCTTTCTCTCTCTCTCTGTCGCTCTTTCCCTCTCTGCAGTTCTCTCCCCGCCTCTCTCCCACTTCCTCTCTCTCTCTCCACAGACCCTTTCCCTTTTTCCCTTGTAACCGCCACTTTAATAAATCTCTTGGTCCTGGCAAAAAAACAAAACAAAACAAAACAAAACAAAAACCTCCTGGGTGGGTAAGAAGGAACACGTTGTGTACATGAGATGAAATAGAATACTGAGGACTCCTCAATTCCAATCAAAGTAGAGTAAAAGAAGCATTGCAGAAAGCAATATGGTTTTCCAAGAGTTTAAGAACTTGAAGGTCAAAGTCAGAATATTAGAGCAGGGAGAGGTGCATATAGCATCTAACCTAATTTCCTCATTTTATAAATTTTACAAATGAGGAAACAGATCCAGCAAAGTTACATGACACAGCCTCATCTGTATTAGAACAAGTATGAGAATTTGGCTCATGAATGGAGTAGAAATGGTCCATAAATGTGAGGATAAGGGACATGCCATTCATTAGTGTGTACTCCAGCTCCTATTCCACTGCCTGGCACCAGAGAGGGACTTCATAAACACAGGTCACGTGTCTGACTGGGACTGATTTGACCAAATGAATGCATGAATGATATGTTCATGTTTTGTGCTCCCTGCTAACCAGCTGGGCTTGCCCATGGTCCATATCAGGCCTATTTTATCTGAGATGTTAGAGGGTTCTCTCTACTCGCTATGACTGACACTTTTCTTTTTTTTTTTAGATTAGAAAATATAGTTTATTTAGAAATTAAATTGGAGAGAGAGAGAAAAAAAGGGGATTTATCTCCCCAATGTGGGGGAGAGGACCAAAGCCACAGAAGCGTGGTGACAGCCATAGCTCAAAGAGAACATGGTCACACCAGATGCTAGCAAGGCAATGGCCACAAGTAACGCTATTTTTCCTCTAAAGTATTGCTTCCTCTTTGTTGATATGACAGGACAAACATCAGATTACAGGATGTGTGTTGTGTCGTGGTTATGACAGAGAACGGGGGTTTCCTTTAATGTGACTGTGGACGAGGCAGTGCTAATATAGAAATCACTGGTGATCAGACACCCTAGCATGCTGGGCAGGCGCTCAACGAGGGCGGCCGCCGCTCATGTGATTGCAGAGCAGACAGTGGAGGAAGTACCCAGTTCAGCTGGAGACTTCCAACTGCGCCTAACAGAGCTGTCCTTAGACTCTTCTTCTACAGAACTGATGTTTTCACATCTTTCCTTTGACTGTGTCCTGCTGCTACTGCTACCACTACTTACAAGTAAGTCTGGGCGTGGACATTTACAAGTGGATAGTGGTGTTGCCTGAAGGACAAGAGGAAGACACAAGGATGCTCACTGTTGTAATAGCAAAAGTTTAGGGCGACCTAAACATCCACCAGTAAGAG
The DNA here is from genome assembly GCA_027257055.1 of Cephalopachus bancanus. Lineage (NCBI taxonomy): Eukaryota > Metazoa > Chordata > Mammalia > Primates > Tarsiidae > Cephalopachus > Cephalopachus bancanus. The sequence goes on from JAPVLO010000567.1 coordinate 733,007, forward strand.
AGTGGGTAGATAAATATGATATATCCATGATGTGAACAGAGAGATTGACTGAACACACTGGTACAGAGTGTCTCCAAGTTATAATGCTATTGAATTAAGGCAAAGAACAGAAAAATGCATATATCAGCCTCCTATTTGTGTGTGTGTGCATTGTGGAAGAGCAGGAATATATGGACATTTCTTAATGTGTAGGCTCTAGGAAAACAAGCCAGGATATGGGGAGGAGTTGGGAGAAGGGGTTATATTTTTCATACACCTTTTATATTGTTTGAATGCTTTACCATGTATACGTTTTTTAAATGTCTGAGCAGCTCATTCTTGTAAGCCTAGCTCTTTGGGAGGCTGAGATGAAAGATAGCTTGAGGCCAGGAGTTCAAGAACAGGCTGGGAGACGTAGCAAGACCTTGTCTCTATAAAATATAAACATAAATTAGCTGGGCTTGGTGGTGGTATGCCTGTAGGCTCAGTTATCTGGGAGGCCGAGGCAGGTGGATCACTTGAGCCCAGGAGCTTGAGGCTGCAGTAAGCTATGATCATGCCACTGTATTCCAGTCCGGGTGACAAAGCAAGACCTTGTCTCTAAAAAAAAAATTTTGCCTTAATTAAAAAAAAAAAGAGTATGTTTTACTTACTGATAGTTTTTCTTAAAGGAATCAACCCTAAACCTCAAAACAATCTGTGAATGGTTTCAAATATACAAGTTCTTTGGTCAAGGATTTTTAGTCACTGTGTACCTGGTGCTTTAAACAAACAAAAAAATTTTTTTAAAAAGAGAGCGAGAGAGAGATTTATTTAGGATAGTCACCCCTTGTTGATTAACAGACAACTAGCTCAGATGGATGGGCTGTTTACTGACTGACAATGCCCCATTTTCTGATTATCTGTTTCCACCAGCCCTGTCCTTTTGTGTTCACAGAACTGGGCCTACAGTTCTCTCCTAGGGCAGTAGTTCTGAAAGTGAGGTTCCAGGATCAGCCACATCAGCAATGCCTAGAAACTTCTTAGAAATACAAGTTCTCAGGCTCCACCCCCAACCGAGTAGGAAACTCATGCGGTTTAGCCCAGAATCTGTGTTTTTCACAAGGCTTCTGGGTAATACTGCTGCCCAAATCTGATAAGTATTATCATAGTGAATTATCCTCCAAGACAGGACAGCAGCAGTGGTTTCCTCTTTATCCTATAAATGCAGGCTGGGTGTGGTGTCTCACACCTGTAATCCTAGCATTTTGGGAGGCTGAGGTGGGAGGACCGCTTGAGGAGGAGTTTGAGGCCAGCCTGGGAAACATAAGGAGACCCTATCACTACAAAAAAGAAAAAAAAAATTAGCCAGTGTGGTAGGGTCTTCCTGTAGTCCCAGCTACTTCAGAGGCTGTGGCTGGAAGATTGCTGAGCCCTGGAGGTGAGCATGTAATTGAACCACTGTACTCCAGCCTGGGCGATAGACTGAGACCCTGTCTCAACACAAAACAAAACAAAAAAAAATGAGCTGGGCGTGGTGGCTCATGCCTGTAATCCTAGCACTTTGGTAGGTGGAGGCAAGAACCCAGGGGTTCAAGACCAGGCTGAGCAACTTGGCCAGACTTCATCTCTACAATAAATCAAAAAATCAGTCGTGCGTGGTGGTGCATGCCTGTAGTTCCAGCTACTTGGAAGGCTGAGGTGGAAGGATAGATAGCCTGAACTCAGCAGGTCGAGGCTGTGGTGGTGTGAGCATGCCATTACACTCCAGCCTGGGTGGCAGAGTGAGACTCCGACTCAAAAAATAAAATAAATAAAACAAATGCTGTAAGGCACTGTTTGCAGTCTTCCTGAAGTGGACTAACTTCACTCATTGCCCGGGTATTGGCTCTTCTTCCCTCCCTACTCAGGGTCTTTGAAGGACTACATAGTGGAAGAGGGTCAGAATGCCTACCTGCCGTGTTTCTATACTCCAAGCACCTCGGGGAAACTCGTGCCTACGTGCTGGGGCAAGGGAGCCTGTCCTGTGTTTGAATGTGGCAGCAAGGTGCTCAGCACTAATGAAAGGAGCGTGAACTATCAGACATCCAGCAGATACCAACTGAAGGGGAATTTCCGCAGCGGAGATGTATCCCTAACCATAGAGAATGTGACTCTAGACGACAGTGGGACCTACTGCTGCCGGGTCCAAATCCAGGGTATAATGAATGATAAAAAATTTAACCTGAAGTTGCTCATCAAATCAGGTGAGTGGACCTTCACATCTCTTCTTTATGCGTAAGATCATCTGTGGGCTGGACACGGTGGCTCACGCCTATAATCCCAGCACTATGGGAGGCCGAGGTGAGAGGATTGCTTGAGCCCATGGGTTTGAGACCAGCCTGAGAAACTTGGTGAGACCTCACCTCTACAATATACAAAACAATTAGCTGGGTGTGGTAGCACATGCCTGTAGTTCCAGCTACTTGGAAGGCTGAGGCAGAAGGATTGCCTGAGCCCAGTAGGTAGAGGCTGTGGTGGCCAGGAGCGTGCCGCAGCCTTCAACCTGGGTGACAGAGTGAGACTCCAACTCAAAAAAACCCCAAAAAATGATTTATCTGTGGGTCATATTAAATATACTGGCCTCCCTAATTATTATAGTCCTGGAGGTGGGCCCCCAAGACCTAAAGTTTAACAGGCCCCATCAGTGATGCCCAGCGATGTTAAATACCCTCCATCTGTTTTAAAATTCATGGATGAACTCTCTAAACTGAAAGAAAAGCCTAGATCAGTGGTTAGAGACCCTGACTGTTCATTGAAACCATCTGGAGAGTTTTTAAATAACTACAGATGCTTGGGCCCCACCCATAAGGAGAAATCAGCATCTCTGCTGATTAGGTAGAGCCTAAGTGTTTGCTTTTTACAAAGCCTGCCCCAGGTGATTCTACCCCAGGTGTAGCCAGAATTGTGGACAACTGGGTTGTACATGTGTGCTAGGAGGTAAATAGGCTTGCACGTTTTAAAATTTATAAAATTACCAGGCGTAGTGGCTCAAGCCTATAATTCCAGCACTTTGGGAGGCTGAGGCGAGAGGATTGCCTAAGCCCATGGGTTTGAGACCAACCTGGGCAACTTGGCGAGACCTCATCTCTACAATAAATCAAAAAATTAGCCAGGCGTTGTGGTTCGCGCCTGTAGTTCTAGCTACTTTGAGGGCCGAGGCAGAAGGATTGCCTGAGCCCAGCAGGTCAAGGCTGCTGTAGCTGTGACCATGTCACTGCACTCCAGCCCAGGTGACAGGGTGAGACGCAAACTCAAAAAAAAAAAAAAAAAAATTAATAAAATACTACTAGGCCAGCCAGGCATGGTGGCTCACACCTATAATCCCATCACTCTGAGAGGCTGAGGCAGGGGGGCTGGTTGAAGTCAGGAGATCCAGACCAGCCTTGGCAACATAGTGAGACCTAGTCTCAAAATAAAAATAAAAAAGTTAGCTGGGCATGGTGGTACATGCCTATAGCTCTAGCAGGTGGAGGCTGTAGTGGTGAGAACGTGCCACTACACCCCGGCCTGGGTGACAAGAGTGAGACTCCAACTCAAAAAATCATCAGCCCTGTTGGCAGGGCTGATGCAGGAGAATCACTTAAGCCTAAGAGTTTGAGGCTATTGAGCTATGATCATGCCACTGCACTCCAGCCTAGGTGTCAGATCGAGACTTGGCCTCTTAAAAAATAAAAAATAAGCCGGGCTCAGTGACTCAGCCTGTAATCCCGCGCCTTGGGAGGCTGAGGTGAGTGAATTGCCTGAGACCGTGAGTTCGAGACCCGCCTGGGCAACTTGGTGAGACCTCATCTCTACAATAAATCAAAAATTAGCCAGGCATGGTAACGCGCACCTGTAGTTCCAGGTACTTGGAAGGCTGTGGCAGAAGGATCGCCGGAGCCCAGCAGGTCCAGGCTGCGGTGGTTGGGAGCGGCCACTGCACTCCAGTCTGGGCGAGAGTGAGACTCCAACTCAAAAAAAAAAATAAAATAAAAATAAAGTAAAAATTTAGAGCACGGTAGTTTGTGACTAGATGAAACCATGTTCCAATTCAACTCTGCCTCTTACTAGCTATATAATCTTGGGCAAGTTATTTAAACTCTGTGACTTCCTCCTCCATAAAATATGATAGGAATACATACCATGTGGGTCATCAGAAGGATTTTATGAGATAATATTTTATACAAAGCATTTACAGGTTGGGCATCTGAAATTTGAAAATCCAAAATGCAAAATGCCCCCAAATCTGATATTTCTTGAATGCTGACATGACGTTCAAAGGAAATGTTCACTGGAGCGTTATGCTCACTGGAGCCGAAGTGTAATGCAAATATTCCAGGAAAAAAGAAAAAAATCTGAAACATTTCTGGGGCCAAGCATTTTGGGTAAAAGATGCTCAACCTGTGCTATGGCCATTTGTGTGGCATTGAGTTCTGTTATTAATCGTGAGACTAACAATGATGGCTGCATCCTCCCTCTGCCAAGCGTTTGAAGTGTGTGATATGCTCTCAATGAAGGTGTGTGAGCAGGCTGGGAAGCTGAGGATGTATTTCTCTTCCTTCGTTTCTTTTGCATTTTTTTTTTCCTGCTGCCCTTTGACTCTCTGAAACAAGTTCTGCTCTGAGAAGTCTCATCCTTATGTTGGTTTCTGACATTAGCCAAGGTCACCTCTACGCCGACTCCAAAGAGACACTTTACTGAAGCCTTTCCAAGGATGTTTACCACCGGGGGACAGGACCCAGGTAACTGCCGGGTTGGAGGAGGAAGGCTTTAGACAACTTCTGAGTCCAGGAGGTTTTTAAATATGGGAAAAAGATGAAGAAACCGTATGAGTGGAAGGTGACTATTTCTGTGCACCTGAAATAGTGTTTGAGATGAAGGAGGTGGTGGAGACACACCTGTGATGGGAAAAGGGCACCCTGGTTAGGAATATATTATTTAAATTTTTTTTTTTTTTTGAGTTGGAGTCTCACTCTGTCGCCCAGACTGGAGTGCAGTGGCCGCTTCCGGCCACCACAGCCTTGACCTGCTGGGCTCCAGCGATCCTTCCGCCTCAGCCTTCCAAGTAGCCGGAATTACAGGCGTGCGCTACCACGCCCGGCTGATTTTTTGATTTATTGTAGAGATGAGGTCTCGCTGCCCAGGCGGGTCTCGAACCCGCGGGCTCAGGCAATCCACTCACCTCAGCCTCCCAAAGGCACGGGATTACAGGCTGAGCCACTGAGCCCGGCTTATTTTATTTAAATTTTAACTGAAAAAAACTTTAAGGCTAAGCGCGATGGTTCACACCCGGCTTTAAAAGTGGTTCCAACAACTTTGGGAGGCCGAGGTGAGAGGATTGCCTGAGTCCACGGGTTCAAGATCCTCATGGGCAACTTGGCGAGACCTCATCTCTACAATAAATCAAAAATTTAGCCAGGCGTGGTGGTGTGCGCCTGTAGTTCCAGCTACTTGGAAGGCTGGGGTGGAAGGATCACCTGAGTCCAGCAGGTTGAGGCTGTGGTGGCCATGAGCATTCTACTACACTCCAGGCTGGGTGAAGGAGTGAGACTCCAACTCAAACAAACAAACAAACAAAAAGATCTACTCCCCCACCCACCACCTCCCCACCTTCCCCCTTCCCTCCACCTCCCTCCCTCCCCACCTCCCAACCACTCTTGCCCATTCCCCTACTCCCCCCTCCCAATTCTAGTAAAAAAAAAAAAAAACTTTAATAAAAAACTCCCATCTTTTATTTTCCGTAAACATTGAGTAAATGTAATCTAATCTAAAACATATTACATTGTCCTCATTTTCTGATTTCTTCCCAAACTGATGATGTTCCATCATGAATCAGTCCCAGTCTGCATTTGGAGACTGATAGGCTGGCTTAGGTGATGTTTGAGATGCCTCCTAACTGAAATAAGGCCTGTCAGTTTCCTTGGATTTCAACCTCAGCAGTAGCTAAGTCTTCCTGTAATTCAGCAGGACTGTCCCAGGCTGCTCCAGAAGAAAACAGGACAGAAAGAGCAGAACCCTGGTCATATTGATCAAGGATTAATTTTAAGTCATTTCCTGTCAGAGTTCTGGTCTCTCCTAAACTCTGTGGAGCTCTTTCTTCTGTAAATCTAACCTCATAATGTCATGCATCTCATAAATCACACCTTATGAGATTTAAATAAGAACATGTGTTTAAAATGCTTAGCCTAATGTCTGATCGTAGAAGATAGTACATTTTAGCTGATGTCTTAACATTCTCAGTAAGAGCTGGGCATGGAAGCATGCACCTGTAGTCCTCACTACTAGGAAGGCTGAAGCAGGAGGATCACTTGAGCCCAGAAGCTTAAGACCAGCCTAAGCAACATATCCAGACCCTGTCTTTACAAAAAAAACAAAAACAAGCTGGGCACAATGGCTCACGCCAGTAATCCCAGCACTTTGGCCGGTGGAGACAAGAGGATTGCCTGACCCCACGGGTTAGAGAGACCAGCCTGGGCAACTTGGTGAGACCTCGTTTCTACAATAAATAAAAAAATTAACTGGGCGTGGTGACATGTGCTATGGTTCCAGCCACTTGGAAGACTGAGGTGGAAGGATCACCTGAGCCCAGCTAGTTGAGGCTGCGGTGGCTGTGAGCATATTACTGCACTCCTGCCTGGGCAACAGAGTGAGACTCCTACTCAAGAAAAAAAAAATAACTGGGTGTGGTGGCTTGTGCCTGTATGCCCAGCTACTTGGGAGGCTAAGGAGGGAGGATCACCTGAGCCCAGGAGGTGGTGGCTACAATGAGCTGTGATCCTGCCACTGCACTCCAGTCTGGGTGACAAAGTGATGCCCCAACTCATTAAAAAAAAAAGTATATATATGTATATTCTCAGTAAAATCAGGAGGCAGAATGAGATTGTGGTTAAGTGGTTTAGTGTCAGGTAGAATGGGTTCTAATTTCAGCTCTTCTTATTAGTTCTGTGAACTCAGTAACTCTCAAAAGCTGCTCGAACTCTCTAAAGCTGCTTCCTTATCTCTACAGTGGAGATAATTCCAGTGCCTACATCATGAGGTTCTTATAAAGATTAAACATGATAATGCATATAAAACGCCCCTTATAGTATCTGGCCCATAGAAAGCACTCAAACATTAGTTATTATGATAGTTGTTAACTTTAGCTCTTTAAGGATTCAATCTTTAGTTTTCTTTACTGATTAGTGGACAACATCTTTTATGCAATGAGTGAGGAAATGAAATAGGGTGGGAACAGATGATTGCTCTCATTGTGGGCTAATCAAGTCATACCAGATATTCATTGTATGCTATTGTTATACTTTATTTATTTGTTTACTTTCTTTGATTTGGAGTCTAACTCTGTTGCCCTGGCTGGAGTGCAGTGGCGTGCTCACAGCCACTGCAGCCTTGACCTGCTGGGCTCAGGTGATACTTCCATCTCAGCCTTTCAAGTAGCTGGAATGACAGGTGTGTGTCACCACACCCAGCTAACTTTTTGATTTATTGTAGAGAAGAGGTCTCACCAAGTTTCCCAGACTGGTCTGAACCCACAGGCTCAGGCAATCCTCTTGCCTCTGCCTCCCAAAGCGCCAGGATTACAGAAGTGAACCACCCTGCCTGGTGCTATTCCTAGAAGGGACTTCAGGGTCATTTAGTATCACTTTTCCATCCTTTGCTTCAACGCTTTTTGTAACATCACCACCAAGTGGGCATTCCTACTCCCTCACGAGGTGATACCTGTCCTTATCTTGTCTATACCATGGACGGATATCTTCTTCCATTTAGTTTTTACTTGTTAGTTCCTTCTCTCTAGGACAACAAAAACGGAACCAGCTTTTGCATCAGGGAATATAAGCACAATACCACGAATCTCTGAACGTTCCAAAAACCTCATTGAGAAAAATATTTAGACAAACAAACAAAAGGCAATGGCTCCAAAACTGGGGAAAAAAATGAAAAATTGAAATTAATGAATATTTTATGGTTTGTCTATAATATGCAACATTATGTCAATTTATCACTGGTGTGTCAATTCTTAATGTAGTTATCTACACCTTTGTTTAATATGGGATGTGGGTGCATTTAATATGTTTGATATAAAATGGAGTGGAGCCCTTGAAAGTAAGAGACCCAAGGGCCTGTGTCTAAACTCTTTAAGCTCCTAAGCACACTTTAGACGCAGAACAAATGCATCTCTCTTCTCCTTGGAGGAGGAGGAGCTGGATCATGGGTAAGTCTTCAGTTTGGAGTAGATCTGGTTTAAATCCCAGCTTTCCCGGTTAATAACCATGTGATCTTGGGTCAAGTAGCTCTCTGAGACTCAGTATCTTCATCTGAAAATGAGAAAAATAATAGTACCTACCTATTGTGGTGAGGATTAAATGAAATTGAATGTATATAGTACCAAGCACCATGTCTGGCATATAGTAAGTGCTGAATGGATGCTACCAAATGTATATACTTTTCCTAATTTTTAAAAAATATAGGCTGGGTGCGATGGCTCATGCCTGTAATCCCAGCATTTGGGAGGTTGAGGTGAGAGGACTGCCTGAGCCCATGGGTTCCAGACCAGCCTGGGCAACTTGGCGAGACCTCATATCTACAATAAAAAAAAAATAGAGACAGGGTGTCACCATGTTGCCCATGCTGGTTTTGAACACCTGGCCTCCTGCCTCAGCCTCCTGAAGTGCAAGGATTACAGGTAACCACACCCAACCAAATTTATAAACTTTTAAGGCCATCACATCTCACCCCCACTGCTGCCTTTACCCCAGCCAAATCTTGGGCTTTCCAGAAAAAATTGTCACTTCCGACTGTCCCACTCATGTTGGTTGATGACCTAAGCTGTGCGTAAAAAGCTGTGATAACGCAGTAGTGCTCGATTTTACTGATAATTTTCATAGCAAAATGAAGTTAAAAAAAGTCAGTGTTACCATTTTGATCAAGAAAAATAATTACAGAGAAGCTGAAACTGGACTTATATTTGAAAATCTCATATGCAGTTAAGATTCATGTTTACTTAGCAATTCTACTGATGCGGTTTTTTCTTTTTTTTTTTTTTTTTGAGTTGGAGTCTCACTCTGTCATCCAGACTGGAGTGCAGCGGCTGCTCCCGGTCACCACAGCCTTGACCCGCTGGGCTCCGGCGATCCTTCCGCCTCAGCCTTCCGAGTAGCTGGAATTACAGACGTGCGCTACCACACCTGGCTAATTTTTTATTTATTGTAGAGATGAGGTCTCGCCAAGTTGCCCAAGCAGGTCTCGAACCCGCAGGCTCAGGCAATCCACTCACCTCAGCCTCCCAAAGGCGCAGGATTACAGGCTGAGCCACCGAGCCTGGCTCTGATGTGGTTTTTATACTTTATTTATTTTATTTATTTATTTTTTTGAGTTGGAGTCTCACTCTGTTGCCCAGACTGGAGTGCAGTGGCCGCTCCCGGCCACTGCAGCCTCGAACCGCTGGGCTCCAGCGATCCTTCCGCCTCAGCCTTCCAAGTAGGGTTTTTATACTTTAATTTTCTTTTAAGCAATAAGAGCAAAGGCAAGTGGAATATAATCTTTCATATTTTTTCTTAAATAATTTTAGACGAAAGAAGTGAGTATCACATGTTCTCACTCACAAGCGGACCTTGAACAATTATTGTAATACTGTAAGAAAGGGACTGGGCCAGGCTCGGTGGCTCAGCCTGTAATCCCGCGCCTTTGGGAGGCTGAGTAGAGTGGATTGCCTGAGCCCGCAGGTTCGAGACCCACCTGGGCAGTGAGACCTCATCTCTACAATAAATCAAAACTATTAGCCAGGCATGGTAGCGCGCACCTGTAATTCCGTCTACTTGGAAGGCTAAGGTGGAAAGATTGCCGGAGTCCAGCAGGTCGAGGCTGCGGTGGCCAGGAGCGACCACTGCACTCCAGAATGAGCGACAGAGTGAGACTCCAACTCAAAAAAAAGAAGAAGAAGAAAGGGATTGGGAGTAGTTGGAAACTGCAGGGGGCAAGGGAGGGCACACCTCATCAACAAGGGTACCTGCTTAATGAACATTTGTATACTTAACCCTGAATTGTGCACCACATCTTTAAAATTAAAAATTAAAAAAAAAATTTAGGCTGAGACTTCCTTTATAATATTTAAATTATAGTCTGTTAAACCAGCATTTAGTCAAATCTCTTACACACATTAAAGGGTTTAGACTTTAAAGCTTCCAGAAGGTGACTGTGACATTTAGGGAGTTTCAAAGTCTCTGACTTTGAAAATGAGTAAGTGCTTCCAAACCTGATAGCCTCTTTATTCTTATTTTTAATTTATTTTTATTTTATTTTATTTTTTTAGTCGGAATCTCACTCTGTCACCCAGGCTGGAGTTCAGGCTGCTTGGAAGGTTGAGGCAGAAGGATCGCCGGAGCCTAGCGGGTTGATGCTGGAGTGGCCGTGAGTGTGCTACTGCACTGCAGCCTGGGTGACAGAGTGAGACTCCAACTCAAAAAAAATAAAAATAAAACAAAAGGCTGAGAGAGGTAGGTCAAGCCTGTAATCCCAGCACTTTCAGAGGCTGAGGCAAAGAGGATGGCTTGAGTCCAGGGGTTCCAGATCAGCCTGGGTAACTTGGCGAGATCTCATCTCTACAATAAAATCAAGAAAATTGGCCGGGCATGGTGGCTCATGCCTATAATCCCAGCACTTTGGAAGACTGAGGCGAGAGGATTGCCTGAGCCCAGGGGTTTGAGACCAGTCCGGGCAGCTTGGCAAGACCTTGTCTCTATTGTAAATTTAAAAATTAGCTGGACATGGTGGCTCCCGCCTGTGGTTACAGCTACTTGGAAGGCTGTGCCTTTTTACACACAAGGATTGCCTGAGCCCAGCAGGTCTGTGGTGGGATGGCCGTGAGCGTGCCACTGTACTCCAACCTAGGTGACAGAGTGAGACTCAATTCAAAAAAAAAAAAAAAGGAATGTATGTGTAAAGCCATGTGGACTTAAATTGGAAGGTTATTTCTGTCATTCCATGACTCAGTTGGCTGTGTGAACTCAGGCAAATCAGTTTACTTTCCCAGTTCCCAGCGTCTTCATATGTGCAATGGGGCTAAATATTCCTGCCTCCGGAGAAGTGGTTTTGAATGCTCAATGAGATACTTCCTCGAAAGAGTTTAGCACAATGCCTGACTCCTGGCACATTGTAGCTATGGCAATTCTTTTCATTTGTAGGCAACCAAATACCCTTTCTCCCTTCTAATGAGTAAATGTATATTTAAGAAAATGAGGCCAGTTTCGGTGGCTCAGCCTGTAATCCCGCGATTTGGGAGGTTGAGGTGAGTGGATTGCCTGAGCCTGTGGGTTCGAGACCCGCCTGGGCAACTTGGTGACCCCTCATCTCTACAATAAAATCAAAAAATTAGCTGGGCATGGTAGCGCGCCCCTGTAATTCCAGCTACTCGGAAGGCTGAGGCGGAAGGATCGCCGGAGCCCAGCAGGTCGAGGCTGCGGTGGCCGGGAGCGGCCACTGCACTCCAGTCTGGGTGACAGAGTGAGACTCCAACTCAAAAAAAAAAGAAAAAAAAGTAAATGATTTTGGGCCAGGCACGGTGGCTCACGCCTATAATCCCAGCAATTTGGGAGGCTGAGGTGAGAGGATTGCTTGAGCCCATGGGTTCAGACCAGCCTGAGCAATTTGGCGAGACCTCATCTCTACAATAAATCAAGAAAAATTATCTGGGCATGGTGGCACATGCTTGTAATTCCAGCTACTTGAAAGGCTGCGGTGGAAGGATTGCCTGGGCCCAGCAGGTTGAGGCTGCAGTGACCGGGAGCTTACCTTTGCCTTCCAGCCTGGGTGACAGGGTGAGACTCCAACTCACCAGTCTGGACAACTTGGTGAGACATTGTGTCTACAATTAATCAACAAATTAGCCAGGTGTGGTGGCTTGCACCTTTAGTTCCAGCTACTTGGAAGGCTGAAACCGAAGGATCGCCTGAGCCCATCAGGTTGAGGCTACTATGGCCTTGAGTGTGCCACTGCACTCCTGTCTGGGCAACAAAGTAAGACTCTAACTCAAAAAAAAAGAAGAAAAAAAAAAGAAAAATGATTTTTTTGTTGTGTTTCAAAGTATAATTAAAATATAGTGCCTGAGTATTATGAATATTGTTGGATTTTTGTAGAACCCATTAGGGCCCTGTGGACAAAACAAGCCACATATTTAATACAGGTCTTCCAGGCAGAAACCTCCATTTCATAAAACAGCAGGGTTCATTATTTAGGTGAAAAAGTGGGGTCATCCTAAAGTTAATTTTTTTCTTTTTTAAAAAAGTTTTATTTATTTGTTTATTTATTTACTTTAAAGATGTGGAGTACTATTCAGGGGTAGGTATACAAGTGGTCGTCATACAGGTAAAGTTTGGCTCTCCCTTTTGCCTGGTTTGAGAGTAGGTACCCTTAGTGATACTATGTTCTCTTATCCCTCTGACCCCTAAAGTTGATTTTCAAGTATTCAATTTTGTTGGTCTCCCAATTAATAATCGTGAAGCATATAGAGTAGAATTTAGTTTCAAATAGGATTATAGGCAAATTTATGATTTTTTAAAACTTAGATAAAAGAAAACATTTTTAACTATTCTATTGGCTATTTCTCCTCTTTTTGTAGCAGAAACACAGACACTGAGGATCCTGCATGATAAAAATCAAACAGTAAGTAACTTTTTTTGTAAGCTAACATTGGGCTCAACTCAGGAGGAAAAAAGTTAGGCTTTAGACTTCCATCATGCCCACACTTTCCCTGGGGAAAAAACCTTAACCTGTAGCTTCAGATTCCTTGACTATAGCATGTTGATGATGACAGTTCTGACCGCATAGACCTCTTCTTGTAAGGAATGAATGAGGTTATGAGTGTAAAATGATTGGCACACAGTAAGAGCTTGAAAGCCAACCTGTTGCCCAGGTTGGTCTCTCGAGCTCCTGGCCTCAAGTGATCCTCCTGCCTCGGCCTCCCAAAGTACTGGGTTACAGGTATAAACCACTATGCCTGGCCTACTTATTGTTTTTGTTTATTTTAATTTATTTCAAGTCAGAATCGCACCCTGTCATCCAGGCTGGAGTGCAGTAGCACGCTCACAGCCACCACAGCCCCGACCTGCTGCGCTCTGGTGATCCTTTCGCCTCAGCCTTCCAAGTAGCTGGAACTACAGGCCTGTGCCACCACACCCAGCTAATTTTTTGATTTATTGTAGAGATGAAGTCTTGCCAAGTTGCCCAGGCTGGTCTCGAACCCATGGGTCAAGCAATCATCTCACCTTGGCCTCCCAAAATGCTGGGATTATAGGCGTGAGTCACTGCATCAGTGATTACTTATTGTTTTTAAAGGGAGAACATGGACTAAATTTTAGAAACATAAGGATTTTGTGTGTGACTCTCAGTTATCTTAAAATCAAATTAATTAGAGCAATGGCAATAATAGCTATCACTGATTGAATACCTATCATATACCAGGCCCTGTGCTTAGCATTTTATAATTTTTGTTACTTAATTTTCCCAGTAACTCTACAAAGTCACCCAGCTCTTAATAGTGACAGAGCTGGGATTTGAACCCAAGACTGTCTGGCTGCAAAGTTCTGGCTTTTTAAAATTTGTTTTATTAAACAGGCTACTCCATAGTCAGAGAAGCTTGGGCTGGCCTATAGGAAGAACAGTTTTGGCTCTTGAATCACTGTCTTTTTGGAAAAAAGAGAGGCTTCACTGCAAGATACCAACTTTCTGGGGAACACGGGGGTTCTTGACCCAGCAGGACTCCACTCCTGAAGTCCATTTTTGTTTGGGGTGAGGGTCCATTTACCAAAAGCTCCTTTTCCACCCACGGCACAGAAGGGTATGTTTCATTTCCTTGCTAACCCCAAGGATTAAACTAATTTCTTTCTTGAGGTGTTTGAGTCTTGTCTAGAAGGGGATAGATCAAGGGTGGTTTCAAGGACGCTGCAGTCTTGTGATGTTGTAAAAGGGATGGTCTCATCCACAGATTATTAGATGGAATGCACAACCGATTTCTGGCCATTTGCTACTTAACTCTGTTTGTGTTTCCATAGCAAACATCCATATGGGCTAATGAGCCACAAGATCCTGGAGCAACCACCAGAACAGGAATCTACATCGCAGTAGGGATCTCTGCTGGGCTGTCTCTGGCGCTTATCTTGGGTGCTTTAATTTTCAAATGTAAGTCTTTTGAGTTGCTTCTCTCTCCCTCTGATAAGGAACTCTTATTATAGGAAGCAACACAAGCCTACAAAGCAATATCAGTTCGTAAAGGTGATTTGATGAAGTATTCTTTCGTCCTTTCTTTTTTTTTTTTTGAGTTGGAGTCTCACTCTGTCGCTCAGGCTGGAGGGCAGTGGCATGCTCCTGGCCACTGCAGCCTCGACCTGCTGGGCTCCGGTGATCCTTCCGCCTCAGCCTTCTGAGTGGCTGGAACTACAGGGGTGCGCTACCACGCCCGGCTAATTTTTGATTTATTGTAGAGATGAGGTCTCACCAAGTTGCCCAGGCGAGTCTTGAACCTGGGCTCAGGCAATCCACTCACCTCAGCCTCCGAAGGCGCGGGATTACAGGCTGAGCCACCAAGCCCAGCTTTTTTTTTGGAGGGCAGTGGCACGCTCCTGGCCACGGAGCCCAGCCTCTTTTGTCCTTTCAAACCCTAATCATTGTAGCTTATTTTTATTTAACCTTTACTGTGTTTTAAATGTTTTACATACTTTTTTTTTTAGTTGGAGTCTCATTCTTTTTAGTTGGAGTCGCCCAGGCTGAAGTGCAGTGGCACGCCCACGGCCACCACAGCCTCCATCTGTTGGGCTCAGGTGATCCTTCCGCTTCAGCCTTCCAAGTAGCTGGAACTGTGGGCATGTCCCATCACACCTGGCTAATTTTTCTTGGTTTATTGTAGAGATGAGGTCTCATCAAGTTGCCCAGGCTGGCCTCGAACCTGTGGGCTCAGGTAATCCTCTCACCTCTGCCTCCCAAATTGCTGGGATTATAGGTGTGCATCACGGTGCCTACCTTTTATGTATATTTTATCATCATCCTTATTTTGTAAGATGGGGAAGATTATCATCCCATTTTATTTTATTTTATTTTATTTTATTTTATTTTTGAGTTGGAGTCTCACTCAGTCGCCCAGACTGGAGTGCAGTGGCCGCTCCCGGCCACTGCAGCCTCGACCTGCTGGGTTCCGGCGATCCTTCCGCCTCAGCCTTCCAAGTAGCCGGAACTACAGGCGTGCGCTACCATGCCCGGCTGATTTTTTGATTTATTGTCTCACTGCTCAGGCGGGTCTTGAACCCGTGAGCTCAGGCAATCCACTCACCTCAGCCTCCCAAAGGCGCGGGATTATAGGTTGAGCCACTGAGCCCGGTTTATCATCCCATTTTACAGTAGAAGAAAGCAAGGCTTGATGTAAACCTCATTCCTAAGATTTTAGAATCAATAAGTGCCAAATCAAGAATTCTAATGATTCTAGGACCTATCCTCTCATCTTTGGTTAGGAAAACTAACTTTAATTCATGGATATGTCTAGGTTTGTTAGGAAACATAGCAACAACAACAACAACAACAACAAAAACACATCTGTGCCTTTTTCTGATGTTGTTTCTCAGGCATAGCTCTTTAGGGAGAGGTAGCAAATCTCTTTGAACTGGATCATGACCGGGTCACAGAATGTTCTCCTCCATTGTGATGCTCAGCACACCATTTTTCTAAGTTATTTATCTTTATTTAAAAAAAACTTTTTTATAAAGTATGATTAATGTTCAATAAACCTCATATTTAAAATATGTACAATTTGATGGATTTTGATGGATAATTGCCCTAGAAAGCCATCATCACAGTCAAGATCCAAATACTACCATCACCCCAAAAGCCTCACACACTTTTATTTATTTACATTTTATTATTTTTTTTAATTTGAGAATCAGGAGGGTACATGTGCTTATTTGTTACATAGGTATATTGTTGTTATGGTGAAGACTGGGAGTCTAGTGTACCCATCACCCAAATATTGAACGTTGTACCCAACAGATTATTTTTCCACCTTCACCCTCCTCACTCGCCTCCTTTTAGGAGTCTCCAGTGCCTGTTGTTGTCATCTTTATGTCTGTGTATACCCATTGTTTAGCTCCCACTTATAAGTGAGAACATGTTTATCTTTGATTTTCTGCTTCGTAATTCACTTAAGATAATGGCTTCTGGCCTTATCCATGTTGCTGCTGTAAAGGACATGCTTTCATTCTTTTTTATGACTATGTAGTATTCAACGGTATATATGTACCACATTTTATTTAACCAATCAGCCATTAGTGAACATTTAGGTTGACCTTAATGTTAGAAGAACAGATGAGAAAGTCCTATTCAATTTGCCTTCTTTATCCTCTAAGTTACTGGATAAAATCTTACAATCAGACGGGCTTGGTGGCTCAGCCTGTAATCCTGCGCCTATGGGAGGCTGAGGTGAGTGGATTGCCTGAGCCCACGGGTTCGAGACCCGCCTCGGCAGCGAGACCTCATCTCTACAATAAATAAAAAAATCAGCCGGGCGTGGTAGCGCATGCCTGTAATTCCGGCTACTTGGAAGGCTGAGGCGGAAGGATCGTCGGAGCCCAGCAGGTCAAGGCTGTGGTGGCCGGGAGCAGCCACTGCACTCCAGTCTGGGTGACAGAGTAAGACTCCAACTCAAAAAAAAAAAAAATCTTACAATCAAGGAGGCGGCTTTTAAACATATATATATATTTTTTCAGTCGGAGTCTCACTCTGTCACCCAGGCTGGAGTGCAGTGGCACGTTCCTGGCCACCTCAGCCTCGACCTCCTGGGCTCAGGCCATCCTTCCACCTCAGCTTTCCAAGTAGCAGGAACTACAACCATGTGCCGCTATGCCTGGCTAATTTTTTGATTTATTGTGGAGATGAGGTCTTGCCAAGTTGCCCAGACTGATCTCGAATCCATGGGCTCAGGCAATCCTCTTACCTCGGCCTCCCCAAATGCTAGGATTATAGGCATGAGCCACTGGGTCTGGCTGGTGGCAGCTTTTTAAGTCATGACCTCACAGTCACAAGCTGTCTCTTCATAATGCCCCATACTCCCACTTCTTTCTAGTGTACTCCTGCCGCTCAAACCTCCTTTTTTCCTCTCCCACCTGATGAAATAAAGGACTGTCACCTCCATTGCCTATGCCAGGAATTCATCCTTCTTTGTTTTTTTGTTTTGTTTTTTGGGTTTTTTTGAGTTGGAGTCTTACTCTGTCGCCCAGACTGGAGTGCAGTGGCCACTCCCGGCCACCGCAGCCTCGACCTGCTGGGCTCCGGCGATCCTTCCGCCTCAGCCTTCCGAGTAGCCAGAATTACAGGTGCACGCTACCATGCCCGGCTGATTTTTTGATTTATTGTAGAGATGAGGTCTTGCCTGCTCAGGCAGGTCTCGAACCCGCGGGCTCAGGCGATCCGCTCACCTCAGCCTCCCAAAGGCACAGGATTACAGGCTGAGCCACCGAGCCTGGCGAATTCATCCTTCTTTTGATCCCTTTCTTCTGAATAATCTCTCTCTTTTTCTGTTTATGCTGTTTATTTTTTAAAAACTTTTGATAGAGATGTGGTCTCACTGTGTTGCCCAGTCTGGTCTTGAACTCATGGCCTCAAGCTATCATCCCATCTTGACCACCCAAAGTGCTAGGATTATACACATGAGCCACCAGGCCCAGCCTATACTATTTTCATTAGCATAATATATATTCTAGTTTGCAATCCTCTCCAACTGCTCCCATTTCTCCACTCTCATTCTCCGCCATATTTCCCAAATGAGTTGTCCCTACTTCTCACCCTTCTGCACTCTTTGACCCACCATCATTCTAGCTTATATTTTGAAGCACCATGAAAATAGTTTTAGTCACCAGGCACGGTAGTTCAAGCCTGTATTCCCAGCACTTTAAGAGGTGGAGGTGAGAGGATTGCCTGATTCCATGGGTTCAAGACCAGACTGAGCAACATTGTGAGACCTCATCTCTACAATAAAACAAAACAAAACAAAAAATTAGCCAGGCATGGTGGCGCATGCCTGTGGTTCCACCTACTTGGAAGGCTGAGGTGGAAGGATCACCTGACCCCAGCAGGTCGAGGCTGCTGTGGCCATGAGTGTACCACTGTACTCTAGCCTGGGCAATAGAGTGAGATACTGACTCAAAAAAAAAAAAAAAAAAAAAGAAAGCTGGGCTCGGTGGCTCAGCCTGTAATCCCACGCCTTTGGGAGGCTGAGGTGAGTGGATTACCTGAGCCCACGGGTTCGAGACCCGCCTGGGCAACTTGGTGAGACCTCATCTCTACAATAAATCAAAAATTAGCCGGGCGTGGTAGCGCGTGCCTATAGTTCCAGCTACTCGGAAGGACGAGGCAGAAGGATCGCCGGAGCCCAGCAGGTCGAGGCTGAGGTGACCGGGAGCGGCCACTGTTCTCCAGTCTGGGTGACAGAGTGAGACTCCATCTCAAAAAAAAAAAAAAAAAAAAAGAAAAGAAAAGAAAGTAAACAAGAAAATATTTTAAGTCAAGCTATGACTAAATGACCTCCATTTTTCTAAATCAAATAGATATCTTTGTCTTTACTTTAAACAGTGTTTCAGCAGTATTCTGACAAGTTGACCTCCACTCATTTTAGAAAGTCTTTCTTCTCTCGGCTTCTGAAACACCATTCTCCCACTTGACCGGCCATTGTTTTTCTTTTCTTTTTTTTTTCTTTTTTCAGCCTGATCTTTAGACGTTGAGATTCCGCAGGGCCAGCCCCTTTTCCTCTCTCTGGGTAATTATGTATATTCTAAGTCATAACACATAGTTCCATGAACTTAAATGTCATCTTTAATTTATTTCTCTAACTCTTAAAGTGTTGGTACTGCTTGTCCAATCCAATGGATAGTTCTACTTTGACGCCTCCCACATTTGACACATCCAAAATGGGGCTCTGGATTTTATATTTCACCTTCCCAGAACCAACCCCCAACCTCTCCCTCCCTCATCTTCTCTGTCATACTGAGTTTTACCACCACCTATCTGGTTGCTTAAGTCAGAAATGCAGAAGTCAACCTTTCCTCACTCCTAGTGAGCAATTCAACTTCAATTCCTGCATTCTTTCTCCAAAATATGTCTCAAGTCCCTTCATTATTCTAATCTGATCTCTCTTGACCACTACCTTATTCTTTTTTTTGAGTTGGAGTCTCACTCTGTTGCCCAGACTGGATGCAGTGGCACACTCAAGGCCATTGTAGCCTCAACCTGCTGGGCTTAGGTGATCCTTCTGCCTCAGCCTTCCAAGTAGCTGGAACTACAGGCACGTGCTACCACACCCAGCTTATTTTTTGATTTATTGTAGAGATGAGGTCTCGCCAAGTTGCCTATCTGGTCTTGAACCCATGGGCTCAGGCAATCCTCTCACCTTGGCCTCCCAAATTGCTGGGATTATAGGCATGAGCCACCGCACCCATCCCACTACCTTTACTTATTGCCTCATTTCTTTATCCTTCCTTCTAATCCAACATTAAACCCCATATCAAAGGCATGGTGTGATGGGCTTAATCCTATAATCCTAGTGCTTTGGGAGGCAGAGGCAGAGGCAGAGGCAGGAGGATTGCTTGAGACCTGGAGTTCAAGACCAGCCTGGGAGTCCTTGTCTCTACAAAAATAAAAAAATTAGCTGGGCATGGTGGTGGGTGCTTATAGTTCCAGTTACTTGAGAGACTGAAGCAGAGGATCCCTTGAGCCCAGGAGTTCAAGTTTGCAATGAACTATATTCATGCCACTGCACTCCAGCCTGGGCAACAGAACAAGACTCTTAAAAAAAAAAAAAAATTCAGGTATTAAACTTTTGAGACTGCATTCCCAGCAGATACCTCGATTGCAACCCGTTGAAAGACCTTGACCCAGAGGTGCTCAGCAAGCTACACCTGGATTCCAGACCCACAGATACTGTGATAATGTTGCTTTCAGCAGCTAAAAAAAAAAAAGAAAGAAAGAAAGAGAAACTAAATCAGATCATATCTCTGCCTTTCAATGATTTCCTACAGGTCTTAGAATAAAACCCAAATTCTCGTGGCTAATGCAGCTTCGACCTGCTGGGCTCAGGTGATCCCTCCACCTCAGCCTTCCAAGTAGCTGGAACTACAGGCATGTGCCACTACACCTAGCTATATATATATATATATACACATATATATATATTTTTTTAATTGTAGAGACAAGTTTTCACCAAGTTGCCCAGGCTGATCTCAAACCCCTGGACACAGGCAATCCTCTCGTTTCGGCCTCCACCTTGCCCGGCCCAGTTTCTTCTTTTGGAACTGAGTGTAAAGCCGGGCTCAGTGGCTCAGCCTGTAATCCCTCGCCTTTTGGAGGCTGAGGTGAGTGGATTGCCTGAGGCTGCAGGTTTGAGACTCGTCTGGGCAACTTGGCGAGACCTCATCTCTACAATAAATCAAAAATTAGCTGGGCGTGGTAGCGCATGCCTGTAGTTCCAGCTACTTGGAAGGCTGAGGCGGAAGGATCGCCAGAGCCCAGCAGGTCGAGGCTGCGGTGGCCCGGAGCGGCCACTGCACTCCAGTCTGGGTGACAGTGAGACTCCATCTCAAAAAAATAAAAAAATAAAAAATAATAATTAAAAAAAAGAACTGAGGGTAAAGGTCATCTCTGAGAGTTTTTCCCTGACCACTCTCTCTACTATCTGTTTCAGTGTTGTTGGTTTCTTTTGTATACATCATAATTTTCAATTCTTTTGTTTTTCTATTTGCTGTTTTCTTTTTTGGTCTCCCTCATTAGACTGCAAGCTTCATGAAATTAGGGCTCACAATTCACTTTTATGGCAAACTGCCAGGCACATAGTAGATGCCCCATAATATTTGTTAAATTTTAGAAAATGCATCTTTCTTTCTTTCTTCCTTCCTTTCTTTCATTCTTTTCCTTTTTTTTTTTTTTTTGAGTTAGAGTCTCACTCTGTTACCCAGGCTGGAGTGCAATGGCCTGTTCACGACCACTGCAGCCTTGACCTGCTGGGCTCAGGTGGTCTTTCCGCCTCTACTTTCCAAGGAGCTGGAACTACAAGGGTGTGCCACCACACCCAGCTAATGTTTTGATTTATTGTACAGATGAGCTCTGGCCAAGTTGCCCAGGCTGGTCTCCAACCTGTGGACTCAGGCAGTCGTCTGGCTTTATCCTCCAAATTGCTGGGATTACAGTCATGAACCACCTGGCCTGGCTATCTTTATTTCTTTCTAACATAGTCCACGTGATAAGCTAAGACACACACTGCGAATTTGATGTAATTTAATCTAAGGTGTGACCAGATTTCTCTAAACCATACCTTCTTCCAGTGAGCCTATTTTTACTTCTTGTCTCATTTATTTTATGAAAGTATTTTTATTGGCTTTTCTTTCCCCTTTACCTAGGGTATTCTCATAGCAAAGGGAAGTCACAGAATTTAAGGTAAGAGTGATGGAATGGGAGTGGGGGAAAGGTGGGAATCTTAGAGGGTCCTACTCTAATATGGCTTTGATCTTCATGCTGACGAGTCCTGCCTTGGGGTTTTGGGATCTAAGCTCATACTGTTATAGCTGGATTGCAAGAAACAATGCTGACACGCAGGGAAGTTCAGATTATGAGTCCTTTATTGATGCTGGTGACCAAGAGTGGACTAGTGTCCCGAACAACTTTCAGTCCCGAACAGAGTGAGTAGTGGGTTTTTTAAAGGTAAACATTACATAAGTTGTACAGTTTGATTGATATTTCTTGGCAAACCATATGATTAGTAAGGGGTAGTAAGGAGTACGGATGGTTATAGAATTTACGCAACTAGGGAGTTTCCAATCACCAAGTGGCACAGGAATGTGGGTATGCAGTATGATTACGAGAAGGTTACATAAGGGGATCATCTCTAGGCTAAGATGGAAGATCTGTTACAAAATGGAGTTACTTATGCATGTCAAGCAAGTTATTTCAACAGGCTGCTATAGGTTTTGCAGACAGATATTTCAGTGCTTCCTTTTTGCCATAGGTCTAATTATGCAGCAACAATTTAAGTGCTGCTATGCTGCTGTACATCTAGCTGCCTTAGTTCTAAAGTTAAGGTATAGAATTTATCTCCCAGCTGGGCTTGGTGGCTCAGCCTGTAATCCCGCGCCTTTGGGAGGCTGAGGTGAGTGGATTGCTTGAGCCTGCGGGTTTGAGACCTGCCTGGGCAACTAGGCGAGACCTCATCTCTACAATAAAAGAAAAAATAAGCCGGGTGTGGTAGCTCATGCCTGTAGTTCCAGCTACTTGGAAGGCTGAGGCGGAAGGATCGCCGGAGCCCAGCAGGTCGAGGCTGCGGTGGCCGGGAGCAGCCACTGCACTCCAGTCTGGGCGACAGAGTGAGACTCCAACTCAAAAAAAAAAAAAAAAAAAGAATTTATCTCCCTATTAGTAACAAATGCTTGTTCATATCTGCATTAATGGGTTTATTCAATGAACTGATCCTTGAACTGATAGAGCACCTACTATATCTGGGCTGGACTTTGGGGTTACATAAATGAACAAAAGACCCAAAATCTATTCTCAGAGTCTCTACAGCCCAGTCAGGTGTTCTCAAGTCTGATTTCCTATTCTTTTTTTTTTTTTTTTTGAGTTGGAGTCTCACTCTGTCGTCCAGCGCTCTCACAGCTTCCGCAGGTTCAACCTGCTGGGCTCAGGTGATCCTTCCCTCTCAGCCTTCTAAGTAGCTGGAACACTACAGGTGCTTGCCACCATGCCTGGCTAATTTTGATTTTTATTGTAGAAAAGAGGTCTCACCATGTTGTGCAGGCTCTTCTCGAAACCTGGACTCAGGCAATCCTCTTGCCTCCACCTCCCAAAGTGCTGGGATTACAGGCTGATTTACTATTCTAATCACCTGGGCGTTTAAGCAGGCATTCAGGGTCAACCCCAGAGCAATTGAATCAAGATCTCTGGGGATAAGGCCTAAACATAGGTATTGTTCTAAAAGCGCTCCAGGTAGCCAGGTGGTAGCTCATGCCTGTAATCCCAGTGCTTTGGGAGTCTGAGGTGGGAGGATTGTTTGAGGCCAGGAGTTCCATGCCAGCCAGCCTGGACAACAAAACAAGACCCCATCTTTACAGAAAATAAATTAGCCAGGTGTGATGGCATGCACCTGTAGTCCTGGCTACTTGGGAGACTGAGACAGGAGAACCTCTTGAGTTCAAGGCTGCAGTGAGCCATGATCATGCCACTGCACTCTAGCCTGTGCAACAGAGCGAGACCCTGTCTCAAAAAAATAAAAAAGTAAAAGTTTTCCAGTTAATTCTAATGTACAATCAGGGCAGGGAACTACTGCCTGATTTATTATATATTCATGTCTTAATTGCCATTCCTAACTATACACATACAACCATTCCAAAGAGGCATAACTTACATAACTTTTACTAGATTTTAGAGTTTTAGTGACGTTTGGTACATAAATAGAATGCAATTTATTTCAAGAAAGAAAAATTTCCACTTAGTACTATCTAAATGATTAATCATTTTAAAATAAGTAAAATATGGTATATTATGAAGACAAGATTATCTGCAGTAAAAAAAAAAGTCAAATAAGACCAAATAAAATATTTAATTATCAGTGGTTTTAGAGAATCTATGCCAGTATTCTTCATTAGAGTTGAAACTTGGAAATATGATAATATTCACAGGTAACATTCACGTGCATTGATTCATTATGTGTGAAAGTATATGGTCAATGTTCATCTCTACTTGTAAATTATAGATGTCATAGAAAATTAAGGACTTGAGACAGGCATGGTGGCAAGCACCTGTAATCACAGCTACTCTGAATGCTGAGGTAGAAGGATCGCTGGAGCCCAGGAGTTCAAGGTTGCAGTGAGCTATGATCATGCCACTGCACTCTAACCTAGGGAACAGAGTGAGACCGTGTCTCTAAAAAAAAAAATCTCAGTTGTTCTCATATTATTTTATTGTTGTTTTATGTGCCCTCCCATCAAGGATCGTGCAGTGCATTTACTTGGCTGCTGTCTCTTCAACAAAGCCTGCTCTCGTAACAAACTTTCTCCTGTTACCTGAGAAATGCTTAACTCCACTCCAACACTTTGTTTCCACAGCCTCATCTCTTTGGCCAACCTCCCTCCCTCTGGATTGGCAAACGCAGCAGCACAGGGGATACGCTCAGAGGAAAACATCTACACCATTGAGGAGAACGTCTATGAGATAGAGGATCCGACTGAGTATTACTGCTACATCAGCAATGGACAGCAATGTTGATAACCACTGAGTTGTCACCCTTCAATGCAATAGATCCAACTATGTCATGTTTGTTTTCTTTTGAGCCAGGGTCTCACTCCATCGCCCAGGCTGGAGTGCAATGGGACGCTCACAGCCACCGCAACCTCCACCTGCTGGGCTTAGGCAATCCTTCCGCCTCAGCCTTCCAAGTACCAGGAACCACAGGTGCGCACCATGCCCAGCTAATTTTTTTTAAGCAGGCTTTTATATACATTAGAAATTCTTGACACGGGGTTTCTGGAGCGCCAAGAAGTTCAGGTACATGATGTGTCTGTGAAGCTCCTGAAAATCCAGTGAAAACTCTTTATTGAGATGTGTGCATGTCTTTTTGGTACACAAAGTTTGAAGGGGCTACTGATTTCCAAAAAGATGTGTAATCCTTAAAAGGTTAAGAAACTGCTGGCGCGGTGACTCACGCCATAAGCTCAGCACTTTTGGAGGCTGAGGTGAGAGGATTGCCTGAGGTCTGCGGGTTGGAGACCAGCCAGGTCAACTTGGTGAGACCTCACCTCTGCAACAAATCGAAAAAATTAGCCAGGCATGATGGCGTGTGCCTGTAGTTCCAGCTACTTGGAAGTCTGAGACAGAAGGATCGCCTGAGCCCCGCAAGTAGATGCTACAGTGGCACGGAGTGTGCCACTGTCCTCCAGCCAGGGTGACAGAATGAGACTCCAACTCAAAAAAAAAAAAAAAGGTTAAGAAACTACTGGATAGGCTAGGTGCAGTGACTATTGCCTGTATTCCCAGCACTTTGGGAGGCCGAGGCAGCAGGGATTGCTTGACACAGGAGTTAGAGACCAGCCTAGACAACATAACAAGACCACAACTTGACAAAAAATAAAAAATTAAGGCCGGTGCAGTGGCTCCAGCCTATAATCCCAGCACTTTGCGAGGCCGAGGTGAGAGGATTGCTTGAGCCCACAGGTTCCAGACCAGCCTGAGCAACTTGGCAAGACCTCACCTATACAATAAATAAAAAAATTAGCCAGGTGCGGTGATTCATGCCTATCATCCCAGGACTTTAGGAGGCTGAGGTGAGAGGATTGCCTGAGCCCACGGGTTCGAGACCAGCCTGGACAACTTGGCGAGCCCTCATCTCCACAGTATATGAAAAAATTAGCCAGGCGTGGTGGTGCACACCTGTAGTTCCAACTACTTGGAAAGCTGAAGCAGAAGGATCACCTGAGCCCAGCAGGTCGGGGATGCGGTGGCCGTGAGCATGACAGCGCTCTCCAGCCTGGGCGACAGAGTGAGACTCCAACTTAACAACAACAACAAAAAAGAAAATAGCCAGGCATGGTGATATGCACTGTCAGTTTCAGCTACCTGGGAGACTGAGGCAGGAGAATTGCCTGAACCCAGGAGGTCAAGGCTGCAGTGAGCTGTGATGACATGCCACTGCATTCTGGCCTGGGCAACAGAGTAAGACACTGAATGAAAAAGAAAAAAAAAAAGAAAAGAAATGACTGAGCCTGGACTACATGATCTTGAAGATTTCCTCCAAGTGTGGAGGTTTAGGTTTCTTTGTTGCCTTTTTTGCAGTAAGTGCCACCACACAGCTCTCCTCTGCCTCAGTTAAGAAGATAGCCTAGGTCGGGTGCGGTGGCTCACACCTATAATCCCAGCACTTTGGGAGGCGGAGATGAGAGTATTGTCTGAGCCAACAGGTTTGAGACTAGCCTGAGCAATTTGGCGAGACCTCATCTCTACAATAAATCAAAAAATCAGTCGGGCATGGTGGCGCATGCCTCTAGTTTGGCTACTTGGAAGGTTGAAGTGGAAGGATTGCCTGAGCCCTACAGAAGACTGCAGTGGCCAGGAGCACACCACTGCCCTCCAGCCTGGGTGACAGAGTGAGACTCAGACTAAAAAAAAAAAAAAAAAAAGAAGAAGAAGAAGAAGATAGCCTAGCAGGCCTGTGGTGTGGCAGAAACTTCTGGGGAAAAGGAAGTGTGTTTGCTAGGTGTATGTTGTTGTTTTGCTTGTTGTGTGCTTGAAAGAAAATATCTCTAATCAACTTCTCCATTCACGGCGAAAACTGGAGCTGTATTTTTCACAGAAGAAGAAGCAATGACTGGGACACAAATTCAGTTTCCTGGTGGAAAGCAGACAAAGGCCTCCAGCAATCTGTAGTAAAGACTAGGTCTGGGGCCAGGTGCAGTGGTTCACACCTATAATCCCAGCACTTTGGGAGGCTGGGGTGAGAGGATTGCCTGAGCCCACAGGTTTAAGAACAGTTTTGACAATTTGGCGACCTCATCTCTACACTAAATAAAAAATAAAAGCCGGGCTCGGTGGCTCAGCCTGTAATCCCGCGCCTTTGGGAGGCTGAGGTGAGTGGATTGCCTGAACCCGCGGGTTCAAGACCCGCCTGGGCAGCAAGACCTCATCTCTACAATAAATCAAAAAATCAGCCGAGCGTGGTAGCGCATGCCTGTAATTCCGGCTACTTGGAAGGCTGAGGCGGAAGGATCGCCGGAGCCCAGCAGGTCGAGGCTGCGGTGGCCGGGAGCGGCCACTGCACTCCAGTCTGGGTGACAGAGTGAGACTCCAACTCAAAAAAAAAAAAAAAAAAAAAAAAAAAAAAATTAGTTGGGCATGGTGGGATGCGCCTGTAGTTCCAACTACTTGGAAGGCTGAGGTGGAAGGATCGCCTGAGCCCAGCAGGTTGACCCTGGGGTGGCCATGAGTGTGCCACCGAACTCCAGCCTAAGCAACAGAGTGAGACTCCGACTCAAAAAAAAAAAAAAGAAAAGAAAAGACTAGGTCTGTCTCACTTATTCTTGCTTCCCCAGTGCCTGACACAACTCTTACAAACAACAGAAACTTACTAAATATTAACTGGTTGTGGTGGCTCACACCTCTGATCTCAGAACTTTGGGAAGACTGAGATGACAGAAAACAGAAAAAAGCTCAGAAGTTCAAAGCTATGGTGGCCATGAGTGTGCCACTGCACTCCAGCCTGAGCTGCAGAGTGAGATCCCAACTCAAAAAAAAAAAAAAAAAAAGAATGGATCCACATTATGAACTTATCACTACTAGAAAACTGTTTTTCCCTAGGTGATGACAGAGCCCAGCTGTTCTGCATGTTGATGTTGGTCAGTAGGGCTGTAGGCAACCTGTTTGTCTCTAGGAGTCGTGCCTTGTGAATTCTAGTGTCTGGGCTGCATCTAGATAGTTTTGGAAGACACTGACTTTCTACAAGGAGATATGTAAGGAAGATCATTTTGCAAAATTAAGTACAGGCAGCAGTTCTCATACAGGTGGAGAAATTAATCTCTAATGGGAAGGGACTTCAGAACACATCTGAACTAGATCAATGGTTCCACCCAAAAGAGATTCTTATTCTACAAAAATCTTTAAACAGAGGTATGCATACAGGGCTGATCAGCACAATGATGTTTGTAAGAGACTTTCTACATTAATAAAGGAATAATTGATTATGGCGTTCTGTCTACACATGGGTGCTTTTAAAAAGAATTAGGCAGTTTCATCATTAAGCTTTTTTGCTAATGCAACAAATACTTATTAAGTGCTTACTGTGTGCCAGGCCCTTTGGAGTGCTGGGACCATAGAAGGGGGCCAAATAGACACATCCCTGGTCCAGTGGAACTTCTAGTTGATCTACCAGGAAGGATGATTAATGTCATTCACTCGTTCAGTGAACAGTTATTGGCACCTACTTTGTTCCAGGCACTATTCTAGTCTCCAGAAATATGGCAATGAACAAAGCAGTCAAAGTCCTTACTCTTGTGAATCTTACATTGCTTCTCAAGGGAATGTAAATTGTAATGTCAAAAGAAAAAAATTCTATAATAGGATGCATCATTGATTTTTTTTTTTTTTCCCTTAAAAATATGGAAGAGGCTGGGCACTGTGGCTCACGTCTATAATCCGATCACTTTGGGAGGCAGAGGTGAGAGGATTGCCTGAGCTCATGAGCTCAAGCCCAGCCTGGGCAACTTGGTAAGACCTCACCTCTACAAATAAATCAAAAGATTAGCTGAGCATGGCGGCACAGGCCTGTAGTTCCAGCTACTTGGAAGGCTGAGGCAAAAGGATCACCTGAGCACAGCAAGTTGAGGCTACAGTGGCCGTGAGCAGCATGCCATTGCACTCCAGCCGAGGCTACAGAGTGAGACTCTGACTCAAAAAAAAAAAAAATTTGAAAGAATATACCCAAATCAATAGTTACCCCATGGAGATAAATGGTGGAGACAGACTTTCACTTTTTCCTTTTATATGCTTTTGTTGCTGCTTGAATTGTTTTCTCTATATTCTTTATTAATAAAAAATTAAATTTAAGTAATATAGCATTTTTTTTTTTTTTTGCCTGTCTTCCTCATCAAAGAAAGAAATGAAGACCTGGATAGTTTAAGTTCACAAGGTCAAGGTCAAGATCAGCAGTAGAATGTGGTAGAAAGTCAGGATTGGAGTCCTGGTTTTCAAGGTAAGGTCCACTCTATATCAAGTATTTGGAACAGGAAAGAGGCACAGAAAAACAAAAGAAGGAGGGAGTTATTACAAAGGGTTCAATAGATGGCAGGTAGTAAGTTAGACGGTTAAAAACTGCAGTAAGATTGAATGAGTAATTTGCTCTTAAAAATGCCTTAGGGCTGGGCACAGTGACTCATGCCTAAAATCCCAGTACTTTGGGAGGCCAAGGTGAGAGGACTGCCTGAGCCTACAGGTTCGAGACCAGTCTGGACAACTTGGCGAGACCTCATCATCTCTACAATAAATTAAAAAAAAAATTAGTTGGGCGTGGTGGCACACGCCTGTAGTTCTAGCTACTTGGAAGGCTGAGGTGGAAGGATTACTTGAGTCCAGCAGGTTGAGGCTGCAGTGGCCGTGAGCTCTCCGACCTGGGCAACAGAGTGAGAAACTCCAACTCAAAAAAAACAAACAAAACATGCCTTAGGATTTTTCTTCCAGAGCTGTCAACAGAGAGCCCCCAACTCTGAAAAGAGGGAGAGTCCCTGATCTTTTTAGATTAAAAAAAAAAGGTCCTACCATGTTTTATCTGCTCATCATGTCTTCTAGATTTAGAATTCCCAAGGCAGAAATTCCAAAAAGTTTAATCTCTCACTAATTGATTCAGATAACATCAAGTCAATTTACATGAATGAAAATAGTTTATTTTTTCAGTATCATAAGAGCATGTATTTATGGAAATAGCATATATTTTTAAAAACAGGTATAATTTACATACCATAAAAATGTTCTCATTTTAAGTACACAATTTGAATTTGACAAATGTATACGCTTATTTCAATACCACCCCAAGCAAGATATAAAACATTTCCACTATCTCGCTGGGCTTGGTGGCTCAGCCTGTAATCCCGTGCCTTTGGGAGGCTGAGGTGAGTGGATTGCCTGAGCCCGCGGGTTCGAGACCCACCTGGGCAGCGAGACCTTATCTCTACAATAAATCAAAAAATCAGCCGGGCGTGGTAGCGCATGCCTGTAATTCCGGCTGCTTGGAAGGCTGAGGCGGAAGGATCGCTGGAGCCCAGCAGGTCGAGGCTGCGGTGGCCGGGAGCGGCCACTGCACTCCAGTCTGGGCGACAGAATGAAACTCCAACTAAAAAAAAAAAAAAAATTTCCACTATCTCAAACACATTTTTTTTTTGAGTCGGAGTCTCACTCTGTCGCCCAGGCTGGAGTGCAGTGGCCGCTCCCAGAGATCCTTCCGCCTCAGCCTTCCAAGTAGCTGGAATTACAGGCGCGCACTACCACGCCTGGCTAATTTTTGATTTATTGTAGAGATGAGGGCCCGCCAAGTTGCCCAGGCGGGTCTCGAACCTGCGGGCTGAGTCAGTCCACTCACCTCAGCCTCCCAAAGTGCTGGGATTGCAGGCTGAGCCACCGAGCCCGGCTACATTTTGAATTTCAAATTGTCCTCATGCCAACTCCCAGTGATGATTTATTGACTAAAAAAATTAAACTGAACACAAATTAATTATGTCTCCAGATTTCTGTCGAAAGTCTTGATGCTTCTGGAGACAAGTAGACTTGCCCTGGGGCAATCATTTCTAAGATTTTTTTTAATCTGTCTTTTCTGGGACTCAGCTGGGAAGTGGGGTAAAGGGGAGGGGCAGCTCATCAGTTACTTGTCTGGGGAGTTTCTCAAACTTGAGGAAGACTTGACTTTTGGTCGACTTTCAGCGGAAAACCTGTGCAATATGAGTCAGAGATGTTAGTTTCAGTCTTCTAGATCCTCTCTATTTTCTTTCTTAGTCATATAGGTCACAATTGCAAAGAGCATCCCAAGTCACTCATTTACTTTTTCTGGTGAATCTCTTTTGTGAATTTTTTTTTCAATTAAAAACATTTTTTTGTAGACCCAGTCTTGATATGTAGCTCAGGCTGGTCTTGAACTCCCAGACTCAAGAAATCCTCTTACCTTTGCCTCCCAAAGTGCTGGGATTACAACTATAAGCCACCATGCCAAGACTTTTGTGAATTCTTGTTCTAATTTCTTCTGCTCAAGGTGTAACTCTTTTCCCAGAGAGAGCAGCGAGGCTTGGAAAAAAAAAAGAGGCCAGACACTGTGGCTTATGCCTATAATTCTAGCACTTTGGAAGGTAGAAGTGAGAGGATCACTTGAGGCCAAGAGTTAGAGGCTGCAGTGAGCCATGATTGCACCACTGCAATCCAGTTTGGGTGATGGAGTGAGATGACCTTGTCAAAAGAGAAAGGAAGCCTGGCTCGGTGGCTCAGCCTATAATCCCGCGCCTTTGGGAGGCTGAGGTGAGTGGATTGCCTGAGCCCGCGGGTTCGAGACCCGCCTGGGCAGCGAGACCTCATCTCTACAATAAATCAAAAAATCAGCCGGGCGTGGTAGCACATACCTGTAATTCCGGCTACTGGAAGGCTGAGGTGGAAGGATCGCCGGAGCCCAGCAGGTCGAGGCTGCGGTGGCCGGGAGCGGCCACTGCATTACAGTCTGGGCGATAGAGTGAGACTCCAACTCACACACACAAAAAAAGAGAAAGCAAAGTCCGGGCGTGGTGCCTCATACCTTTAATTCTAGTACTTTAGGAGGCTGAGGTGAGAGGATTGCCTGAGCCCACAGGTTTGAGACCAGCCTGGGCAGCTTGGCAAGACCTCATCTCTACATAAATCAAAAAATTAGCTGGGCATGGTGGCACACCCCTGTAGCTTCAGCTACTTGGAAGACTGAGGCAGAAGGTTTGCCTGAGTCCAGCAGGTTGAGGCTGTGGTGGCCAGGAGAGTGCCACTGCACTACACTCTAGCCTGGGTGACAGAGTGAGACTCTGCCTCAAAAAAAAAAAAAAGAAGCCGGGCTCGGTGGCTCAGCCTGTAATCCCGCGCCTTTGGGAGGCTGAGGTGGGTGGATTGCCTGAGCCCACGGATTCAAGACCCGCCTGGGCAACTTGGCGAGACCTCATCTCTACAATAAATCAAAAAATTAGCTGGGCGTGGTAGCGTGTGCCTGGAATTCCAGCTACTCGGAAGGCTGCGGCGGAAGGATTGCCGAAGCCCAGCAGGTCAAGGCTGTGGTGGCCAGGCCACTGCACTCCAGTCTGGGCGACAGAGTGAGACTCCAACTCAAAAAAAAAAAAAAAAAAAAGAAGAGAGAGAGGGAGTGAGGGAGCAAGGGAGGGAGGAGGAGAAAGAGAGAGAGAGATAGATTTTTAAAGTTATTTATGTGTGGTGGTCGGGCATCTGTTTAAATATGCACATTATTATTATTGTTTACAACTGCTCTACTTCTGGAAAATGTGCATATTATTTTAATAGGATAGTTGTTTTGTTGGTGGATCACCTTTCGGAAATACTTTATTTTATTTTATTTTTTTTGAGTTGGAGTCTCGCTCTGTCGCCCAGACTGGAGTGCAGTGGCCGCTCCGGCCACCTCAGCCTCGACCTGCTGGGCTCCGGCGATCCTTCCGCCTCAGCCTTCCGAGTAGCCGGAATTACAGGCGCGCACTACCATGCCCGGCTAATTTTTTGATTTTATTGTAGAGATGAGGTCTCATCAAGTTGCCCAGGCAGGTTTCGAACTCGCGGGCTCAGGCAATCCACTCACCTCAGCCTCCCAAAGGTGTGGGATTACAGGCTGAGCTACCGAGCCCGGCGGGAAATACTTTATTATAGCTTTATATTCAATAATTATAATTTGCTTCATGATAAGTTGATATGTTGTTCTTAGTAATTTCCACATTTTGTATTTGTACTTTTTCATTCATTTAAAATTATGTTCTTGTGAAATATAAATATATTACATTCTAATGCAATGTTTATCTTTTTTATGGTCAGCGCTGATATATCCAAATATCTATGTACCTATCTGTGTCTAATCTGTTTTTAATTTTCTTTTCTTTTTTTTTTTTTTTTTGAGTTGGAGTCTCACTCTGTCACCCAGGCTGTAGGGCAGTGGCATGCTCCCGGCCACCGCAGCTTCAACCTGCTGGGCTCAGGCGATCCTTCCACCTCAGCCTTCCAAGTAGCTGGAACTACAGGCATGCACCACCCATGCCCAGCTAATTTTTTAAATTTATTGTAGAGATGAGGTTTCACCAAGTTGCCAGGGCTGGTCTCGAACCTGCAGGCTCAGGCAATCTTCTCACCTCAGCCTCCCAAAGTGCTGGGATTATAGGTATGAGCCACCTTGCCTGTCCTGTTTTCAGTTTTCTTATCCACAGTTTTACTTACCATTTCTGCTTAACTGCACACTGAATTTAGTTTGGAAAACACTTAAGTAAAAAGTAACAACTGGCTGGGTGTGGTGGCTCAGTCTGTAATCCCAGTAATTTGGGAGACTGAGGCGAGAGGATTGCCTGAGCCCAGGGGTTCGAGATCAGCCTGGGCAACTTGGTGAGTCCTCATCTCTATAATAAATCAGAAAAATTAGCTTGGCGTGGTGGCATGCATCTGTAGTTCCAGTTACTTTGAGGGCTGAGGCAGAAGGATCACCTGAGCCCAGCAGGTCGAGGATGCAGTGGCTGTGACTTGTCACTGCACTCCAGCCTGGGTGACAGAGTGAGACTTCAACTCAAAAAAAAAAAAAATTCGTAACAACTGTTTCAATGTAGGTAAGAATGTTTCACACATTTTAATTCTAATATAGGTTTCTTGATTAATTGCTTTATTCTAAAGTTTACACTAGATCTTAGCAAAAATCTTTTGATCTTAGTATTGACTAAATCTGAGGGTTGAAATAAAGAGCTGATGGTGATAGGGCTTTAAAAATCTACCAGCTGCACAGGCCTCAGTGAAGTTCCCTGCATTTTTCTTTCTATCTATCTATCTATTTTTATCTCTGTATTTATTCACCCATCAATCATCTATTATCTATCTATCTATCATCTATCTATATTTTGTAGAGATGAGGGTCTCACTATGTTGCCCAGCCTGGTCTTGAACTCCTGGTCTCAAGTGATCCTCTTGCCTCAGCCTCCTAATGTGCTGGGATTACAGGTGTGAGCCACTCTGCACAGCCTCCTTGCATTTCTCATTTTTCTTTCCAGCAACCTCTTGCTCCACAACATTTTTATGATGTAAGCAGCAGTTAAACAGCTTCGAGTCACCACGGGAGAAAGTAGTAATCTGAGCTGACAGAATTTCGAGAAAAACTAAGAAATGTAACGTCTAGTTGTTTTAGCTGCTTTATTTCAAGCAAATGTGTTTACAAGGAAAACTCTGGGTAAGATAGCCAGCTTGAAGTCAATTGCGTTATAGACTGTTGGGACACTGTTAAGAATCTGTATTTATGCAGAAGATGTTTCATTGAATTGCTTGTTTCCCTTATTGTTTTTTAACTTTTTATTTTCAAATAATTTGAGATTCATAGCAAAATTGTAATAATAGTACAGAGAGCTGGGCTCAGTGGCTCAGCCTGTAATCCCGCGCCTTGGGAGGCTGAGGTGAGTGGATTGCCTGAGCCCGCGGGTTCGAGACCCACCTGGGCAACTTGGTGAGCCCTCATCTCTACAATAAATAAAAAAATCAGCCGGGCATGGTAGCGCGTGCCTGTAATTCTGGCTACTGGGAAGGCTGAGGCGGAAGGATCGCTGGAGCCCAGTGGGTCA
The DNA here is from genome assembly GCA_027257055.1 of Cephalopachus bancanus. Taxonomy (NCBI): domain Eukaryota; kingdom Metazoa; phylum Chordata; class Mammalia; order Primates; family Tarsiidae; genus Cephalopachus; species Cephalopachus bancanus. The sequence continues at coordinate 767,338 of JAPVLO010000567.1, forward strand.
AGGCTGCAGTGGCCAGGAGCAGCCACTGCACTCCAGTCTGGGCGACAGAGTGAGACTCCAACTCAAAAAAACCCAAAAAACATTGTACAGAAAGTTCCTCTAGT